>CM066580.1:13970162-14522662 GCA_033816785.1 Picus viridis | reverse complement strand
CTGTAGTCATTCTCCAGCACATCAGGGGTGCACAGGACCTTCCAGAACAGGAATTATTCCGCTCACTGCAAATCACGATCTATTCTAACAAGCAATTCTGCACATAACAGAAAAATAAAACACCCCTGCAATATTGCAATGTCAGGCAAAAAGCTTAAGTTTAAAAGTAGACAGCCCACCCATATAAGAAAATTACTGCCTGGTGATACCCTCTGACAATACACTAACAGCTGTTGCTCACTACCACAACTAAGGAGACCCTTACTGGGTATGGGAGGAGGAAAATGGTTTAATGCTGGGGAATATAAACCTCAAGCAGTTTCAGTCCCAGGGCTAACCCAAGCCCTGGGGACATCATAGCTGTAGACATTTCTGACATTACACTGAATTAAAGTTATTAAAGTTAATCTGCATTGTGGCTGCTAATGACCTCTGTTGAGGTAAAAACAGAGAGGTGAGGTGAGACATTGCTTGTGTTGCCTGCACACAACAAAGTGTTAGGCTGTTCCTGGACTCGCATGTCTTGGTAAGAATCTCAGTTCTTGCTTTAAAAATGCATGCATACTTAAATATAGTAAGTTCATAACTCTTGTTAGGAAAGATTTACATTCATTCCTACAAGATCAGAAGAAAACCACATTTATTTGTATTTCTCAGTTAGTACAAAATATTTGAATACTTGGGTCTGGCAAGCCAGTAAAAGGAAGCTCTTACAAGTATTTCTATGTGAGTTCCTTTTAAAGACTTTGAGTAACAAGACCAGATCTAAGGTGGAACAGTTCTTCTGGAATACCAGAGAAAAAATACTTTATTGTAACATCTTTTCCGTAAGACAGACATGAAATTTGAGAAGTGTCCCTCTGGTGAAGAGTCCCAGGTTTGTAATGTGCAGAACTTTTAAATCTATGGACAGACAACTCCATGTCTCTATTTTCTATAAAACCCCTACACAAAGTAAAGCCATGACAGAAATAATAAATGACAGCAAGTCACAAACAGGCCATCACAAACAGGAACCAAACCATATTCTAGCCTAGTTTCCCACTTAGCAGGAAAGAGAAAGTCTCTACAAGATGCCAACTTCAATGCCATCCACAGAACTGCAAATCAAACCTGACCTCAAGCAGATACACTTTCTCTCCCTCAGGAAAAGACAAAGAAGCAACCATACAGCAACACTAGTTGAAGTGTCACTCAAATGAGTTTTGACGTTGTCCTAAATTACTGCATTTGTCACAATGACTTTGGGCTGAACTCCTCACCCCAACAGAAAAATGCCACCTAGAGAGCACCAGTCTCCACCCATCAGAGAAAGCACACAGGGGAAAAAAATCAAAACCAAAGCTCCAGTTACTGGGTAACAGCCACCAAGAAAGACCCACTAGACACAACTGAAGGAACCTTCTGACTGGCTTAATGAACAAAATCTTGGATGTAGAATTGCATCTGAAATCTGCCTGGCATTTAGTTCAGAAAATGCTGCCAACAGAAACAGAGTTAAGAAATTAATAAGACCCCATCAGAAATTTATTTTTGTATTTTAAAGCAAGAAAGATCACATGGCCTTCCAGTGGGAAGGTCCAATCCCTAAATCCAGTGGAAGGGTGTAATCCTGAAAGGCTTTGGAAGAATTTCATGCCTTCAACGGGTGTAGAATACGGCCTACAAGCTTCAAAAGATGAGATTTTTTGCTAACATGAAGCAGATTCCCTGTCTCCTAACCTCCTCAGATGGTTTGCCTTCAGAATATTTTCCCTTAATTATTTTCTTTTCTTTCATGTATTTTTGTCTTAAAGTTACTTATCTGAACATATAACTCTTCATCTGTTGGGTTCCATTTAGGTCAACCCTAATTCTGTTCCCAGGAACTGGCAGTTTAGCAACACACATTGCACCATCCAGAAACCTCTTTACTTTCCAAGAAGCACAGACTAGTAAACAGTCATTAAAAATAATTACCCCAGGTCAGAATTTAATCTCTTTTCAATCTCTATCTTCATATAAGTCTCCAAGCCATTTCATGATAGAATTTGTTATTCACTGTTCTGCCTCTTTGTGACTAGCACAGTTCCAAATGGCTACACATTGAGCTTTTTGGGCACAAATCTGAAATCATAGAATCATAGAATGTTTTGGGTTGGAAGGGACCTCCAAAGGTCAGCTAGACTAACCCCCCTGCAGTGACCAGGGACATCCTCTATTAGATCAGGTTGCCTGGGGCCCTTTCAAGCCTGACCTTGAATATCTCCGATGACAGGGTTTCAACTAGCTCCCTGGGCAACCTGTTTCAGTGTTCCACCACCTTCATGGCAAAAACCCTCCTCCTAACGTCCGACCTAAATCAACTCTTCTCTAATTTAAAACCATTGCCCCTTGTCCTATCACTACAGGCCTTTGTAAACAGTCCCTTTCATCATAACTCTACATCCACGGGAAATTCACTGCAAGTAAGCACTTACATACTGTGCCCCAGGTCATACAGGCAAACAGTCGCTGAGCTGACATTAGCTCTTCACTTGTTATGTGCTAAAGTGAATATGCTGTTCTACTGCCAGTTAATCACAGCTCTTTTAAGCTTAGAAAACAGAGGAACACCAAATAACCACCGAATACAGACTTTGCCAAAATAAAGACGGTTCTTTAAAGATAGGGAAGACAGTAAGTTTAAACACCTGGAAGTTGTATCAGATCTGGATTTCCTCTAAAGTTTTGTGGCTTGGCTTGGCTGAAATAGCCCAGTCAAGGCCCATGTTAATTTGAAAATTACGGCCTTCCTCAATGATTTCTGCAAACTCACTGCTTTCCCTCAGCAGCCCAGCATTGCACCACTCCTCTGTGATCACTACACATCCAAATATGCCTCTCTTCATCTTCAAAGTCTGCAGGCAGAACAAGCAGCCCAGGTGGCTGCTGCCCTCCCGCAGTGCTACTGACAGCAGAGCTCCCAGTGCCTGGTTTCTTCATTTCTGCAAAGGGAATGAGAGAGGCAAGTCTGAGCAAGGCACAGCAACCCGATCACTGAGAAATGCTTGCAGCAAAATATAGCTCCTAAAATCATCAAGTTATTTGTTTCACAGGCATTTTCATATGTGTCATTGAAAAAAGGGCTCCTCAACATAAGTAACCAACAGCAACTAATAAACCAATGGGGGAAACAGAGAGAGCTAAAACAGACTGGCACATTTCCACAGTGACTTCCTATACACATAGACGGACAGAGGGTACATTCCAGCAGCCCAACAGAGGTGTTAGGAGCTACACATAACCAGCAATTCAAAATATGTTTCATGTGCAACATCTGTTGCTTTTCTTGCAGCCTCTTGCAACTAGATCTCTAAGGGCTAACTACCTCCTTGCCTCCCCAGCTCTCTGACACTTCACACCACAAAAAATGTCCATCCAAAACTGGCTTGCACGCAGCCAGAACACATACACAGTACAAAGCAGCAGGGATCAAATGTCAGACAGCTTGGAATCTGTTCCCATCAAAAATCTATAGGGGTAGGAGTAGAAATCCTACAGCAAACTGACAGACTGTATCATTTCTGATTTTCTGTGCATTTTGCTGTCTCTGAACTGACTTCTTTTTAACAAGGCAGACTTTGGTCTCCCATTTTTAGCCTTCAGCCTCTACCAAAATCCAATCTACTTCCCTCTCTCCTAGTCACTGTAACAAAATCACACGTGGACTGCACTCCTCTGGTAAGTTTTGCTATTGTGGAAAACACAGCATCTATCAGGTGATAATTCATCGAATGTACTTTGCAGCTCCCCATCACCACGGCAGTGGGGTGAGCTGTCATACGGATCTATATGCACTTAGACTATACACAATGAAGATTCTGTGCATTTCCTACATGTGTGTTGTACCCCTAGCAATGCTTTGCACTTTTCAGATATTTTGTTTCTCTCCACTTTTCCCAGTGACTGTCAGCCTGAGCACCACATGCCCTCCTGCAGTACCATGGGCCACAGCACAGCTGAAGCTCTGCAGCTGCACAAAGCCTCCCTCCTTTTAGGGCAGGGTTGCATGCCCTCAAACAACTGACATTTTCTATTCATTTCTTTGACAAAACAACCCTGTCAGTATCTGGACATTAAATGAGGTATTTGGGGCAAGCCCTGCAGAATCCAAGTGCAGCTTCCAGTTCTGGTGTCATTACCACCGAGCAAAGAAGCCTTCATTAACTGATAACTTTTAGATTAGATTTTATGATGCACTTCATCTTGCTCAAGTGTTTATAAAAATGTGCTGTTCCCACTGAATTGCATGTAAAGCACTCCTTCCATTACAATCTGGAATAACTCCCCTACAGAAATCTAACCATAGCATTGCAAGTCACTCTTCCCATACCGCAATTCTCTCCGCATTCACCATGTGGATGTTTACCTGGGTGCAAACATAAATGTGACTCACAGGAACCACTTTCTGGAAGCAAAACTGGATTCAGCTTTCTTACAAATGAGATTTCCAGGCTGGCAAATGGGCCTGGCTTGGAAATCTTCAGTGAAAACCCTTCAGTGCTAAAGAAATAACTGAACATGCATCGCTTTCAAAACCTGCAGTATCAGAACTTTAAACAAGCAGGACTGGAATCAAACACAGCACTCTGCAGAAAACAAAGCAGTGGAGATAAGAGGATTTTTGCCTTGTGGAGTTTATACATCCATCTGTGATTAATACTAGCAGGAAAATGCAGGTCAGAGCCTATATCTGAAACTGAGAGTGTAGCCAGCAGCCTCTAAATATGCACTATATCAGCTTTTTAATCATGCATATAAGCCCAAAGAATTTGCCATGATACTTGCTCTGGAGTCCAATTTCTGTATGTAGCTCTATTTATGTCTGGTTTTACACTCTGTGTATAATGTGTGGGATTTAGGGGATTTCTGTTGTTATTCACTGTTAGAAGACTTCCTGCAAGCTCCTTCAATAAAAGGAGTATTTCAAAGAAAGCAGCAATACATATAAACTCTTTGATTCCACTGTTTGGTAATTCTGAGTCTGAATTGTTTTTTGAAGTCTACCACAAACACACTGTCTTCACCTCAGAGGAAGAAGTGAGATAAATTTCCGTAAGGGGTATCCAGTGCATTACTGAATTCTAAAGTACAGCACAAAAGATACTGCCATGCTAAATCTGTCCTTTGTGTCCCCACAGTCAAACGTGAACTATTTGTGGATTATTCAGAGATGAAGGTCGGGCCGTGTGTCATTCAAAAGGTAATTTCCCTTAGATTTGCAATAGGATCATAGATGTAACCTCAGATATCAGTGTCAGAAAACATCAATTGCCAAACAGGTACCACAGAGGAAGAGACAGAAATGTTTGTTTGACATTTTACAAATCTGGAAGGGTTGATTTGCAAATAATTATGTAATTTATTTGTAAAGTAACAGCAGACCTGTATACACAGACAATATTAGCCACGATGTGCTGCCGTCTCATGTATCTGTTTTTTCATCCAAGATCATAAATCCAAAATCTAAGATTTTAATGAGTCTGAATGAAAAGCAGATTATTTTTGACACAGTGGAAGAGCTTGGTATTTCCTGTGAAAATACTAGCACGGTCAGTATTTTATATACTGGGAAACTGTGGTCCTTTTGTCTAAAGGGGGCTAGTGCAGAAGCTGAACAAAGGAGCTCTATTTCTACACGTTCTGACTTAAGAAAACACCATGTTAAAAAATATTAAGTTCCAACAACACGACTTTTCCTTCTCGGTGTCCAGGAAGGCACCAACATACAAGACCATCTGGAAAGAAATGTGAGAACACAGTATGTAGCTACAGGCACATGGACCAGTGCCTAGACTAGCTGTGAAACATCAGAGGTAACAGTTACTGAGTCTAAACAAATACCCTGAGACTATGTGAATAATGAATTGAGTTTTCTACACCCCATTCTTCCCAAATTCCCCTCAAGGGACAGATTCAGTCAATGTCCTTGCAACGCTCTCACCAGGCTCCCTTGGAGACAGATGAGACCGACACTGCCACTAATGACTAATTGCCACTAGCAATCAAGTTTAATGACTTCCCATGTATATTAGTTCTGCACTCCGTAGGCCCACCTCTTCAACAGAATGACTCCTGATTTGTTTGTACAGGTACAAGTAAGAGGAGAAACAGGGACTCACACGTCTGGAATAATATTTCTAAACCCATCAAGATCCTGAATTTCAACTGTGACTGAAATAAAAATTCAAAAGTGAAGGTCATTTCTGATACCATCTCCCTGGCTGTTGGCTGAAGTAATAATACGGGAAATCACGGAAGCGCCGCTCTGGGGAAAAGGCTGTCTGACTCCAGGGCCTGCAAACACAAGCCTCAAGATAAAGTGACCATTAACCTTCAGAGAAGGGCAATGAGGTCCCACAATGTCCTGCCTGCAGGCTTTATTGTTCCAAGCGGAAATTATCAGAAAAATAAGTCAAAAGTGTATACTCTTGACATTTAACTCACATTAGGAAGCAATGGTAACATTGTGCTTTCTTTGCTAACTTTCCTCTGTCTAAAAGCAAAAGTACAGCGCCTGCGTCATTCCACAAACTGCAAAATAAGCAGAAAGCATTGAATAATATTACATTTACTTCTACCACTTGATATATGCAAGATTAATAACAGGCACCACACCTGTGTCCTTCTGCATGGAATATGACACCTCTTTACTGCAGATACAGTTGGGGAAACTGAGGCAGAGTAATTCCATGACCATCGCAGAATCCATAAGCTCCAACTGAACCCAAAATTCCGGATGTCTGGAACTGCGTTTTAGAGTCTTTCCCCATCCTCCCTCTCTCAATAAGAACAGCCAGAAAGACCCTACAAGAATAGGCACCCTATAAATATCCAAGATAACTTTTAAATTCACTAACCAGCCGTGGGAACTCTTACAAGATCACTGGCATCAAAACACTGAGTTAAATTACAAATCAGTGACTGCACTGCATGATTTGGCCCAGCCTGTCCACAGTTTTAAAATCATCACATAATAAAAAACACCTCATACTGAGCCAATTTCACCAGAACAGACCCCTAGCACAGCAGAGCCCTTACAGGCCAGCCCAATGCATTACTCAGACTCCAGTTCTGGGAATTTTTAAATATTCCAGTGTGTTCCCAATTGTCTCTTAAGTATGCTGGAGCTGTTCCCATCATAATGGGAAGGGAAAATATCTAATAAATATCCAGAGGCAGGAAATAAGCTAATTGCAAAAGAATTTTACCTAAAACCATTGAATAAACTACAGTTATGTGTCACTATGTCACATAATCACACGCTTAAGCAGGATTTCTTAGTCTTTCCCATTTCAAAGTGCAGCCACAGAGCTGGACATATACTTAAGTAATGCATTGAGCTGTTGGGTCTGTCTATCATCCCAGGATCAGGGATACCTAGAAAAGCTTCAATCATGACAAAATTCTGTCCATTGCTTTATTATCTTTCTCCTTACCATGGATACCTGACAGGTTTCCTAGGATAAATGCTACTCTCAGCCTCACCACTGCATCCCCTACTGTTAGCCTTTAACAGAATATAATTGAGATCCTCTGGTATTGGCTTCAGGTATAGAATCTTTGCTACTAAGTGGTTCCTTCCATCTAGATTGTTTCCATGCAGCGAAATACCAGCCAACACTGCAGGAAAAGAAGCAGTTACCACTATGTGCCATGCAGCTGAAAATAACCTACCCCTTCTGCAAGTTTTATAAGCACCTACTCAAGAACACAAACTCAGATCCTCTCCTGAAACAGCTCTTTTGTCTATAACATAGAGGCTGATATAACTGATACTCTCTGGCATGGTACTAACCTAGTCTTCAAGGGACTCAATATATGGCCTGGAGAAAAGCCAGTGCAAAGCCTACAGATAAGCTACACTTGTTCTGCACTCAGGGAGCTCCTGCTGGTCATGAAAATACTAAGCAAGTCCTTCATGTACTGAGGACTATTTATACATAATGTGTATAAGATTAGATGGTATTTGAAAGCAACTAAAGGTTTGTGAGCTAAGTTACAAGCTGGATTTGCACTGTTTTCTTGATTACACAATATGGTAATATTTTCTCACTGCAGATGAGATTTAATACTTCACAAAGACAGTTGCAACCAAGTATAAATGTTGAACCTTAATAAGACTTCTGGATATTTTTGCCCTTTGTGCAAAGTTGTCTCACCACAAATTTTTATGTAGTCAGTAAATACAATGCTATGGCAGTAAAAAAGATTCAAAGGAAAAGTCATTGGGAGTCCCATACACACTACCAAATGACACCATATACCACCCATACACCACCAAAATGAAAACTTGTTCACAATTTGAAGCATTTCTCTTTGGGGAAATGAGGGCACACGAGTGTGCTGATGCTATTTAATTTACGGTACAATAAAAAACTGAATCATATTCAGTGGTTGTATCCCTCCTGTAACTGCAAAATGAAGAGTAGTGGCAATGGCCACAGTTTGAGAGCCAGTAGAGCAGAAGAAAAGTGACAATCAGAATCAGAGCATGAAAATTGCTGCATTCCTTTTCTCCTTCTAACCCAAACCACAAAAGCTCCAGTGGTATTGTTTATAAAATAGTTTCTTCAGACTCATCATCATAATAATGGCTAGTTTGCTCCTTCTTTTTCTCCCCATCTTTCCTCTATTTAACATGATTTTACCCTGTTTCGCATTATAAAGATAATACAAAACCTTCTGCATAGCCTAGATCTTGACAAGAACTTCTAAAGCAGGGACTTCTGAGATAACTGATAGTCTTTCCATGACTCAGATTTCTTGCTCTAAGCTGATTTATTGCAAGAATCTTAGCATTTTAATGTATTTTCTTGTATAATAAGATATAATTTTTAATTATTGCAGATCCCACTGCTTTGGGAGTTTAACTCTCATTAAATTCACTCTTCAGTCAGCACAGTAACAACAAAGTGATAAGGCATAAAAGACAGATTAAAAAAAAAGCATTAAAAAATGCTTCAAGTACATGCTGGTAGTTTACAATAGGTGTATAAACAGTCTAATATTCTTGTGTTTTAAGAGCACACAAACACATTGCATTGTGGGTTTGAAATTTGTTCTAACATAGAACAGTTTCATGCTACACCTCTTTAAAAGCACCAAAATCTTTGAAAATTTAAAGCTTTATGCAGCTGTAAATAAGGTCTTTCTTATAACATCTGCAAAGAAAAAACAAAGGATTTTGGAAAGAACTCTCCTTAGTGTTGTACACAAGGCAATTCTGAAACAGCATCTCCAGATGAGTTTACTCTCCTCATACACAGGAGGTTTTATTATGCCCCATTCTCTAACATTGTGTTGCCATCTCCTTTTTCTTTTTCAGCTAAGATTTAAAGAGTCAATTATATAAATCCACAGGTTCCCTATGAAGTGTTAAATCATTGCTGGTGGACTTGAATATATACAGATTGAAAAAGCAACAAAACAAGCACCATTCATACACACTCCCTGCCTGTAGCATGCTCCTGGGTTAATTACATCACAGGTCTATAGTTTAAATTTATAGAGAAACTCTTGGGCCATTTTTCAAAAGTCAAGTAAACCACACAGCCTACCTCCCCTGCTTTCCTCCCCTCACCCTTTCACTTCCTCCTGCTGAGATACTGAAATGCATCATATAAAACACCAGGGGGTAAAGAGAATGAGGAAAGGCATTGTCTCTAAATTTTCCCCTCCTGAGGCATTGTCTCTAAACTTTCCCCCTCCTGCCATTACCAGTGCAAGAAGGACATGAACCTGCTGGGATGGGCCCAGAGGAGGCCACAAAAATGATCAGAGGGCCCTAACATCTCTCCTACAAAGACAGGCTGATGGAGTTTGGGGTTGTTCAAGAGAAGGCTCGAGGAAGACCCTATTGTGGCCTTTCAGTAGTTAAAAGGAGCCTACAATAAAGATGGGGACAGGACTTTTAGCAGGGCCTTTTGCAACATGACAAGAGGTTATGGTTCTCAACTAAAAGAAGGGAGATTTAGACAACATACAAGGAAGAAATATTTTGCCATGAAGGTGATTAAGCACTGGCACAGGTTGCACAGAGAGGTGGTGGATTCGCTGTCCCTGGAAATATTCAAAGCCAGGTTGTACAGGGTGCTGAGCAATCTGATCTAAGTAACGATGTCCCTGCTCACTGCAGGGAAGTTAGACTAGCTGTCCTTTAAAGGTCCCTTCCAACTCAAACCATTCTGTGAACAGTTTCTTGAACCACAGGGATTAAAATGTATCCCAACATTGTGAGGAAGAGCCTTAGACCACTGCTGCCTGCAGCAAGTCAGCAATAGGCCTGAGAAAAGATGCTGGTTTGCCAGCTACTGTGATCCAGGGTGAGACAAACACCCCCAGATAGCATGGTATGGGCTGCAGCCCCAACTCCCCTAAGCTAGGAATATTAGAAGGCAGGGGGAGGGGGAGAAGGAAAGGAAAAGAAAATAAAGTCTTGGCACTCAAAAAAAGCAAAGACTGGCAAAGAACTGGACAAACTACAGCAACATTAACCCCTTGTGGGTTGGCAGGTATCCTTCCCATGTAACCCAATAGTATGGAACAATGCTCTTGGAAACTGGGAGAAAGAATGCACTTCATTGCAAGCTACTGACACAGCTTTTGGAAAATTATATCAATAGCATTCAACAGATTTCTATGAATGGTGGCAGCCTCTTCTTACTAGTAAGTATCAGTTAAATTCAAGAAATGCATGTTCAGCAGAAAGAATAAAGGGCTGGAACAGCAGACAAAAAGCCAAAGAACAGCAGTGAAAGCAGGACAGGCTGTGTAACTCCTTGACATACCATTCTGCTGAAATTAGCTCTAGAGAGGGCGTCAAAGTTGTAAGCAAAATAGGTATGTGCACTAACCTCCATTTCTCCCTACAGGCTTCTAAGCAGCAACTTAAAAAGAAGCCATGAAATAAGATCTTCATTACTTCCTAGAGTTTTAAAAGCTTAGTTAGTGTAGTGCAGCCATACCACATTCAGCATTCCTGAGTCAGCAAAACTATCTGATGGTTTAAGCAAGTGGGTATATTGCAAATAAGTTTTGGTCCTCTCTTTATTTTCAGTTTCCGAATCATTAAAGATCCTGCTTTCAAGCTTTGTGGCTGAGTATGTATCTTGGCAGTTTTGCCTGGTTCTGGTTTGTCAGAAGAATGTTCAGTCTTGCACTGTGCTTGGCTGTGCGAGCTGTAACCTGACAAGATCTCCTGAGATTTATGGGGGGACTGCAATAGTCAGCAGGAGTGAGGGAGGAACAGCAGTTAAAACAATCCTTGTTAATAACATCAGCTGCAAATCTCTGTGTCTGCAGCTTGCCAATGAATTGGCTTCAAGTTTCAACCTGTAGCACTCCTTCCATTGCACATGTAAGCTGTCAACCACAGATAGGGAGATAAACCTCCCCAGATGGAGGGAAATCTATTTATCTTCATGCTTAAACTACACAATGCATTGACTTTAAACAGACAGACAAATTGCAATAGAAATTTGTCAGAAGGAATGAGGAGGGGCCAGGACTTCATTTCCATTAAACCCAATGTCAAGCAACAAAATCTCATGCAGTGTGTTTGAATTTATTTAGAAGAAACTGATGAAATTCAAATGGCATCTATGCTTGTGGTGTTGGCATTCTTCTGAAAGCTATTTTGAACTCTAAGAGGATGTATATGTATCTGTGCATGCATGATTCAACATGATGCTGGTGGCATTCCAATCAAGTCAAGCCACCAATTCTTGAGTTTGGGCCATATCCAGAGCTCATTCAGATCAATGACAGTCTTCCCACTAAATTCAACTCTTTCTATCACAGCCAAGGCTTGCAGTCTGATGTACAACAGGGACTGCAGTCATGCAGCTTTGTCCCGTTTGACTTACCGCACAGCTTGATGTTTATGTTACATAACTAAAGATATTGAGACCAATCACACCACATACAGTGTCCACAGCACAAACATAAGGATTACTGAAAATCCTCAGGAAAACAAACAAACAAATAACAATAGAACACAACCAAAAATCAACTCCTCAGTTTGCTAACCAATGTGTACTTTCTTTTCGTATTTAAACAGAGTTCATATAAACACCTAAATAAGAAAGAATGAGTCTCTAACAAACTTTGACGGTATCAGATACAGTAATCATTCTCGTCAAAGTTGCAGTGAATTTTAGCAGAGATTAAGCAGCAATGATTAAAGATGGGTTTGTTGGTATTAAAAGGATTAGACTCTCAGGCACACAAGGTATTGTCCACTGAGTGCCCATTTTCACAGGTGTTCGAGACTGCGTAACATTTTAACCCTTCTCTTAATGTTTATGCATGATCCCGGAATTTGCACTTGCTGCTAGCATCTGCTTATGAAGTATTCTGAGTAGTCATGGATCTCTAAATAAATCTATTTAGAATCTAAAAAAATATAGATTAAGAGCAGGTCTTTGGACCAAGTACATCTCACTTCTTCTGTGGCTGTCATACACCTTTGGTAAAAGAAAACATAGCTGTGCATGTGTCTGCAGCAAATTCCCTGACTGGTAATTTTAAGACACATTTCAAGTGGAGACAGATATTAAATTTGAAACAGAAGCCAATGCCGGTAAAATTTCTTAGGCTGTAAAACAACTTTTCTGGTTAAGTCTGAACTAACTGGCTCCTGGAAAGACTAGAAAGAGGTCTAAAAGGACATCTACTTCCCAAATGTCTGAATACAGACAAAAAACTGTGCTGTGGGTTCCAAAGGACAAAGAGTTTTGAGTCATCAAATGTGCACCAGGCACATCTCCATCTCTGTGGTCACAGGAATATGTGATGTTTCGTTTTCAGAAAACTTCTATCAAGACTTTGATGGAAACACAATCATCTAAAAAAATGGAGGAGTTTGCTTTTGGTTCATGCAACATCCATGTAACATCCAAGTAGCCTGGTTTTGCATAGTAGAAAAAGCACTTACATGCACGCAGAATTGCATATATATGTGTGTGTGTGTACACACTAACACATTAAACTTGAGTCCGTCATAAAGTCCAACATAAGAAGTGTTTTCTACTTTCTTATACTACAGTGAGTAAGAACCATGTCAGCTTTGAATTTTGCAGATATGGACCCAAATGATCTGTTGAGCTGGATAGTTCTGGAGTTGTTGCAAGCCTCACACCGACCTATACAACAGGGCTGGATTTTTTTATGCCTATGGAGGAGCTCAGACTGAAGAAGTGTAATTGTGTGGATCTTGTGATAAGTCATCTATCAGCACTCCTTGGAAACAGGAGCAATTTTACTAAGTCAGTGTAAATCATCATGTGCAATATTCTTCAGGAACTGGCCTCAGGCACTAGCAATGTACTGGTCTGTACATTATGTATCAGAAGTCCAAACCAGAAACAATTCATCAGCCAAACAGTGCATGAAGTGATTCCATGCCCATAAAATTACTGAATTAATTTTTTGTTGTATTTGTTTCACAGAAGCCAAACAGATAATTGCATTTCTCATCTCATAATGTATCTGCAAAGGTACTGGAGTCCTAATTATCATTTGTTATATTGTATGAGAGAAAAAAAAATAGAAAACTCACAGGCCTGAAGCTGTTCATAGAGGATAATGCCACCAAACTTGCCTTTCTGTGTTAAAGGATCCTAACATTCTACTTCAAGTTACTTGTAACCTCCTTCAATTTCCCCCAAATACCAGAAAGACAACATAAAGTGTAAAAGTGGCTCAGAACATGCATACCATGCTATCTTGCTATCTCTTCCAGTTCTCTATTCTGCTGCACCGGGGCTGAAATTAGTAAAATCCAAACCTCCATAAGACAAGCTCTGATGATTGTATGGGTTTAGGCAGAGGAGTCCACTCACAGAAAAATCTCTGTAGGATGTGGTGTAAGGACATAGTACAATGGCTGGAAGGGGAAGGGGTTATTTTGAATAACATGTCCAAGAAAGCAGTTGGACTAGACCATGGAGAAGATTGGAGGTGACTTGCTGGGGCTCTTGGATACCCTGTGCTCATACACGGCCTACAGCTTGTTACCTTGAAGAAAACATCTGCCCTTATTTGAGCCACTTCTACTTGCACCAGGATAGTTATCACTGGAAATCCATGTAAGTTACTCAGTGATTAAGGCTTTACTCCTGCAGACAGCTGCTCATAAGACCAAGCTCTTAAGCTGTGGGGTGTATCAGCAAAGCAGTCATGGAAGAAATAGCGCACTAGCTGTCTTTTCGTTCTTCTACAGGTTATGGATCCGATCTGCTTCTTTTACAAGACTCGTATCACCATTGCGTACTCACTCTAAGATCGCATGGATTCTCCCAGTCCCAGCACCAGTTAAGACTTGGCACCTAGGAGGCTGCAGCAATTCCACCAACCGTGCAAGAGAGAAAATAAAACCCAGCTCCTATCCACAGCCGTGACCACCCCAACTAACTTACATCGCGTACATTTTTGTGTGAGGGTACAAAATGTAGAGAGCTCAGGCACTGTAAGACCGCGAGTCTGAACGCCAAGGAGGAGGATGTCAGTTTAACCCGATCGACCCTCAGTTCGCGGGAGACGTTACCGGCGGCCGGTGAATAAAGCACTTGAACAAAGAGGACACCGCAAACAGCTCACGCGGCTCGCGTACGCCGCAACACACCCGTTAGCGTTATCTCATCGGTGCTGAGCACCGAGGGCTCCGCGTGTGCAAACCTCGACCCACGGAGCTCTCACCGGCACGGCCCCGAGGTGCAGCGGGCAGAAGTCCTCCCCCGCCGCGGCAGCGGGTACGGATCTACCGGGGCCGTGCCCCTCCGCGGTTACCGTCTGCCCGTCCCAGTGTTCCCCAGTCCTCCGCCACTCACCCGCCGCCGCCTGGGCACCAGGCGCCGCTCCACACCCACCGCCCCGGGGCGGCGCGGCCGGGGCACGCGCCCCGCCCCGCCCAGCGACACCCGGCGCGCGCCGCGGGCACCGGGTCTCGTGCAGCAGGTCGCGAGCCCCATCTCCCGCGCACCGGCTGGCGGCGGCGGGGGCCGGGAGCTTAGCCGGGAAACCGCGACAAGTAAAACGGCGAGGTCCGACACCACGGGAATTGTGTCTCGGTCTCTTCCCTTCGCTGGGTTGGGACCTCCAAGGCTTCCCGGGAGGCTCGCTGGTCCGGTGTCCATGGAATCTCACAGGCTCAGGCCTGTGATTCCTGCAGTTCAGCCTACGGTGTGAAGGCAGCAGGCAGTTCTAGAGCCTAATCCCTGAGGCACAACTGATTGGGAATGCTTGAAGCTTGGCCTAGAAGGTCTCCATTTGGCACATTGCCTGGAGGGGTTTGGGACGCAGTGCAAAGCATCATCATAGATTCACAGAATCAGGTTGGAAGGGACCTCAAACACTATCTAGTCCAACCTTTCTTGGCAGAAGTACGATCTAGACAAGATAGCCCAGCACCCTGCCCAGCCCAATGTTGTGGACCCCACTGCTTCCCTGGGGACATTAAAACAACAGCTGAATGTTCTTACTCCCCAGGAGTAACTTGTACCCATTATACCTCATCTTTTCCACCTGACTCCTTGTAAAAAGGGAATTTCCATCTTCTTTCTAGCCACCCTTTAAATACTAGAATATGGTGATATGGTCTTCTCTAAGATGCCTTTTCTCCATGCTGAACAGACACAGTTCTCTGAGCCTTTCCTCTCATGGCAGCTTCACAGTTACTGTATCATCTTGGTGATCCTTCTCTAGACCCTCTCCAGCCTGTCCACATCTGTTTCTACAGCAAGGACCAAAACTGAATACAGTATTCCATGTGTGGCCTGGCAGTCTTAGCCCACATAGTTAGTGTTAACAGCTCTTAGGTTGTGGGATGACTTTGAGGGTCTGACACATTTTCTCATTGGGTACATTGCATACCAAGAACTGGAACATGGGAATGTGTCAGGCTGGGAAATTTACAGAGCACCTAATTAACATGTTGAAAATCATATTCTGCTGGATCACTACTTATTAGTCTAACTTTCTGTCAAACCAAGGATGACTAAACTGTCTTCAACTGTTTCATAAAATCAGAAAACCAAAGATAAAAGGAACCATATGTGGAACAGATAGAAATTTGGCTTGCATCTAATTTAACTTGACACCTAGATTATTCTGGAGACAAAAAAGTGATATTCCTTCCATGTCTGTCTTCCATCTTGTCTGTGCTGCTTTGGATTTGACCACCTAACTAAAGCAAACTAAAGTAAGGTGGCATAAGCTCTCTTTGTGATCAGCTAGGGTGTTAAAAGTAGATCACAGCCAAACTCAGAGATGGGAATCCATGTCTGTCTTGTTGCACTTCTGCACCTAAAATTTTCCAAGATCACAAACAGAAAACTCTACCATCCCAGTTTATCAATACCTCCCTTCTTCTAACTTTTAAATCTTTTAAAGTTGACTCATTGTCAATTCACATTGAAACACACTGATTTTCTCTGTACCAGAACCAGCACTTCATTGTAGCAGCAGAGAAATACCAGCCCCTGCTTCAGGGGCATTGTGACATGATTGAAGGCAGCTCATGCACTTCAAAATGTGAAGTGAGTGTCTCCAGCAGAAACTGGTTCTTGTGAAGAAGACATGCACATACAATGGATACCATTTCCTTATCCAACACTAGCAGAGCAGAGATAACATTTCCTACTCCCTCCAACAGTGCTCCTAATTTTACTCTATGTGTGAACTCACCAACTTCACATCATCCAGTTATTTTTGGTAGATATAAACCCCTCCTGGTTCACCAGACCTGAAAGCAAAGAATGTAAGATGAATGCTGACATGTATTACAACTAGTTTTGCTTCATCTGTAACAGATTTACACTAGTTATTTCAAACAAACAAATAAACAAACAAACAAAACAATTTAAAAACTATTTAAGCTACTCTGAGTTGCAGGCATATGTAAGTTACCTGAGTCACAAAGTTTTCTTCAATTAGTAAGAAGAAAACATTAACTTATAACTGCTTTATCAACCTATCTCACAGGTGGTGTTAACAAAATGGTTTAAAGGAGGAAACTTTTGTCTCTAGAATGGAGAGGAAAACCTGTGTGCGAGCATAGCTAATGCTGTTTAATGGTATTTAACTGTAGCTGAGACCAGCTCTGTTCTGACTAGACCCCCAGTTCCTTTCAAAGGAGTTGCCAGGTAAACTTTGCTAGCAAGAAACATATAACAAAGGGTTTATGAATTTATGTAATTCTGGCTGATATGTCACGATTTTAGTTATGCCCATATATTTCTATACATCTGTTCTTATTTTTCTCTTGAGATACACTCTGGGGCATGTGAATTTTTAATTATATATATATATATATATATATACATGCGCTGCAAGGTAAAATAAGAGCTTGGAGTTGGGCAACTGAACATAACTTAGGATTCCATCAATCTTGGCAATGGTTCCTGGCCCTTTTTTATCTAAGAATGAACTGTTCTTGGATGGTTTCTCTAGGATACTCAGCATAAACAGAACTTATTTTTTCCTCCCTTCAGTGTCTGGTTCATGGTCAAATTAAGGGTTGGGCTTGTTTCAGTCTCTTGTTTATTGTGGTGTCGTGTTTTTTTTTCCCTTCTCTCTCAAACAAAATATGTTGTAAAAAATGAAAGAAAAAAATCTCCCTCCATTTTTTTTTTTTTTCTACATCCATTCCTCTAACACATAATATGAACACAATGGAGTGTAATAGTGCCCCATCAACACTGAGCAGCATTATCTCTCATCTAGGTGAAACAGCTCCTAGCATGAATAATTCTAAAGTTTGAGAGATTTATCTATTATCCTAAGTAGGGTTAAACACAGACTTTATCACCAAATACAAATCTCAATCATCAGATCAATGAAACAACGAATTTTTCAAGTTACACAGCAGGTGGAAGCAAAGTCAATGGACATCATGAAAGGACAGATCAAGGTCCAAGGGTAGATAAAAAACAAAAGGAGCTTCTCAAATCAGACAGCAGGTGGAACCAAACATCCTACCAAGAGTCAGTATGTTTGATCACCATAGTAGTAATGAGTCTTGAATGCGCACCAAAAGGCAAAAACTCTTTTATCAATGGACCACAGAGCTAAAAGATTCCTAACAGTGAGAATTAAGAAGTAAATTAACTGAAGAGCTTTCAATTTAATTTAACTAAACGTCCCAATGATCGGTTTAGTAAAAGCAGCCTCACTGAAGCAGTGATCTCACCTGCCAAGCTACAGGGGGATACCACGGCTGAAACACAGTGTTTCTTCTTCTTGCATACCCTGAGCGAGATTACTGGCTTGTGTAGAGGGAACAATGATGTTTCTGACCAGGCATTGGTTTGTGTTCTTTTTGGGGGCACAGTTTGCAGAGATAGCAGAATTTATATTTTGGGTCTGAGAGGTTTTCTCACACCAAAGAGCAGATGACACCAGCAGTGCTTGGCTGTATTCAGGGCTCCAGTTGCTTCATGTGAACACCTTATCGAACTGATACATTAAGTTAGTACTTCATCTTATTTCAACAAAATTTCCATTGAAAAGAAGCCTGAATAATGAAGTCTGCAACTGGAGTTTGCTTTTTCGTGTTATAAGGGTACCTTGTGGTTGCCACCACTGTGGTTTTGGTGGGATGAGGGGTGTAGGGGCTATTATTTGAATGGGAAAACCCCAAAAGTCTGGTCATTTCCACATTTTCCTCCGCATTTTGAGTCTGGCACGACTGCTAGAAAGATACTGTCCATTAGGAAAGCGAAGATGTGCCCTGGCACAGGAGAAGCGAGCTCGCAGCAGGCTAGCACGGCAGCTCTCACATGGGTCTAACGGCACTATGGGGTTGTTTTTGCAAAAATTTCTGTCAAACCGGGTGCCAGGCACCCGCTGCCACGGCCTGACCCAACCTTCAACCACTCCGTCGAGGAATGCCGGCCGCTGGCCGCCCTCCGCAGAGCCGCCTTTACCCCGCCTCACAGGCTCCTTCGCTGGGCCGCGGCCCTGGAAGCAGCGGGCGCCACCACCTGCCTCACACCACCACCTACTGTCGAGCGGCGTAAAGCAGCCGCTCGGCGCCGAACTACTGTAGGACTGAGGGCGGCAGCCGCGCCGCAGCTTCCTCCCGCCCTCAGCCCTGCCCGTGCCTTAGCCCCTCCCTTCCTCTCGTCGCCGCCGGCCCTACGGCGCCGGGTCTCCCTCTCAACGGGCGGAGACGGGCCGGCTCCTCCTCCCTTCCTCCGCATCTCGTCTCCGAGCTCACCGTGCCGGGGCACAGCCGAGTGGGATGGCGCGCGAGGAGGTGGCGATGGCTAGTGAAGAGGCGGCGGTGGCCGAGGGGAGCAACCTGCTGCTGGACATTGTGGGCTCCCCGCTCAACCTGAGCCTGCTGGGCCTCTGCCTCTTCCTGCTCTACCAGATCCTGCGGGGCGAGCGGCCCGCGGCGCCGGAAGGCGAGACGGACCCGCCGCCGCTGCCCAAGATGAAGCGTCGCGATTTCACGCTGGCGGAGCTGCGGCCCTACGACGGGGTGCGCGATCCCCGTATCCTCATGGCCGTCAACGGCAAAGTCTTTGACGTGACCCGCGCGAGGAAGTTCTACGGGCCCGGTGAGGGCCGGGGTGGGCTGTGGCTGGCGGAGCGGCGAGCCCAGGGCGGCGGGGAGGGCCCGGCGCGAGAGTTCCTCGCTCTTTGTGCCCGAGATGCGTCTGGGGCTACTGGCCAGAGGGATCGTGGGGGCTTCCGCGGCTTGACCGTCACTCAGACCCCGTGGGCAGGGCGGTCTGGGCCCCCTGCACAGCCCCTGCCCTGGCGCCGGGAGGGTCAGGCCCAGCAGCACCCCGCTGCGGGGCTGGGGCTGTGGCTGTCCGGCGCCGTGTGTTCCCTGGTGCGCGGGGATCAGCGTGGTGCTCGGCGCTAATGCCTATCCAGCCTCCCAGCCTGCGGGATAACTCTCGGCTAAGCTGCTCCTGCCCTCTCGCCCCGGCTCACCATCCCGAGATTTGGAACGGATTCGGCTTGCTTAGAACTGGGAGGGGTGTGACAAGATCGCGCAGCCAGCAGCTCTTGGATACCTGCCTCCCGGGTGAGGCGGAGGGCAGGCTTAGCCCTGCTGCCTGGCCCTCGATGTTGTAAAAACTCCGGCTTTGCCAGCTGCGTTGCTTCATGATTTTATTTTCCCAGGGCAGATTACACATACTGCAAGTACTGTAAGGGGTTGGCAGTTTCCTTGGCCCCGGGTGCCTTTGCCTGATGCCAGGCAGCAGAAGCAAAGTGTTCTCTCAGTGCTTACATTCCGTTCCCAGTTTTAGTGGACATCACTCTGTTGCATAATATTTAGACCAAACATCTTGCAGTTTAAATTAAACCAACTTCCTATGAGTAGTGTAGACAGTTCAAATATGCGAAGATTGACTAAGCTATGCAGAGGCTTATAAAGCAGCTAGTGATGAGGTGGGTGCGAGTACGTGCACCTGGGTGCAAGAGTTTAATCACCTCCGTGGGTTTTTAACAGTCAAGCTGTTAAAAAGCCTTACAGAGGCTTGCTAATTTGTACTAGGATCTGTGGGGAATAACCATTCTTGACCTGTCCAGGCAGCACATAGCTGTAACATTTTGCTGCCAGTGATAATCAAGAGACAAGGAGAATTGTGCAGGAGAAACCACTTATTTGGTCCAAATATAGACTGGAAACTGTTGCTGAATGGTACTTGTTTGTAACTTCGCATTCTGCAGCAGTCAAGATGATACAGCAGACTTAGATGTGCAGTATTGTATTTGTGCACACTAAACCTCACTGGATTTAAGGGCTGTGATTTGGATGCTACCTTTTATGACAGCAGTAAAAGCTGTTCATTGTATCTAATTTGGTAATGGCTGGATGGTTCATCACAGTGTCTGCTAGTTTGGGTTTAATTTTAATGGAAAAGATTCTTTTGATGACTTTAGGGTAGAGTTCACTCAGGAAGGTACAGAATATGGCATGCTTTTTTCCAAAGTTCACATCTAACTCCCTGAACTCCCCTACAAACCTTCAATGCCCAGTTGCAACATGATAGCTCCATATTCAGCTTGTCATGCAAACAAGTTAATCATTGGTGAAGTTTAACAAGAGTGTTTTGATAAGATATCTTTGATGTGCTCTGAATTGCATGGTTTGGTCATTTGAGTTCATCTTGCATTTTGAAAGTTTTAATCAATGTTTCTTCCAAGTTGGTAATTTGTAGTATCTCCACCGTGTTTTCTGTCAAGTCATTCTTTCAGATCTTTAAGTCAGGAGCATCTCTTACAAAACTGCCATTCCACCTCAGACCCTTCCTCTGTTCCTCTTTCTAAAGATGGGGTTCCCAATTCGCATGCTTATTCTTACCCTGTTTGTACATGCCATGCATTGTTACATGGTTCATTGTCATGATGTTTCAACAAACTCCGTGTCGCTTCCTATGGCTTTGTTTCTTGCCCTCTTCCTCTGCCTTCCCTTATTACTAGGTAGAATAACTTAAAAGCATTTCAGAAGTTTAGGGCACCTTTCATTGACAGATCAGGGTAGGAACTCATCATCATTTTCAACCTGGGGACTCTGATCCATGAAGGTCATACAGCAACCATTACCTCTCTAATAACGCTGCTCATGTTTTTGTTTTAAAGAGGGCCCGTATGGGATTTTTGCTGGAAGAGATGCATCCCGAGGTCTTGCCACTTTCTGCCTGGATAAGGAGGCTCTGAGGGATGACTATGATGACCTCTCTGATCTCAACGCTACACAGCAAGAGACCTTGAGAGACTGGGAGTCACAATTCACTTGTAAGCAATTTTAAACCTATTTACAAAGAAGTAGCTAACTAGTGGGTAATAAGGGAAGCAATAGTTAACAGCTGGAAGCATCAGTCTGGAACCTTACTTTGAGTTAGTACCTCAGTTTACTAAGGTTTATTAGAATTACTGTTACTCAGAAGAACCAAGAGAAATGTTAGGTTTTCCCTCTGTGTTCACCCAAAAAGTTAACAGGATTGGAAATAAAGAGCGTGGTTTTGATAGAGTGAAGACCCCCACCTACAGAGACCACATTAGATTTTAATGCTAAGAAAAATGAAGCTTATGGCCCATTTAGCTTCTTGGAAATAAGAGTAACATTTGAATTGCTACTTCTTGGGGGTTTTGAGTTTTGAAGACTGTTTAGGTTTTTTTCCCTTGGAGCTCTTGATAGGAATTTTTTTTTACTCTTAAATAACTTACTCTCTGTGGCCTTGCTGGTGGCTTTATCAAATTCATGGACAGCTGTATCCATGTGTGACCTTTTTTGCCAGAAGGTGATCAGAAGTGGGCAATTGCCACCTCTGCTTGCAAGCAGCGTCATTACCAGTAATGTCTGGAGTGACAGAGGAAGAAAGGCAACTCGTACACTTGTGGTGCTTGTTCCAAAATGAACAGAAGGGAGTCACTTTCATAGTTGCCTTGTTTTACTATGCTTAGTATTAAGAGTTCTCAAAAGACTTGCTGTTTGAAAAGGTGAACCTCACACTTATATGCAAATTGCTATGTTGACCTTGTACCAGGGTATGCCCACTGGTAACAGTTTTTTTTCTCTTACTATGTATCTCATTGATGAAGAACAATTCCTCATGATGCCTTTTAGGCAAGTGAACACCAAAGGGATCGAGTACTTAAGATTTACTGTCTTCCTAGCTAGAATGGGGTTTTCCTTCACATAATGTCATTAGAACATCTCGATTCTGACCTGATGTGCCCCATCTATTTTGGCATTCATCCTGTCTTAATCAAGACTGTTAATCATGCCACACTGAATGGCTGTTTGAGTATGCCAACAAATATGTCACAGAAATCAGAACTATGCTACCAAATACCTGACCTGAACTAGTGTTCAAATCTTCCTGCTCAAGAGTTGGGCTTGGGACTGACAGTGAACTCTACTCATTTTATTACTATGCTTTGAGTAAATTTGGCAATTAGCCATTTTAAATGCTTAGTAATTATAACAACAATGCTAGTATTTAAGACAGAGGTTTCCTTTGCTTTGTTGAGGTTGGCAGATGGGCAGCATAGCAGAGTTCTCTGTTCTCTCTGCATATGATCCTGGTGGTTTTACATGTTCAAAAGAGATAAAGTAAGGCAGAGACTGAGATGCATAATCGGATAACAGATCTGTCTTTATCTTTGGGAGAAAGGATCTCTCCTCTGTCCTATTGGATATTTTCAACATATGTTACCAAAAAAGTAAAAGCCCCTGAAAGTTCTGTGCATGTATGTGCCTGTGTGTACAAGACATGACATAAATATCGGAACAGTGCTATTGGTTGAAAAACAAGGGCAAGAGAATCTAATCCAGGATTCTGTTCAAGTGGACCAGTCCCTCAGTTTACATGTGCCTTTACATTCACTTACCTTAGGCAATAGAAGGATTACAGTTCCATTCACTTTGCATGTTTCTTACACTTAATAGAACATCAGGTGGTCGATGTTGGCTTTTCTTCTTCCCCCCAGTGTTTGGAACAAGCTGCTGAGGAATGTTTTGCTATAATATAAGCATTTTGTTAATCCAGGAAACAGACCTAGGAGTTACAAAAGGTACATATCTAGGGCAGAATAATGACTTGGATTCCTATTTTTTTCCCAGTTAAGTATCACCATGTTGGTAAGCTGCTGAAGGAAGGGGAGCAACCTACTGTATACTCTGATGATGAAGAAAAGGATGCCAAGAAAGAGTAGAGGGTGCACTGAGGAATAATCTGGTTTTGAATCATAAAGGATCATTTGTAACATTCCATTTCTGTTTTACAAATTGCAACAGCAGCAATGCTTACAAAAGGTCCAGAGGTACAGTTTGTTTCTTTCCAAAGGTTTCCTTTTCAAATTTAGTGGTAAACTACTAAATGTCTTAAGATCTGTCTTCCTTCAAACCTGCATAATTTAAAGTATGCCCAAAAAATGTCTGTGCAAAAGTAAACTGCAATTTTGGCAATAAAGGACTTACTGGTTTTTTCTCCTACACCACTTAGTGCGGAGTAGGTTGACATCCAGATTTTCATTAACAGCCTAGCACTGTCGACACAAACACAAGAGTAACTTCACATATGCAACGCAAATTCCACTAAGTCTTGATTTGTGTTAGCTTCTGCACGACCTGGGCCTTGAGTTGTAATTCCTTTAGGAAAAGGACTGCTATTTTATTTGTCCATGAAGCATCATGCTCAGAGTAATTCAACATTAGGTAAGATAATTTGGCTTTTACGGAGTTACACAGTGTCTTACACTAACTGCTTTAGAAAAAGAATTTTTGAGAGGTGAAATTACTTTTAGAATTTTAGAATCAGGAATACTTAATGTATTCAGTCATGCATAATTATGCATGTATTAATATTCTTTGTTTACTTTTAAAGCACATCTGATGTGTTACAAAAGTTTAGATACCAAGTGCAACTTGGCATCCCTACAAACAGATACACCATGAAGTGTGACTGGACTGGACTACTAGTCATTCACTTTTGGTAAGGTTCTTCTGTGAATTTTAATGATATGGTATTAAGCCTGGAAGATCAGCTGCTATTGATTCCTAGGCCTAAACAAGAAAACTTGTTGGTATGGCACGATTAACAAGTGCGCTTGTACATCCAGTTTTTAACTAGCAGAAAAACATTACTGCTCAACATAACCTAGGCAAGTTTCCCATGCAAAATAAACCAACATGGTGTAAGCTGTTTCTGTGTTGAGACCTTTGTTGCTTTGGAACATTGCCATTAAATGGCACAATTCTGTGCATAAGCTGCAATGCTACACCTGAGGGACCTGACCTTTGAATTGCCTTTTACTTACTTTTCTTTTAGGTCGTACCTATGCTCAGTGACTAGAGCTTGTTCTAACTATGTAGCCTAGTCTCCTGCCAGGGTTGGGTGGGGCTGGGTAAGTGGATTTGACCAAAGGAAAACATAAATGTGTTCCTTTATCATCCAAAATACTTTGTATACTTATTCAGAAATTCCACGGAGATAGGTAACTCATAAAGGGTTTTTTGTTAGACGATTCTGCCTGGGTACCTGCCTGGCACGGTTCTCCCTGTTTAGTTCCTCTAGTTGGGCTGTCCAGCCCATCTGTTTCAATTTGGCAACAAGACCAAAATGCTGAACTGAGTCCTGTGTGGGAAGGTGTAAGCTAGGAAAACTGCTCAGAAATAAAAGTGCATTGCACAATGGCAGCTTTCATAAACAAGTTGACATAACATGCTCAAGTGCCTGAGACCATCTGTGGTGAGAACAAATGACTTTCCCTCAGTCCTAACACTGTCATGGCATTTTCTTTTGGTTACCTGGGCCTTCAAATGAGAAGTGTGGGTTTTGGAGCCAGATAGCTTATGTAAAGTGCTACTGTATGAACTACCTAAGGAAGGTCTAGAGACAAATGCAAATCTTGTTGTGACCTTTGTGTTGCTGTTTTATTTTTAGAGACATTTATACTCTTTGCAAACTACTAATGATGGTTTACCTCAAATCAGGAATGTGCTTTTATTTGTTTAAGGCAAAAAATAAAGTACTCTTGCATAATGGTGGTGTTTGATTTACTGCAACTAAATGTGATACTTAATCCTCCCAAAGGTTTCAAGTTTTACATTGTCTTTCTCTAGTGCCTTACACTCGATCTAGGTATTGGATAATGTAATATTGCTTGTAAATTTGCAGTTCTGTAGTGCACCTTCAAGAGGATATTAAATGTAGAATGCATTCATGTTGTATAATATACTTTGCTGTTGCAAAACCAGAGTCAGGCATAAAAAGGTCCAAGTAATTGTTAACACTGAGCCAGAGCCAGAGCTTTGGAAGGCTGTCAGTGGAACGAGGCTGGGCTATAGCCTACCCCTGAACAGACTGAACCATCTGACTCTAAAGTTGGTCCATAATGTATCCTGGGGAACTCTATGCTCTTTTAAGTACTAGTCTGTATGTTACAACATGATGCATCAAAAGGAGTAATAATAAATAAAAACACAGAAAACTGGCAGTAACACAAGACAAAGCTTAAGCATGTGTGCCTCTTGGGAAGGAAGTATTACACTTTGTTTTCTCTGAAAAAGTAGTGGTCTTACCAAAGAGAATTTACGGTGAAAAGGGATGAAGCAAGTTTAAAAAGCAGTGGTTTTAGCTTCTTTCTTACTCTATTCATTGCAATTCAATCCCTTCCTTCACCTGCAATGATTAAGCAAAGAACTCTGCCATGTAGCTTACAGCTTGTACATTAACCAAGCAGGACATAATGACCAACTGAGAGGAGGGACTGTCAGCAACCTCCATCATCTGAAGTGTCACAGAATCACAGAGTGATAGGGGTTGGAAGTGACCTCTGGCCACCTGTTACTTGTGTGTTAAAGGCACACTTGAGGAGCTCTAGGACAAATCAAAACAATTGACTAGCATTTAATTTCCAACCAGCTCTGGCATAGCTGCTTTGTAAAATCCAGATATTCATCTGAACCTTACCTGCTCTTAATCACCTTTATTACCTCTTCATGCTGCTGCAGTTTAACAAAAAAATTCACGAATGCTTATGTCAAGCATTATGTGAAGGATCTTTACAAAAGGTGAGGTGTTTATGCATTGCCTTGCAGTCTCTGGATTAAGAAAAGTCTTTGTATCGCTGTCTTCTTGTATTTCAAGCAGGTAGAGTGATGTAATAGTGGGTATTGTGTATTTCTGCTTTAAAAACAGCCTGTAGATTTTGACTTCAGCAGTCAGCACAGCCAACAGGACACATAATTCTGACAACAAAGCCTAGTTCTGACAGCTTCCCTGTTCTCACCAGCTGTATTACAAGGCATTTTCATCAATTCAGTACAAAAAATCAGATCTGACTGCATGAGCTGCAGTCCAAGGCCCTACTTCATACATGTCAGAATGAACAGTGCTTCCATTAAAAAACCCACCTCTCAACCACCAGCTGAGTACAGCAGCACACACAAGGCTCACACTGAAAGGTGTGAAACTGCCCGCAATGTTCTACACATTACCATTGCTGAACTAACTACACAGCTTTTAATGCATCTTGTCACCTAGTAAATGGTCTACTTGTTTAAACATCTAACTTTCTTACTAGAGATGTGACACTTATTTCTGTAGCTACTGGAATTTAATCAAAGTATTTTAACAGTTTTCAAGCTGTTTATATCTATCTTTTAAGATCCTGAGCATCCCAGTGTACAAAAGGATTGAGCTTAAGTGTGTGGATAGGAAAAGTCAGTCATGAATAGTAATTAACTTTAAACTAGCTGAAAACAGGTTGTCAATAATGTCACCTGTAAACAAATAGGAAACACAAGAGTTCTGTTTCAGTATGAAGATTACAATGGTGTCTCTCATTTAAAGTGCAGGCATGATTTATTTACTAACAATGTTTTACACAGAATGAGGAACTGGAGACAGAATTTGCTTTGTTGGCTTCAATCAATACAGGTGAAGGCAAGAAGCAATTACAAACTGGTGTATTTATCTTTTACTGAATATTGTGACAACATGTTGAGAAAACACTGGAAATTTACACCAATGGAAATCTTTAGCTCCTGGTCCCTCAGATTAACCAGAGCAAATACTTCCTCCTCACCTGTCACTGAAAGGCCTGTCTCATGAGAAATGGGTACTTGAGGACACAGAACTGTCTATAGATTGACAGAGGGCCAAGTTTTGTCATCTTTAATCTGCAAATATTGCATAGAGAAAAAACACCCTTGGTTATGTCACATCAGTACAAGTGAAACATTTCACATGGTCAACAAATACAACATCTGATCTTCATTATAACTGTATAAATTACCAAAAAAAGGAGACCTAGAAGGGGCATGAATGTTCTCCAAAATAGTCAGAAAATATTTCTGTCAAGAAAATAAGAACTTTTTAGACAAAAGCAATAGATTAACAGTACTTTGAGTAGCAACCATTTGTCATTCATGACCCTGAAAAGGCACTCAACATCTGAATAGAGAAGACTGCCAAAACCTGGTAGGAATCAGCAGTACTGAACACTGGGGGAAAACCTATCTACCATCAACCATTACAATTAACTTTTTCAAAATTACTATTTCTTAGAGCAGAAGTTACAAACGGAGGCATAACCGTATGTAATGAAGACAACATTATCACATTAATTTAGTATATTGACAAGTAATAAATAAAGCATACTAAAATGGAAACCAAAATAATCATGTATTGAACTTGGAGCTGGTCTTCTCTATCTTGCTAAGGACTTTGTCCACCAGCAATTGTGGCTGTCTTCTAAATCTGGCCAGCTGAATAGATATGGATTAATTCAAGCACCTAGATTGCATTTTCACATTTTTACCTACACCCAGCACAAGTCTGACAACATTTCACAATTCCTCTGGAATTATTTGTAAGTAAACTCATACCAAATACCTACCTCACTACAAGTGCCTTCAGATCTTGCCAACAGATTTTCAACCTGAGTGTACAAGGGGACTGCCAGCACACTGACAAACACTGCCCTGTCACTGACTAGCATTCAGAGCTTTGCTTACACAGTCAGATTCCTGGAAGCACTGCATCTAGCACAAGTGTAGTGAAATCCTTCCTCTCAAAGACCAGTGAGCTTCCAGAAACATCTCTAGAATTGTGAAAATCTATATTGAAAATCTATTACTTCCCACAATTCAGTATAAATGTCCTCCTCATACCTTCCAGTCCCATCATCTTAACGACCTGATTGAGGAGGCACTTTATGTGCTTGCTGTAGGGTTTACATAGCTATGTTTTTTTGAAAATGATTGGTTACTATAAATACTGTAACTGCTATTTACATGGCTCTTTACATTTGAGTATAATGCTCTGAGATCTCAATCTGTATCCTTTCCAGTTTTAGCAACTGGTCCATGAAAATTTGTCTGGCCCTGGGGTAAGCTTTGGTCCACTGTTGTCCAAAAGGTAGACACTGATTCTGGTTTTGTGGCTCACTACACCAGTTAGAAATTCTAACCAAAAGAATTACCTAAGCAAAACACTCCAGTATTTCATATACCTTTTAATGGCCAAAGGGCTTTCTTCTCCCACTTCCATATAAAAGTTAAGAGCTACTATGTAGTAGCTGTTCAACATCCTCTTCTGGGTTCCGCTCCACAGAAAGTATCTGCACAGGGGTTTGTCTGAATTATCTCAAGAGGAAATAGAGGGCATCCTCTGACATCTACATCCATCTCTCTTCTCAACATTAACTTCCTCTCATCTCCTGTAGGTAAATATATGAAAAAGTTACTTTAGATTAGTTTGTCAGGGGGCAGAGAGGGAAGGAGTGTGGGGAAGTAGCTGTAAGGTATCCATCAACAAACTGAAAGCACAGTAGATTGTGTAAGGGCTGTGAGTAACAACAGCCAGAAATGTGCCAATCCCGTATGGAGATAAGATGACCACCTATATACAAATTCACTAACTTCAGACAGTAGCTCCCACCCAGATGTAATTACCACACATTGAGTTGCCTAACAACATTTTGGCTCTCCAAAGGATGTTGAGTTATTAGCATGCATGTTGTTATTAACAGAGTAACACCTATCTTCTAATACTATCCAACTAAGCAAATGCTACCCTTCAATTGCAGCTGCAGGCAGTGTTTGAACTTAACTGAGCAAACCTTTAACCTGCAGAGAAATAAAACATTTTTTACACCACATTTATACTTTTTAAAACTCTGTTTTAAACTACCATTCATCACTGTGAGAACTGTGTCAACTAACCTCACCTGCCAAAGACCTGTCCAATTTAATCATAGTTCTGGTTTCCCTTTTTCTCACCTGTCCTCTGGAGGGTCTCCTGAAGCGGTAAGCCATCATGAGGAGTAACATCTGGTGCTGCCATGGCAGTGTGAAGTGTCTTGAATTTCACTTTTTTGTGGAACATTCTCTTATATTTTCTTTGTATCTTTCTGAACGACTCCAGCTGCATGTGACTGTCCAGTTCTGAAAAGCCACATTCATCAGATAAAAGATTAGAAGAAAGCTCTTTTCGCTTCTTCTTGATTTTATGAGCATTTCTCTCCTCTCCCCTGGATTTTCTCTCACTTTTCTGTCCTTCACATCTTAATTTACTACTAGACCTCTTGCATGACTTTTTAAGCTCATGTTCACACTTCCTCATCAAGCCCTCGTGGTCAGAATGACAACAGAAGCTACATTTGCTGCTTTCCTTCTCTTGACCTTCCAGAGTTACATTTTTAAGGTAAATCAATAAATTTCTCTCCCCAGCTCTTGCAGGGAAGCACCCTTTATTAAAATTGCTGTAAATTTCTTCACATCTTCTTTCCATTCTCTTCATTGAGTCACTATGTGCCTCTCTAAAATACTCAGAATCACTGATCTCTTCCAACAAATCCTTTAATCTGCAAGATCTACATGTGTTGTATGGTACAGTACCTTCACTGCTACCATCTTGTTTGAATTCCTTATGATGAGTAACAGTAGTGCAATGATTCAGTCCAGCACGTGGTAAATTATCAACACTGAGCAAGTCATTCCTCTGCACTTGCAACTTTTTTGTAAGCCTGCCCCCATAGGCCTTGCTTTCTAATGCTGAGTCTCTTGACTCAAGCTTCCCAACAGTGATCACCAGCCTATAATCACCATCATTACCATAATTTCTATTGTTGAGATTTTGTACAGGACTCACTTCTCTGAAGTGCTGACCATGTTTGTCACTCAAGCTGATGTCAAGACCACTATCATCATCAGACACCACTCTCTTCCACCAGGTCTTGTCTGAAGTCTTTTTTGGCTCTAAACAAACACGTGCATAGCCTGGTGTCTGGTAGTAGTTTAGTAAATAATGGATGAATTCATCAGTCTCATAAACCTTTTGCTTTTTGCAACAGTTTTTGTCAGATGCTGTCTGTGTGTGAGCTACATTCAATGCTGAGCAGCGCTTTCCATCAAGAGATTTGATGATCCTGCAGTCTTCCATAACTGTAATGAGTAAAGATCCACAGCCAAGGGTGTTGTCCACATCTCTGCCAAGCAGTTCACCAGAACCTGGGGCTCTAGAGGGATCATTTAAAATTGTCCTGACTATATGACAAGTAGATGCATGGAAGTTACTGCCATCTCCTTCCTCACTACACAAACTTCCACTTTTTTTGGTTAAGGGGCACTTAAACGCCTCCTTATGTTTCAGCTCTTTGTGCACATGGTAACGGGAGTTAATCAGTTGCTGATGCCAATCTTTAAATGCTGTTTCAAAAAACGAATTGTCCTTCCTTACACCCAGCGAAGGTTCCACTTTCTGACTTGCCAACTGTGCAAAATCCTTCAAACAAAAAGTCAGGAAAATTATTATGTACGTTAACTGAATGTTATAAAACTGAAAACTCACAACCGAGCAGTCCCACAATCAGAAGAATTATACAGGTAAGGGATAAATTTGGCTTAGTTCAGAGCTTGGCCATACAATCTCACTATTCCTACACTAGTACTACAGATATTTCATAATCTCAGAATGCTGCTTTCTCAATTAAGTAAGAAAGTGGTCCTTTTAACTAACTCACTTATCTCACTGCAACTGCATAACAATAATACTTATTCTTTGTTCAATTACAGTATCACAACTACTAATACTGTAGGCAACTGTAACATTATTACACTTTTGTAGAAGAAGAATTTTATTTTAGAATAAATTGCTTTGTTATACATTGGCTGTATTTGGATCCATTTAAAACAATGTAACACTTTCCAAACGGTGAAGTCACAAAACCAGAAGCTTATTTAACACATCACCTCCGTAACAAAGGTAGTCAGTGTCAGATATTATGGGGCACTGAAAGGCAGAATATCAAGGATAGCCTCTACTCCAACTCTTGGTAAATTAGAGTCCTTTTAGAAATCTTTAAGGATTGGAGAAAATATACACTTGTAAAAAGCTGCAAGAAAATTTTTACTTAGCAAATAGTGAAGGCACAGCCAGGTTAGCACCCCTGAGAAATTAAAACCTCTGTTTTCATGTAAAACTTTTTAAGCCCAAAGCATTAAAACAAACCTCCAAACATTAAACTGTGTGAAAACATTCAATTTTTTATCACTTCTCTTTCCCAAGATGTTAGCTGAATCAAACCAAAATAGAGGTGACAGCTTAGCACTGGCCACAAAAGCAAGGCTACTAGAAATGCAGCTGGCAAAATCCCTGTCAATTTAATTCTGTCACTTGCAGACTTGTGACAAAGACAAGCAGAAATAGCATCATGTGTGTCCCAGTCCCTAACTCCTTGCCTGCAATGCTGGGTCAAGTCTAATGGAGCCAATACAGCCCTTCCAGCTCTATTTTTACTCAGTAATGGCAAGGACTCGAAGAAGCATCAGAGGGAAAGTTTCTGGGTTTAAAAGCACCATCTTTGCTCACAGGGCAAAATTGAGAGTAGGCTGTCACAACACTTAGACCTCAGGCCTTCTCACTGTTTGGACAGTTTCAGGGCATTCTTCTGAATAATACCAAGATATTTGATGTCTTGTGAATTATTCAAGCTCTAATAAATACCCTTCAAAACTTAAAATATGCTTTTAAATAGTCTTACTTTCACACGGTTTAACAGCACTGTAAGCAGTCTGACAGACTCCACTCTTCTCTGAGCTAGCAGGGATTTCCTTTCTTCCCATTCAGGCATATTCTCTGGCCACTGCTGTTCTTCAGCTGGTACCTTCTGCTGCTGTAGGGGATGTTTCTGATCTCCATCTATCTGCCTCTCTTCTCTTGAGCTTAGCTTTCTTTTTTCTCTCTTGACCTTCTTTTCATCACCACGTCTGTTTCTAGGTAATTATCAACACAAGACAATTTAGATGACACTTGTCTTGGATTTTGAGTCCCAGGGAATTGGATCCTCACCTTTCAAGTGCAATAATAAGCAACCAGTAGGCAAGAGTCTGCATGTGGTTAACAAGAAATCTTGCTTGTTAGAATAACATGCTTATGAATACATGGCAGTTTATTTAACATGATATTGTTAATGCATCCATAACATGGATGACATACATCCAACTGAGGCACACATTACAAAGTTCTTTGTCTCTTCAAATGGTTGATATTCTAGAGTTATCTTAATAAGCACTGCCAAGACAACAGAGTCACATCATTGTCTCCAAGTCCACAACTAGATACTACTCATCTGAATCCAATTCATAAGTTAACAAATCTCCTCTACAGATGAACATGAGGGTCTCATTTAAGAGATACTACAAGACTAACACAGGGATGTTTCCATTATGGCCAAACACCGCTGGGTCACAGCTAGGTCTGCTGACCCCAGCTGACGAGAGGGACATCCCATACCATACGACGTTGTGCTCAGCAACATAAAGCTGGGGACATTTGGAGTGATGCCATTTGTCTTCCCAAGTCACCACTATGTGTGATGGAGCTCTGCTTTTCTGGGATGGCTGAGCCTGCCTGCTGATGGGAAATGGGGAATGAATTTCGCTCAGTTTGCTTTGCTCATGCATGTGTCTCTTGCTTTACCTGTTACACCCCCTTTATCCTAACACGCCAGTTTTCTCACTTTTACTCTTCCAGCTGTCTACCCCAATGCATCCAGGGGAGGGACTGAGCATCAGAGCAACTATGCTCTGCATTTTAACTGCTGGGCTTTTTAAAGGTATGAAAGTGTGTAATAGAATTACTGTGATAGTTTAGGATGCCACCCAAACACATTACCTACAGGCTAAAAACTTCAATCTACAAAATTTAAGAACACTGTCCTAAAGATAAATTTAAAACAGTATAGAACAAAGGGTAAAGGGAAAGATGGAAAACTGTTCACCTCTAGCTTTGGACCTTCCAGTCAACTGGGAGGAACCTGGAAATGTACATTACATTAATTTTACTTCAGGGAATAAAGACATCAAGTTGTAATGTTGCAGAACAGAGCAATACAAGACAACCACATGCAGAATCTCAAGCAACCACACCCCAGAGCAGTTTGAGAACAATGGGTGTCCAATTTTACTCCAAGCCCACAGAGTTTCCACAATAATCCAATCTAAAAGTCCAACCTTTCTCATAACCCAAATCCCTCCATCTGATGCCTTACAAATAGAATTATCATGATGCTTTTCTTTCCAACAATAACACATAAATAAAAAACAACATAGTCCTGCTTCAAGTTTTACACTCCTGTTCCCTTAAAGCCTGGATTTTTACAGTAGCCATGCTTCCTGGATCCTCTTTGGCATGAGATAGCATAACAAGTCTCAAGAAAATTGCACTTTATCTAAAAATACACTCTCTTCTTGCAACACCCTCTCTTTCCCCCCTTTTTTTAATGTGCTCCTGTTCTTGCAGCTTTAGCATTTTCAGGCTTCTCTTTCTTATGGCTCCTTCACTAAAATGTCTGGTTGTCAAGTCACCTGTCACAGAAGAAGCAGAATCAGACTTAGTAGTCTAGTTGGCCATGTACATATACAAACACAGACAGCCTATCAAGCAAAGGAGAGAATCCATGTGACTACCAAATACTACTGTACTTCTAAAACTCACACTGGGTTCTCAGTCAATCTCAGACTCCTTCTTCTATATGTCTCCTCCTGCTGTGACATCAGGGGCTCACAATCTCACATCACATTTTTGGGCAAATTCATTCCTGCCATCCTCTTTGAGGGATTCAAAGTTCAGTGTGTCCACCAGAGCAATCCTAGCAGCAGGATTAATGCAGTTCTGCCATAACTAGAGTTCACTGACTCTTAGAGCAACATCCTTTGGATCAAATGCTTGCTTGCTTAAAAATTGATTAATTCTGTTCACATTTAATAAGCTTCAAATGCCCAGATGTGAGCACATCGCAAGAAAACACCCAAGCAAACGGCATCAATGTCTATCTACACTGAGAAAAGCAATATTAACTGTTATTTCCAGCAAGAGGTGCATCTTAAGGGCACATTCTACAAATACCTGCTGGGGGAAAACCCAACCAACCACCAGGCTGCATTCTAGTACTTACAGTGCCAAGCTATGAGGCTAATGAAATCAAGTGTACAGATTGCAATCTTTCTTTTACAGTGCCAAACAAGCATAGCACTTAAATGGATTCATGTCTGGGGGAAGGGTGAGAAGAACCCTTTACTAAACAAGAACCACATAAATTAGGCCAGCTACTTACTGCAACTACTTCATGCTTAACCATAAGGAACTGAATATCTTTTAAAGCATCTCCTGAGATCATCTTCCAACTTCAGTGCCATTCACACTGAAAGTAGTTATAACTTTTATCTTACTCACACCAAATTTTCAGAAAACCAACAGTACAATGCCCTTTTTTTGATGAAGGGACTTAAGTTCAGATACATGAACTTCATATGTATGTTTCTGTATACCCATTACAAACAGAATAATCTGAAGGGGTTTTCCTCTCACATGCTTAAGTATTCAAAAAGTTTACAGAAAGGCCTCCACTGGCCAGGCCTGACTTGAAAGAAAAAAGAGCAGGAGTTAGTAAATCACTATCTGTGCCAGTTTCTTCCACAAAATCTCAGGAGCTAGTTACAAATAACGGTTAGAATATTTTAATTGCTGTCTGTGTGCTATCTCATTCTTTCTTTTTAGCCACCATTCTCACATGAATACACACTAAACCAAAAAGAAAAAAATCATACAAAACCTAAAGATACATGAACACAGAGAATGGTAGGAGTGCCATATTAAAGCTTCCACTGGAGCAACATGAAAAAAAGTCTGTAAGAGAGTTGTCACAGGTTAAAAACTATACTGTTATTACTTGGAAAATGCCTGTTTGACTTCAGTGCAGGAATCTACAGAGGAAGACAAGTGTAGTGCAAAAAGGCATCTAACAAAGGGTGGAAAAAGATGGAGAAAAAATCAAAACATATGTGAAGGAAAAGCTAACATAATTAAGAAAAAGAAAGCTAATTTAAAAAAATCTGGAAGCAGTAGCTACAGCACAGACGGCAGCACTGAATCACTCCTGTTAAGGATCTGCTGTCAAGAGCACTTCAAATTAACCACAACTTTGTCAGGCAAGGCTGACTATCTCTGGATTAATCTCTGAATACAGCCATATACATATAGACACACCTTAAGCATCTCATATAAGCAAAACAGATACACCCAAAGTACTTACTACAAAACTGAAGACGTGAGTAGATTCTAGAATCCTTTCTGACCACCATGCACTAAGTTACAGAGCTTCATAAAGCTATCTATAACGGTTGGTATCAACTACAATTTTTCCATCACACTAAGACTTGAGGTGCAGCAGGTCAAAATATCCAGGACACTGCTGTTGAAACCTGAAGAGATATGAAAGACAAGCCTGAAGAACTGGCATATTCATATGCTTGTTTTGGTTTACAAGAACATCTTGTATTAAACCAACTGATATTACCATGCGCTTTCAAACCTTTCTCCACTTTCATCCTTACATCACCACAGATGCAACCGTACTCCTACTTCTGCAATAAATCACCTACAACTAAGTCCAAAAGTCTCACAGAGATGAGTAAGCTATTTGCCAGTGCAGACATTATCCTTGCTCCTCCCCACCCTTCTTCACAGCCAGGCATTCTTCAAGCATCAGAAATGTGTTTCTCACCACATAACCACATACAAAGCACAGAATTATTTCCTGGCTGATCCACTGGCTTGCTGCTCAGCAGCGTGGCCTTCTGGAATCAACCCAAACATATTAGTAAGCTATTATTATAACTTTGGGGCTTAACTGTTCCAACTGACAAATCACAAGAAATACAAATTCAATACCTTTATCAAATTATTTCCTTTTAGCCATTCTACAATAACTTTAACATAAGAACATGTCTGCCCTTGCACTAGGGTTTACTACGATAATTGCAGGCTGAACTGTCCTTTGCTACCTGCATCCTGCCTTCTGTGATCACATTCTGGTAACATTTTGAAAACCCTGATATATACTCTAAATAAAGTGCTACTTAAATGTGTAAAAAACAAACCAAGACCTACCTGGGACTCTACAGATTTGTGATCAATTCTCAGTTCTGCTGAGGAATTCCTGGGAAACTCAGCAACCTCGTATGTCTCATGGGCCTAAAATAACAGAGTTCTTGAGAACAGATTCAAGCTGATCAGGACTACAACAGGACATCAGATCACTTTATCCAGCCTCTCACTCATGCCAGGCCCTGGGCCATCACAACTGTTTCTGAGACCGTACCACCAATCAGGTCAGGAAAGAGATCTATCTTGAAGAAAAAATAAATAAAAATTGTCTTTTGCCAGGTTACTTTTCTACTTTTCAGACAACTGGGTTTCCCTGCCCTCATGCATTGCGCAGGCCCCAAACAGTTCCACCACATGAGCTGAAGACAGAGGAAACATCTTAATTCCACAGACTTGGGTATGCAGAGCTCCTAAGAGCAAATGGGGACGTGGCAAGTGTATGTATTGATCCATAGTAGCAGAAAGAGCGTATCATGCAGGGAAAAGGATTTACCAGAGTAATTTAGAGAAGTTTAAACAAGAACTTTACATAGATTTTTAACACTAGTTTATTCGTCTTGCTCTGCACAAAATTAAGAGCAGAGATGGTGCTGTTCACACAAATGTCGCTATAAGAGGGGTAGTTTGACGCTAATGCTCCTAGTGTCACTGCCTCATGCTGTATGTTTCGAGGTGGGGGTCAAGAAAACCGCAATCCAACCCCACGTCCACGGGTACAACTGCCGAGAGCCCGCCGTTCCTGGGCTCGGCGGGAAAGTGCCAGAGCTCCAGCGGGCACCGCAAGCAGGGTTACTCGCGGCCAGGGCCCGACCAGCGCCCATCCGAGGGGCGTTTCCAGTGGGGTCTGGGAGACGGAGGCAGCGGCAGGGCCCAGCCTGCTCTCCTGCCCCGGTGGGGGTACGGGGAAGCCGCCTACTTTCCCTGCCGGCCCAGACTGAAGGCGGCGGAGCGCCTCTGCGGCCTCACGCCAGCAAATCCCCCGGGCGAGCGGCCCGCCGCGCCCAGCGGGCGGCCCGGGGGGAAAGCGAGGCGGCGACACTGCTCTGACCGAACTCGCCGCCACCCCGGGAGCCAAAGGGCAGGACCGGCCCACCCGAGCCCGGGGCACGGCTGACACCCCAGCCAAGCCCAACACTGGCCAGACGGTGCTGGCTGGGCCGCGGGCTTCAGTCAGTTACGCTACAGCTGCCGGGAACTGCTCCACCCCCAGCTGCCCCGGCGTGCGCGGACCGCGCCTGACTGATACGGAATGAAGCAGCAGCCCTCCGGCCGCAGACCCTTCCCCACATGGGCCGCACCGCGGCCACTCGCCGGTGCCACAGCTGCCAGAGCCTCCAGCACCCTCCGCCAGCAGAGCGCCCGTACGGGGCACCAAGCCCAGCCACCCGCCCCGCCCCGCCCCGCCCCGGGCGCGCCTCCCGCAACGGCGAACGCCCTCCGCCGGCAGCACCCCCGTCCCACAGGCCGCAGCGGGCCAGCTCCCCTTACCCCTCCGACCACCGCTGCAGCCCGCTGAGAGCCCTCCCCGACACCACCCCGGGGCGGAGCGCGGCGCACGCTGAGTAGCGGCCCGGTACCGCCCGCTCTTCCCGCCTCCCAGAGCTGGGCAGGCTCGGGTTGTTACTAAAGCACTCTCCATGGCTTTTGGAAGGTCCTGGAGAACAGGGGAGCTGCCTGAGGGCTGGATGAAATTACACGATCTCGCTTCCATCCCTGGAAAGTGATGGAACAACTCATTCTGGAGGTCATCTCTAAGCACGTGGAGGAAAATAAGATTATCAGGAGGAGTCAGTGTGGATTCATGAAGGGGAAATCATGTTTGATCAATCTGATGGCCTTCTGTGATGGTGTGACCAGCTGGGTAGATGCGGGGAGAGCAGTGGATATTTGGCAAGGCTTTGGACACCAACTACTATAACATCCTCATAGGTAAGCTTAGGAAGTGTGGGTTAGATGAGTGGACAGTAAAGTGGATTGAGAACTGACTGAATGACAAATCTCAGAGGGTTGTGATCAGCGGTGCACCTTTTCAATGGTACCACCTTTTCTCTGGTTTTAGCACTAGCATGTGTCTTTAACCAGTGGAAATGTAATGCCGTGCCCCTTAGTACTGTATGGCAGTCAGCTCCTCGCAGCAGAAAGCTCCCAATGGTGTCAGTACGTCACCAGCAAGTTGTTGAAGGTACTATCCACACTTCCCAGCATTTGATTATTTTTACTTCAAAGTCTACAAGGAAATTGAGTTTAGGACAGTTGTTGACTCAAACACTCCCTTAGATTTCAGTGGGGTTTTTTGTCTCTGTCTTCCAAATACACCTGCAAAATATGGTACATTTTATGTCCTTTGCCCCTCTTAAAAACAGATACCTAATTTCTTTCCTTGATGTAGGTAGTACACCTGTGACTACAATGGTTGATGATCATAAAATACAAGCAAGGATAGAGCAAGGTGTGTACCAAGCACTTATTTTCTCAGGTGCTCTAATTGCTACGTATGCAATTACAACCTGAGAATAATTGTTACAGGTATACTTAGTGTGAGAGTAAATTTCTGTTACAGATCAAAAAAGCATGTCTGCATTTTCTTGCTAAAGAAGGTGATACCTTTACCTACAAACCTTTTTCTGGGTCTAGTTCCTGTCTCCACAGTTGTTGCTTCTTGCATTAGGAAGGTTTCTTACCTCTAATTAAGCAAGTTACATATAAATATAATCCATTTTCTGTTTTGTATTTCCTGGAAACTCTGGTCTTTTGTGGTTGCAGACTATCCTGACTGCTGGGATTGCACACATTGCCAAAGCAGCATGTCAAGTTAGTCTGTGAATGAGCAGTAAGTTGTATTTCCTCTGGCAAAGGAGGCAGGGAAATGCATGTTGGGGAAATCACTCTGGCAACGCTTTCATGTAAAGAAGAAATGCCGTGTCATATTAATCAAAACTGCCACATCCAAAACTGGTAAAAGGATGATCCACTTTTACACAGTGGACAAAAGAACTGATTCACTTTCATACAGTGAATAATAAAACTGAAATAATTTCTACGAAAAATACAAGAGACTGAGAACCTTGCTTCAGAAGTGAATTTGATGTTTATAGAGGCAACAAGAAAATACAGAGTTGTTTTGCAGATTTGGTATTAGCTGTCTTGTTTATGCAAAAGGTACAATCTCTGAGACACTAGAGGGGTATAACTATCCCACACCTCCCCTCTGCAGAATAGTTGCACTTTTCTCTGCAATATGCAGGTTTCTAGGCCTTATCCCACCTGTTACCTACTTGGTGGTGCAGACCCTAGATTTGCACTACTTGTACAAAAACCTTCTTTTTAAAACTGGAAAGCAAGGAAAGGTAAAAACCTGCCTGCACAAGTCATGTGATGTCTCTGAAGATCAGTGTAGGCAAAGTTGGTACAAAGGACTGTGTAGAGCCACCTCTTGTGTTTATCCTAGGTTTATTTTCATCAAGCTAAACTGGATTTGAAATAAATCAACTGTAATCCACAGGAGCATTCACATAGAGATTGCAACATCACAACCTACCAAAGCCTTTCAAATGGCTTTGATTTAAAGCCTGGCAACCAGTGCATGTCGATGAGCTTTCTCTGGGACATTCAGGAACAAGCTGAGGTGGAAGATTATTGGAAGAAGCTTTGGGCATGCAGCATGTTTTAAGTACATGCAAGTAAGAATCCTGGCTATGGTTCTGCTTTGTAGCTTGGTATCTTCATTCCATCTATGTCTGGATGTTACAAATTACTGCTGAAGTAATTTAAAAGCTAAGATAACTTTTCCACATTGAGACTATGTATATACCTCCCTACTTGCAGGCTGTGCATTCTACAGGAAAGATCAAACCTTTGTCTTGTATTTAATTTTGAAATAGAACACCAAGACCTAAAGGACAGTAGGAAACTTCAGTTTTATTTCAGAAACAGCATTGATACAACTTTGCTTATTGCAGATGGTTGTCATTGCAGGTTTGACTCAGGAAACTAATTGGTGGACTGTTGAAATATTCTTTCTGTAGATAATGAGAGAGGCCGGTCACCTCCACAACCATTTCCCCCTGGTTTTAGTACTAGCTTGTCTGCGTTGAATACTGCCATCCACTGGCTGGTTGCTCAGAAAACTCTTTAATATTAAAGACTTCTTGGTAGTGTTTTGTTCTGTTTTGTTTTGTTTCTCCACCACCACCACCACGTTTAACTTCCCTGTTGGGACTTCCTAATCAGCCTGTATGATGAGTTTAATCTACAACAAGGTTACCTCAGAAATACTTTGTAAATAAGTGAGTGATTTTGCTTAGAGTCCAATAACAAAAACAAACATTAAAAAAAAGATAGTTCTTATTCCAACAAATTAGTTTTCCAGAACATAAGCTGTCCAGCCAGAGGAAATATAATAATTTATACAAAAACTCCTGCATATATAATCCTTAATATAATTCTGTTTCATAACATTTCTGAGCTGTGCTTAGAGTGCCTATCAATGGCATTAATTCTAGTATGAGTTTGTTGTTATGGACCAAGAGTTGAAGAAGTTTCTTCCTTTTTCAGAAGTCTGCTTTCAGCTGATGAAGCCAGCTGGCACTGTGAATTGATCTTGGTACAGAAAGGCAGGCTTGTGACTAAGCCACAGGAGTGGGAGTGTGAGGCTCTATTTCTGACTCAGTCACAGATTTCCTGGGTTATCACAGGAAATCTGCTAATTTTCACTATCGGTCATACAGAGAGCACAACTGCTTGCTAGAGTAAAGGAATGGAACACCACCAGTAAAGGAATGGACCAAGTGTGTGTTGTGCACTAGGAGTCTCCAGCAAATGCCTTGGAAATCAGTGGTAACTGAACACCTCAGAGCAGTGCTAAATTTAGAGCTTTCCTAACTCATATGTTGGGATGGTAGAGGGAGAAAAGTGCTTTCTTTGACAGCTTGGCACATTCTCTTTCCCTGATCCCAGAAGAGACTTTAAACATATTCTTGTTAGGTACTGACATGCCCATGTTAGAGTAGAATGGAATTTCATTTAGGAAATGACAGCAAGCTCCAGCACCACCCTTGCTAAGAAAATCAGTGTATGACAGATGTCAGTCCTGTGCCTGATTCTGTATTATTCTGAAGCAGTTCATTGGTAGCAAGCAAACTATTTGCAGAATTACAAAAGAAAAAATGAAACACAGAAACCAATGCAGAAGGGTGTCTGAGGCAACTTTCAAGAATGGTATGATTGATGAAAGGGGGATAGTAATGCAGGATGATATCAGCATAGGAAAGGTTAAAGAATTAGCTATTAGGAACTGTAAAGACAGCGTACATTGTTCTTTATAAACTACAGCTAGACAATGTATAAATACACAGTGATCTAGGAAATAAAAGTTATGTTCAGAATAGTTCTTACAAAGGACATGACTGTATGTTCAATGAAGTTCTGTCTCCGACTGTAATAAAAAATTCTTTTGTATGAATAGCAAGAGAGGAAAAGAAATCCAGTTCCCTCAAGAGGATTCACTTGCTCTGTTTGCAGTGATAGCTTTTGTGAGATACAGGAAACTACACAGGACATAAATAGTATAAACTTGGTTGGGTTGGCAGAGAGGGTGAAAAGACGGCACAATGTAAAGTAATAACTTTTAGCAATCTTGGCTCCTGCTAGCGACAGACAATATATTTTAATTACTTTTATTTTTTTAGGACTGCTGTATTTTGGGAGGTGCCAGGAGGCGGAGCCCGCGCCACAGCACCCTCTGGCGGTCGAGGTTGGCGGCGGTGCCGCCCCCGCGCTAGCCGCGCCCAGCCGGGCCCAGCCGAGCTCAGCCCCGGCAGGGCTGCCGAGCCGCTCGGCTCTGCTCGGCTTCGGGGCCGCGCGGGGCCATGGCCACCTGGCGCCGGGACGGGCGGGTAACCGCCGTGCAACGGCTAGGCTGCGCCGGGCTGGCGGGAACGCTGAGCCTCAGCCTGACGGCGCCGCTGGAGCTGCTGACGGTGCTGGCGCAGGTGGGCACCTGGCATAGCCGGAGAGGGCTGCGCGACGCCGGGCACTGCCTGTGCCGCACCGAGGGTGTGCGGGCCCTCTGGAAGGGGAACCTCACCGCCTGCCTGCGCCTCTTCCCCTACAGCGCGCTGCAGATCGCTGCATCCCGCCGGTAAGCGACCGGTCCCAGCCGGGACAAGGCTCCGCGGGGAGGGCTATGCTCTCGCTCCGGCCTTCCGTGTTTGCTACAAAAGAGGGGATGGAGAGTAGAGAGCTCAGGCCGTCGGGGCACTTCAAGATCTCTGTCTCAATTGGCTGCTCCCCAGCTCCCTAAAGACGCGTACCTAGGCTGATAACTTCATTAGCGAGTTATTCAGCGTAGAGCAACCCCTGGGGCGTGGTGATGTGCCAGCAGCTGCTTATCAAGTCATAGGTGCTCCTCAGAAGATGAAGGGTCGACAGTTTGGTGAACCTCTTCTGCCCAGCGAGATTGCTTTAGGAATGAAGTTACGGTACTACCAACAATTGTGGCTGCAACGTCTCTTCTCTGTAGCCGGTTCGTTTTATTCACGTACACGCTCCGTGTGTTTACATTGGATTAAAGGAAGTGACAGAATCACGAGGCATATCTTTTACCCTGTTATGCCGCCGTTGCTGTGCAAATTTGAGCGGGCTTGAAGTCGATAGGTGACATTATTTGCCTTAAGATCTTGTTTTCGATAGTAGGCAGACGTTAAGGTAAACACCGGGAGAAGTGCAGGAATCAACATGGAGCAGCTCTGGCAGAGCTGTGTTCTGGGATTCCCTCTTACTGCCGGTGTGTTTCAGCCTTGGGAAGCAGCGCATGACCAGCCGCACGCACCGGCTTGCTTTGCCTCTTCGGGGGTTGGGTTTCTGCCTCTGTTTTGTAATGTCAGCTGTGTGCATGATATGCACTTGACATTTCCGCCCAGCTGGGCGATGTGTTATTCCAGTTCGTGCAGGGTAGGGGGTAGCTGGGCTCAGCCTTTCTGCCCATTGAGGCCGCGGGACGTGCCGGGATTTGTCGCCCGTTGGGATGCACAAGAACCATCCCGGCTCTGCCTGTGCCTTTCGGCCGAGATCCATGTAGCAACCCTGAAACTGAGCAGCGTTGTTGTGTCCTTCAACTTGTGGTCAGGCAAAGGGAAGGATAACGGCAGTAGGAAGGCAAAAACAGCGAATTAAATGTCCTTTACAGTTCCCAGAAGAGTCAGTGTGCTCCACCAGCATAAACCAGTTGATTTGGAGCAAAATAACTAACTTAATTGTTTGTTCAGCTTGAAACAGAGTATTATTACCTTTGCGAGGCTGTAGTTCTCTTGTGAGAGAGCATACATAAAGTATAGCAAAGTATGAAAAAGCAAGAAACACAAAAAGATAAATATTACAAGTTAAATTCAATAAACAGTCATGCCAGTTGCAGAGGGACTGGGTGCAGTCTGCAGCCTGAGCAAGGGCAGTGTAGGGTTGCTGCCAGGGGAAGGGGGCGGCTAGCTGACTTTGCACCCTGTCTGCGGTTACTGTGCTATGCACTGACTCTGTCTTTCCGTGGCAATTTTAAATGTTATCTGCCTAGAGGCATCCAGGCACCCTCCCCGTGCGTTCATGCACACACAAGGAAAACCAGGCTGTGTTGCTTTAAGGACTGTACAAGACATAAAGGGGGAAAAAATGTATGCCCTTTTGCTTCTGCTTGGCTAGTCTTTGCTCTGGACTGTGTGCAGGGCTTGAGGCAAGTAGGTGCGGGGATCTGTCATGCAGAAGGAAATACACACATGAAAAAAATCAACAAAGAGTTACATGCAAATATTTGCAAATTATTTTGTTCTAGACATGGTAACACAGAGTAGTTTAAATCTGCTGTTTGTGCGGTTTAGTTCATGCTTTCAAGATAGACTAATAAGTTTCTTTACCTCCAGCTAAGATTCTCAAGTCTTTTTACTTCTTGCTGCCTCCATGACGCTTCTCCCTGATGCAGGAGTGCCATGTGTGCATAGAAGAGTCCTTCTGCATGTCACAAATACATGACAAAAGCCTTTAAAACTCTGTCCTTTGCTTTCAGATTTTCAAATTTAAACCTCCTGAGCATAATAGTGCTTGGACATGTCTTCTCTGGAGAAGTATCTCTCTGGACCTTTTTATGGTGCCATGGTTTAGTTGATTAGATAGTGTTGGATGATAGGTTGGACTTGATGATCTCAAAGGTCTTTTCCAATCTGGTCTGGTCTATTCTATTCTATTCTATTCTATTCTATTCTATTCTATTCTATTCTATTCTATCCCAACATAAGCAACAGTTCAGTTGTTCCCAGGTCTGTGGTATTATCTATGTATTTCTTCTTATACGATACCTTTGACTGGGGGGTTGGATCAGTGTCTCTAACTAACAATGATCAGAGAATTTCTTGCAGCCATGTTGAGTTATATAGTACAGTCCTTGACTTTGTTGTTAACCTTTGCCTTTCTGTACTTCCTTGCTGTGTGGATTTACCCAAAATCTCTTCAGGCTCTTCAGCCTGTTTTTGAACTCGGCTCGTTTTGTTCTGTTTCACAGAGGTTCTGTCACTTGTGTGGTGTTGCATACAGTAAGGTCTTAATTAAATGCCCGTTTTCAGGTGCCTGTGGGCAGAAGAATGATTGCATTGAGAATACGCCTTAGTTTTAATGTGTCTTTTTCATACAGTCATTAATAGCAGCTCTTTTATGTGTTTGCTCTAGACTTGTTACACTTTTCACGGATGAATTGGGCCATATTTCCCACTGGAGGGCCATCATGGCAGGAAGTCTGGCTGGCATGGTTGCAACCATCGTGACTTACCCCACTGATGTAATTAAAACACGTCTCATTGTACAGAACCGACTGGAACCATCTTATGAAGGAATTCTTCATGCTTTTTACAAAATTTACCATCAGGAAGGATTCCTTGCACTCTACCGTGGTGTTTCACCAGCTATATTAGGTAAAATAATAATGGGGAGTAATTGTCTCATTACATGTTAATTATCACAGCTATGTAATGTGTTCGTTTGCCCCCTTGATTTCAAAAGCAAATAGTAGTGCTCTTCTGTAGATGGTGTGTAGATTTACAAGGCATAATAATACTGATTATCTCTGCTACAGCTTTATTGTATGGTTAAACATTCAGTGAAATACTCTTCTCCTTCTTTTATAGATGATCTAGCTGTGCTTGGACACCAGATTTTCACCATTTAACTCTTGAAAAGTAAAATGTAAAAATATTTCTACACATACAGTGTTCTTAAATCTTACCTAGGTGTGAAAGCATCTCCCTAAGCTGTTCAGTGTGAAAGCAGTATGAGCAGTAATGCATAACTGATGTGACAAGTGAAGAGTTGTGATATTCTCTCTTTACATTAAATGTCCTTTAAATTATTTATTTACTCTCCATAGCTTTTAAAAATGCCATTTAACTTTGAGTCCACCTTTTCACAACACTGCATTATTATAAATAAATAATAATGTCAACAATGACAACAACAATTATGTATAATCCCACTATAAAATTGATGAGAGCATGAAACAAGCAAAAGAGAACAGACGCATCCTTCATCAGCTCAACTGAAGAAGCAAATCTGTTTACCTGTACAACTGCTAGAGTTGAGTTGGACTGGAGGAACAGCTTGTCACAGAAGAGGTAACCTGGAGAAAGAGCTGACCTGTCTTGCAGTCTAAAGCAGTTAATAATTCTGACAACATGCACAATTTAATATGTAAATAACATATGGATGCTACAGTATGGGTGTTTGGTGGTAAACCCCTGACTATAAAGTTCTGCAAAGTATTGATCAAGTTTGAGCAAGGGGAGATGTAAATTGTCAGTGGCTCGTCTCATCTGTCTAGGTGGTACAATGAGCAGCTCTGTTGTCTTAATCTGCAGTGTGTTGATATAAACCTGTCTGCTTTGCTTTCTAGGTGCTGTCCCATTCTCTGCAGGCTCATTCTTTGTTTACATCAATCTGGACAAAATCTGGAGAGAACCCATCATTCATTTCACTCCTCTTCAGAATTTCATAAATGGCTGTGTAGCAGCTGCTGTGGCACAGACGCTTTCTTTCCCCTTCGAGACTGTCAAGAGGAAGATGCAGGTACAGCACACTCACGTTACTAGTACTTTGTTGTAGGTGCTTGTTTCAGGATCTTGGTACAAGATTAGCCACATGATCATGTGACACTTCATTTTTCTTATCAGAAGGATGCAGAGACATTGGTTTAGTTTGGTTGGTTTTTTATTTGTTTTGGAGTGATTTTTTTTTCTTGTTCTTTTTTTGAAGTGTGCTCTTGCACTTTTAAGGTGATTCAGGTACTGTCATGGGATATATGTATGCTCTCAGACTCTGGTGTATTTAGCTTTATTTATTATTTTTTTCTTGTCAATTCCATCAAACTCACAGTTCAGAACTGGCAAACCTTCAGTCACATACAGGCATTCATTCCCCACTGTGAACAGCTGTTGTTGTCTGGTGGCTCTCTGGCTGAGTTTGTTCTTTTAGCCTAGTTTATTGGACTGCAGATTTATGAGAAGCCTTTGGGATCTTAAGAAAAAAAAGCCATTATTTGCTGTGGCAATGTTATGTAGGTCCTCATCCCCTTCATCAGGTGGTAGTGTGGTTGGTAAGTCACAAGATAGCAAAAGGTCAGTGAAAGTGTGAGTTCCTCTCTCTTGCTCCCCAGGAGAAGTAATGTGTTCTATTAGACCAGCTCATGTAGCTGATGTGCACAGGAATCAGGCTTTGGGCTGAGCCCTTTCATCAAGTATCTCATAAAATGTCATAGGTGAGAAAGAGATTCTGAGCATGAAACCTTGGTAATTTTTTTCCATCTGTATCATGTGTCTAAGAAAGACAATTACTCTTTACAAGTCCTCTTTTTCTTTATATCCTTAAGATCACATCAGTACTGCTGTCTGAAAAAATAAAGGCATTCACTGTGCTGTTTCCCTTTTAATATTTTCTGTCTATGCATCAGTTACTTGAACATTCAGGTTTTTTAATCTGTTCAAAGCTAACTTTCAGTTGTAACTGCTGTGATGTTTAGTTCTATGTCAAGCTTTGTCTTGACAGGCAAGTAGGGAAGTGGAACAGGCCCACCTTGCATTTTCCTGCCACTGGGCTGTACTCTTTCTCTTAGTGGGTGCTTAAAACATCTGATCAGTACTTCTAGAAATAAGGGAACTGGATTTATTGCCTCAATATGTAGGCAGTAGATACACTAAAAACACTTGGAACAGAAAAGAATACTGAACAACAGAGAGGGTTTTTTCCCCTCCAAGATGCATTGTCACAACTAGTGATTTTTCCAAGCTTAGAGAAACATCTCTTGTTGAGTGATTTATTCTGAAGGCATGAGAGAAAGAAAGAAGAATTAGATGCCCAGGTGTGAGATACCTAGGTAGTTGATAGTGGAAATTACAGAAATCACAGAAGTTTGTCCAGAAAAGAGACCTGTTGAAAATCACACCCAAGCTGATACCAAGAGTTCACTGGAACCCACGTAAGGTCATCCAAGAAGACTGTTTTTCATATTTAGTGCCAGGTTATGGCCCAGCTTTGCAGGGACCAGATCTGCTTTGTGCATACCTGCAGGCCTGTTCCATTTGCAGGATGGTAGTCAGAAGAGAGAATTGTCTAGGACAGCACCCTAAAAGCTACCCAAAAGAGGAAAGAACAACTTCAGGATGTTTCAGTGTTCTGTAGAGAAGAAAGGAGCAGATACTTCTGATCAGTTTTTCGCACACATCATACTCTGATCAGCCTCCATTCAGCGATTCATCTTTCTCGCTGATAGAAAGAGGGATGTATCAAAGCCTTCAGCCACGTCTGGGCCTGGCAGGTGCTTTGCAGTGCACTTGGGGAAATGCTAGCTTTGTGTTGAAACAATGAACACTTGTTTTGTGTACAAAATGAACCCAGCACACTGCAGAGGTCAAGATGAGATTCCTCATCTTTCCCTTCTGTTTCTCTGACTTGGCAGATGGAGGTAGACTCTTCTAATGAACCTGGTGGTGGTGGGGAGCCAGGGAGTTGTAAGGCAGTTTCAGGAGCTTCAAAAAACTGAGAAACTGGGGCTGTCTTCCTTGATTCTGGGAAGGGTGTGAGCTTAAGACTGTAACATCTGCTTCAGATCTTTACCTGACATGATAGACAGCCTTAGAAGAGTTAATGCCATCTACCTCATCTAGATAAGCCTGCATTGTTTGCACAGACTAGAAAGTTAGTTCTGCTGTGGGAGGAAGGAGAAGATGCTATTACAACTGAGATTAAAAATAATTTTGTTTCATCCTTTCTCATTTTATGTTCATTTTATAAATCTGAATCCTACACTTCTGATGTCAACAGCTTCTGTCACTGACATCTGTGGGAGTAGGAGCTGACTGTCAGTGAACAATTCTTCCTCTGTGTTTTGGTGACGATTTATGGTGTCAGATTTGCTTTGTAACCATGGCTTCTTCCCCCTCTGCCGTTGGAATTATCTTTATGATGTTTAGGGTTTTTTTTGTTTGGTGGGGTGGGTTTTTGTGTTATGGTTTGGTTTTTTTTTAACAAAGATGCTGTGTTTGCTAAATTAATGTTTTTCCTGAAAGTCATGCTAATTAATGTGAGTTTTATTGCATATGCGAGTCCTCTGTGTTGTGCTTATCCTAATTTTATCCCTTTGTCTTCCTTTTTTCACTTTGCTTCTGATTGGCATGTTAGAGAATTAAGAGGTACTGTATGCATGTTTCGGCATGGGAATACGGCTTTTGTTGTGCATCTTGTTGTAGAAGGGGATGCGTGAAGGAGAGGGTTGTTCAAAGGGATATTCTGTATCAGTTGCTTTCCTGACTCACCCTTGGGCTATAGCAGTTTCTGAACAAAAACATACTGATATTTTTCTGACTCTTCTTGGCTTTCCTTCCTTACCTCACAACATCATGTTCTTTATTAAATCTAGTAACTAAGTGATATTCAAGTACTGCACTTTTACCTTGCAGACTTGCATACAAGAACACAACACTTCTTTTTTTCTTCACTCCTTTAGGCAGTGAAATAGCTGCTTATGAGTCAATCTGGGTCTAGGAGCAGCACTAGTAATATGTTTCCATTTCTTCACGTCATCTTTTCTGCCAGTGGTGACCTTCATAAGTGCATATTGGACTGAGCTCTGGTATTTCAGTAAGGGGAGATGAATTTAGAGCTGTTACATGCTGTACAGAAGATTATTATTAGAATGACACTGATCTCTGGCTACATGTAGAACTGAAAACCTGCAAACATGCAAATGCAGACCTAATGCCCAAGTTTGGCACTTTGTTCTGTGCACACAGCCCTCACAGGTAGGCTCAGATACCTAATTGTGGCCTTCCAGTATCTGAAGGGGGCCTACAAGAAGACCAGGAAGTGACTTCTCAGGACATCAGGTCCTGAGAAGCTGGAGGTGGGGAGATTCAGGCTAGATGTGAGGAGGAAGTTCTTCACCATGAGAGTGGTGAAGCCCTGGAATGGGTTATCCAGGGAGGTGATTGAGGCCCCGTCCCTGGAAGTGTTTAAGACCAGGCTGGATGAGGCTCTGGCCAGCCTGATCTAGTGTAGGGTGTCCCTGCCCATGGCAGGGGGGTTGGAACTAGATGATCCTTGTGGTCCCTTCCAACCCTGACTGATACTATGATACTATGATACCCCTGGCTAGCACTTCTCAACCAAATTGACCTGTGACTTTGATAGGGTTTCTTTGGCAAAAAGCACAAAGGTGACCCTAAAGTTTCAGCAGATACTGCATTGACTGTAGTTATTGCTCATCTGCTTACATGAACAAACTTTGCATGGTTTGCAGAAGCTCAGCCTTGCCCCCACCTTTTGATGTGTAATTTGTTTTAATTTCTGTGACTGAAACTTGTCTGAAACTCATCTTTGCCAGTAGACACTTCTCAGGTATAGCTTTACCATCAAACCCTCGTTATCTAGAATAAGCACACTTTTAGTATACTGCAGGATTCAGCATATTTTTGGTGGTATTTGCACAGCATCCTTAAGTTGTGAGGACATCTCTCCAGGGAAAAGATTGTTCAGTAGTGATCTTTCTGGTTTCAAATTCAAGCACTGAATTCCCCTTACTGCTGTAAACAAACATGCTCACTGTGCTTGGTAGTGTAGACTGTTGCCATGCATCACCCAAGAAGCAGCCTCTTTTCAGTGACAGAAGTGAAGCAGTTAGGCCTCACCTGCCTATAAATCTGCAGTGAGTTTTGGAGGAATTTTAGTTTGGTGGTTTCTTTTTTTTCTTTTTTTTTCTTTGGGACCCAAGATGCTCTGCAAGTGTGAAATACTGTAAATTATGTAACTGCTATGAGTTCTTAGTAACCTGGAGAAAACTAAGCAGTCATTCCTTCTGTGAGGTGTTAGCCTGTTTAAAGTACATGTAATCTTGTTAAAGAAAACAATAAATGTTCATTAGAAAAGCACTTTTTCCCTGGGGAAAAGAGGAGACAGTTCTCTTGTGTCGCTTAAACATGAGTAAATTGCAAAGACTGCTCTTCAGCGGAGATGGTTGCTGGTGTTGACATGGCAGCCTGTGAAAGCTCTCGAGCTGTGGTGTCCCAGCTGTTTGTGAGATCTGTGTTCTTGGCAGCTGGGAATATGGAAGTTATTGGACTAATGACCTAGTTTAAAAATAAGAAATCTTTTTGGGTCGGTTCACATGACATCTCAAAAGTGTATGTGCTATGAGACTGTGCAGGGAGGCCCTTTAACAGTGAGCAGCATGGGACCCTGAGCCTTGAACATTTTCAGAGATGGAACCATTTGAGAACACAAGGTGACAAATTCTGTAGTGTAGAAGCAAATAAGGAGCAATATTAACTACTTTGATTTCCTGTGCAAGTAAGACTTACATGGTTGCTAGCTATCTGCCTTTGCCCCAAATAACTTTTGATGTTGCTGTTCATCTTCAGCTGAATTTGACAGAGGAATAGAGGTTTTAGAGATATTAACTTCTTTAGGGAAGCAAGTGAACAGATAATAAGCTCCAAAAATATTTCACCTAAGGGGGAGGCTGCAGTGTGAGTTTTTACTTTTATTAATTCTTCCTGTGATCTCCTTCTCCCTTTGTTGCTGCTGACTTTCAAACATAAACCAGGACCCCATGCCCTGGGTGGTACTTGAACTTGAGGCCTGCCTTACTTCTCTGATTATTAGCAAATACCTAATAGTCATCAGATTTTGGGTTAGGTAAAATCCCTTGCTTGTCTCTTCCCCATGTCTAAATGCTTTGGGTTATCAACATTTTTATTTTATTGATGTTGCTATAAAGGTAGTTTATGCCACTTTCTCCAAGGCTGTTACAAAATAGTGCCCTACTTGCTTTGGGAAGTTGAAATAATGCCTGAAAAGAGCTACTGAGCAGAACATGGGCTTTGCCTTCTGTAACAGCCTAAATCAGCTTTTCTGAGCCTCAGAAACATTTCTTTTAGATTACCAGACTCGCACAACAGAGAATCATGAAAACTGCCTGTGAAGTTGAAACACTGAACAGTGTCAGTAGAAAAACTGAAGAAGGGAAAATCATAAACAGAATTAGAAACAAGACTGGGCTGATGTAACAGTCAGATCTTCCTTCTGACAGCTCATGCTATGGGTAATGATTTCTACCCCTGTTCATCCGAGTTGTTGTGGTGTTAAAAGTATGTAATACTTGCTCTGAGGTGGATTACTGCAGCAGCTTAGCCCTACAGCACAGTGTCTGCTGAAGAAAAGCAGGAAAACAGACTGTACCCATTTGAAATGCAGGAAGTGTTAGGGAGAGCAGAATGTAATTCTCTCTGACTGATTTTCCCAGACACTGAAGTGGCCACCATGCTCCCAGTCCTTGTTTTGGTAGTGCCAACTGAGCATGGCCATCAGCCCTGTACAGTCTCTGCAGCTCTGTGATCAGTGTGGTGTGAGCAAGAGCTCTTTAATCTGCTTTGAGGTAAATCAGATGGGTTAACTCAGCCCATCTTTGTAAACTCTGTAAGCTCACCCAGCTGATGTGACCTGACACAGGTTAGGGTACGCTGCTGTGTGCACACAAGTGTTACAGCCATCATTTTTACTGGGAGGACAGTAGTGTCTCCAGAGTGACAGCTATCAGTGTTACCCCTAGCATGAATACTGAATCATTACAAGGCATTCAGAACTCACCCAGAGGTGTGGATGCCAGGGGTTTGCCTTGTCTTGAGGAGTAAGACCTCTGCATTCCACATCAAAGATTTCTTCATATGGCAGGTCTTAAAAGCAGGGAAAGCTTAGGTTCAGTAGCAAAGGAGGGATTCTGCAACAAACTGTGAAACCTCAGGGTAAAACAGGCTTGGCAGTAATGTATTTAAGGCTAAGAGTGAGACTTTTGAGCTGTGTTGCAAATCTGATCTCAGAAATTACTTGGCCCCAGTTTAGGTTACAGAAGAAAGGACAACCTGTTCCTAGAGTGCAGGAAGCTGGAGGTCAGCTGCTCCTCTGTGCTGCTCTGAAACCAGTTGCCTCCTGAGAGCTTGGCATCATTTACCTATCGACATGCCTGAATAGCTTTGGTGGACTTTAGCTAGGGTAAGTCAGCATTACCAAACCAATGACACAGAAAAGACAATGACTACCAGTAAGCCTGTTCTCCAGGAGAAAGGCTTAATTAGCCCAAGAGCATGCATGCGTTCTCCACTATTAATACTTACTTAACATTTTAATTTTTCCTGTTTGAGTGGAATGAAATACTCTTTCAAGCCTTCACTTGGGTGAAATTTCTGTCGACTGCAGTGGCATTAGCTTGGATGAAAATGCAATCTTTGTCCTTCAGATTCTTTTGAACTAGTTACGTTTGCCCATTGCATGTGCCCTTATTAACCCAGACTGTAAAGACTTCTTATTTTAGATGCCAGATTAAGAGTGTGAACTCCTGAGCTGTGTTGTAAAGTGCACTCCTGTACTTTAAAAATAAATAATTCAGAAGTGTAGGACACCTGAATTTGTTGAAATACATAAATATGAAGCAGTTTTACTCCATCTGCCATCAGGGTACCATTCCATGGCAGCCATTCACTATTAGCTGATACCAACAAACTGGGGGTGGGGGGTGGGGAGTTTGCAGGAAGAACATGGATTGAGAGAGAAATATTTCCATATAGCCTGTGATACATAGAAATTCAGGTAGCTGTGTAGGAGAAGGGCTGTTTTCAGATAGCTTTGGAAGGCTGTGTTTAGTCTTTGACTCGGAAAAGAATGTAAACATCTTGTGACTGAGGGAAGAAACTGGGCAGAATTTGGTTGGATGTGTTAAAATACTGTTTTGTTACTTTAACCTATTGTATGCCTTAATTACACACATGCCAGTAGAAAATAACCTATTAAGATGTGACATGTGCCTTCTGATAGGCCTTGTAACTTTGCTGTCTTCTCCTGCTTACATCTTGTCCTGGAAGCTGTGCTCAGGGTGGTCAAACACCTATACAATAACAAATGCTGATCCTGACAACAACACTGTATTACAACATAGCTGCAAACCAGAATATCCTGAAGTGGGAATATTTTATCTGCACAGCTCTGGACTCAGGCTCAGGTGGCCTATTACTACATCTGCCATTTCCTAACCTGGTGGTCTCTGCTTGGTCCTCTCTGAGTCTTGGAAAGGTTCAAGTGATTGGTTGTTTGGTGGCTATGGTTCCCACTGCAGCTGCCATGAACTACATCCGTCCTCCAATCCTAAAATGAAGAGAGAGTTTGGGGTAGGTCACTGAAGGGAAAATCTATATAAGGGTCTGTAAGATTAATTCCCAAAGTGGGACTATGTTGTTCTGGCAGTCACCTTGTGATGCAGACATTGGAGAAAATGTTGTGAAGTTTTCCAGTAACAATTATCTTTAACAATTAACTTGAGTTTTGTCTTGATACTTCACCCTTGTTTAAATATCTTATGTAAAAAAAATGTGAGTGCAGGAAGGCTGGTTGGGTTTTTCTATACATCTGCCTCTTGAGTTTGGATTGTCAAAATAGAACAGAATGATAACTTCAGGGATTCGTCACAGTAACTTAGACTTGGTGGCCTTTGGATTCTAAAAGACTCTGTTTGTGAGAGAACAGATGGAGCCAGTTTGAATTTGAAGTGCTTTAATCATTTAGAGAACCCATCACCCATCAGAGGTAAAAAGATTAGCAACTTAGCCTTACTACTACTGTGACTAACAGCTTGGTACTCTGTCATCGGTGCAGTGAGCTGCACTGTATCTCCATCCTTCTGCAGCATAAGACAGCCATAACAAAGGGAGAAGGAAGTCTTAAAACATGTTCATAACAAGCAGGTTTCCATGCAGCAGCCCATAGCTTCAAGGGCTGTCAACAGAAAGGAATTCAAGCTGCTTTGAGGTTCATGTCAGGAAATGTTTCTGTCAGAAACCTGATCTTTTTGGTATGAGATTAGCGGTTTGATTTCTATGTCATAGTAGATTTCTGGGGGAGAATATATATTTATATATATATATATATATATAAAAAAAAACATACATACACACACACATATATATATTAACTAGTTTACTAGTTTGATCTGCTTGATTACTTCCATTTTCTGGCTCTGGTTCCATAGGGCAGCTGTGAGGATTACAGTGTTGTAGACATGCTTTGATGATGCAGGACCACTGAGAACGCACAGCTTCTTTATTGTTTCTTTGTGTGGGTTTTTTTCTTCACTAAAAACAGTGCTGGATGAAACACCTTCCTACTTTGTTTTCTCGTATTAATACATTTTAACTTTGTTTAGTTGTTTTCCAAAACACTGAAGTTTCAACTACACTGAGGGAGTTTTTAGTTTTCCTTTTGCAGTAGGTGGTTCTGAGATTCTGTGGACAATTGTTTAAATATGGTGTGTAGGGTCCTAGAAACATACTGCTCCTGTAAAGCAGAAAGGCTGGCATAGGGTACTTCATCCCATAGACTGAGATCTTGAAAATGGCTGTAACCATGGTAAATGTTACTATAAATAATCTTTCAGTAAATCTCTTAAGAGGTCAGTGTCTGTGGGCAAATTAGAAACCTGGAGGTTTGATTTACTTGTTCCTTTTTAACTCTTCTGGATGAGTCTACTGCGTGTAGAATCTCACTGAAACTTGCAGCACGCTTGTCGCCTGCCTTGGTGTCACAGGCAGGAGTACTATAATCAGCCCCTTTGATATATGCCTTTGCAATGTCCACACAAAGGAAGGGGATTAGATCTAACTCATGCAGCTAATTCTGGCAGGGCATGCCCTGTCTGACACAAAGAGACTTAAAGCAGAAGGGGATCAGATGTTAACAGTGTTCCTGCTTTCCTGAGGTATTAGAAACCTGTTCCTCTTTGCTGCTTCGTTGCCTGTAACTTCCTTTACCAAAAAAGCTTGTGGAAACTGCCCAGTAGTCCAGAAGGTGGAACAGGGGTTTGAAACCAGCTCTGCTATGACTGCTGTTACATTTTTAAGGGTCCTTGCATCATTTGAGTGTTCTTGTAAGCACCCCTGCTGTTAGTACCACCCCTTCTAGTAGAACTGGTCATGAAATCTCTGTTGTGGCACTCAGCATGTTCTACAGTACAGTCATGAGAGTCTTCAGGAATTTCTCAAGTACCATGGATTAAGGGTTGAAAAGGCTTTTTCTCACTGTTGGATTTAGCTGTTTCTTTTAAAATCCTTACAAACCCTTAAGTAACAGAGCGATGCAGACAGCTGAGCTTCCTTGTAGCAGCTGAACATAAGTGAACATGTTCATGACCCTTAGTTATCAGACTAGCTCCGTTACATTGAACTACCTAAAATCACAGCAGTTAAATCCTGTAACATCTGCCTCTCTTGAGTCCTGAAACAGGAAGCTGTAGGTGCTTGTACCACAGTTAGGAGTTACGGAAATGGCTGTTAGTCCCATGGGTGTTAGCAGGGCCGACATAGACACAAAAGGAATAAGCAATTAGAACAGCTGAAATACTTTATCCCCTGCAAACATGATCTCTCTCTTACAAATCGGGTAACCTGGTTGAGAAAGTTCAGAGAGAAGCAAACACTTCTGTTCTATCCTCCTTAAATGTAAAAGACTTACCCACATCTAGGGTAAAGGAGCCAGGACATGATAAAAGGGATCCAGAAGATTACAAATCAGTATGTGGTGGAAGCCTATTGCTGTCTTTCTCAGTGCAGACAGTTGCTTTCCCAAAATCACCTCACAAAGCCTTGTCAAACATGAAACAATGGTTTTACCTGCTACCTGCTAGCAGAAGTATTTTGCATATGTTTCAGTCATGCACAAAAAAAGTGATTAAAAAAATCATCATACTTGATTTTTTGTAGGTAAAGAAGACTATACAGTCAGTCTGTAGGCTGATTGGGAGTTTTTCTTGTTAGCTTCTAAATCTTAGCAGTAGATTTGCCAGTAATGCAAAGAGATGCAACAGCATTAAAACTATTTGCAAATTCTCTTATATACCTGGAGCGTGAGTTTTGATCTGTTTCCATTTCCAGCATCTAAGTAGACAAGTATTTGAAATGCTATAACTGAGGCATCTAGAAAATGCCATAACCACTTGTCAATTTATGAGAGGCTTGTTGTAGGCTTAGCAGCTCTGAGAAGCTGTTGGTTGGTCTGGGCAAGTCTGGGTCCTGGAAGCTATGCTTGGGGTGATTCGAACATCTATACGACAAGAAAAAAGTTCTGTACCACGTGGTGTTTCAGATCAATGAGGGGATAATGATTTCCACATTCACTAGTCAGTTAATGGTACAAGTCCTGGTTTTATGAAACTTCTTCCCTGTGGTGACCAGCTTGCATGCACCAGTCATCAGCCTGTGTCATACCCCCACCCCACTGCCACATTCCTGACTGGGAAGTGTCACTTGCTGTGTGTTGGAGTGAAACCCTGATTTACTGCTGCAAAATAAACCCATGGCTGCATGTGCACAGATGGATGAGGATGGGATTATTTAAGGTCAGGTTGTACTGTCTGTGCTAACCCAGTAGGAGATTAATGAAAGAAGGATTTTGCTGTTAAAAATGACCCCCTACACTTCTTCCATGTGAACAGACTCTGTCTCTACTGCAGTTGGAAATGTAGTTGCAGTCCCACAGAGTGCTCCCAAGCTCTCTGTAACCAGTCCAGATCAACTGATCATGTAGCAAAGATAAGGGAGCACAGGCATCTACTGCTCACCTGCAGCCTTTGGTGGGCTTGTGTATCCTGGACTGAAATCACTGCTCTTCCATTTCTGCTGTGTTGTTCTGACTGAACCCATAGTACAGTTCACCCTTCTCATTACCATGTGGACCCAGCCTCAGCAGCCAGAGTCAAGATAGCATGCTCCTCTGTTTTGATCAGAATTACAGGAAAGCAGTGTGCTATCTGGGTCCAGCCCCAAGGTTCCCTCTTTTAGGTGATCCACTGCCAGTGATGTGAAATAACTCTCATAGACTCACTGAATGGTGGGGGTTGGAAGGAACCTCTGGAGATCATCTAGTCCAACGCCCCTGCTAACACAGGTACACCTAGATCAGGTTGCACAGGAATGAGTACAGGTGGATTAGGAAAGTCTCCAGAAAAGGAGACTCTACAACCTGTCTGGCCAACCTGCTGCAGTGGAACCCCTCCCCAGGGGGTGGGGTTCATGCATTATGCAGCTCTGGTTCGGATGTTTTGTCTTCACAAGGGTGAGATTTATTTCTAGTAGTGGTGCCGTGTGAAATGACAGTTCTCTTTCTCTTTTGTACCTGTCAGAGAGCGAACTCCATCCTTTTTTAGTTTATATTTTAGGGGGAAATAGCTGATTCTTTGGGGTTGATAGAAGAACCCAGATCAGCCTGTTGAAACCTGTCATTAAGTGTTCTTTATGTACCTGAATGGAGAAAATAATTATATTTAATTACTTTGGATTTCCTTTCCCTGTTCTAAATCACCCCTGGGTGTCTCTTGAACAGGCCCAGAGTCCTTGGCTTCCCCACTATGGAGGAGTTGATGTCCATTTTACTGGCATGACTGACTGCTTTCGGCAAACTGTGAAGTACAAAGGTGTGCTTGGACTTTGGAATGGACTCACACCCAGCCTGCTCAAGGTGAGGCCTTGCTTTCATCCCAGTCAAAGACTATCCTGAGGTAATGAAGAAACACTTTTGGGCACTTGGGGTCATAAAGCTTATGACATGCCTCCATACTTATTAGCAGCTTATGGATTACACTCTGTAACAGAACAGGTATAACCTCAGGGAGTTTATAAACCTGCTTTGGAACTTGGTCATATTTTCCCAAATATAAGCTTGCCTTCTGTATGTCAGTGCTTTCAAGTTTGTTTGAATTTCCTTAGAGAAGGGAGTGCTGCTGACATGCAGAGTAGGGTATGAAGGAGGGATTGCAAGTGTTCCACTTACGACATCTAAACAGGTTCTACTCAGCTGAGCTCCATGTTTTACCCAGCTGCAATTAGAGATGTGCTTGTGTAAGCCACTTCCCCAGAAGTCAAAAGCAGTACTTTGGACCTGCTCTTTCATGCATCTGTATCAGTAATTATAGCCCTTGCTGAGTTGAAAACTTGAAATAAAGCACAGTACCTTAAACAGAAGGTAGTTTAGTTTACATAAATATGTTCTACAGTGCTGCAGTGGGGATTACTACATGAAATACTACAGATCAGCTAATGAGTGGTAATGGAGTGACATAATTGGTTGTGACGGTCTGCTTATGCCCAGCCCTACCTTGGCTGGTATAAAGCCATGTGGCACCAGAGCTGCTGATTCTGCATGGGGCAAAAGAAGAAAATTGTTCAGTTGCTCTGCTATACATAGAATAAATTCAGTGTTTTCTGCTAAGATTTGCTGAGGTTGTCTGGGCTTTGCTTAGGTATTTGACAAGCTGTGATAATCTGCAGGGTACCATAGACCTTGTTACTCACAATATTGCCGTAGCTAGTTATGTACCGATAATAAACTCCAACTTTCAGCGTGCTGCAGGTGCCAGCCTAGTTTGAGAGGAGACTGATTTTATACAAACAAGCACAGCTCTACTAGCAGATGAGATCAGAGTTGAAGTCCTGGAAGTTCCCTTTTGAAAACATCAAAAGTAAGAATGCTACTGGTGAGTTTAATACTATATTTTTTATCTCATGCTGCTTTTTTGTTTTATTTTATCAGATTGTCCCATACTTTGGTGTTATGTTCAGCACCTTTGAGTTCTGCAAGCGGGTCTGTCTGTACAGAAACGGTTATATCGAATCTCCTTTAAATTACAAGCTAACTCCTGGCGTGGACCAGAGTTTACAGCCACAAGAATTGCGAGAACTAAAGCGCCTCCGAAGGGAAAATTTTGAGCCAAGGAAATCAGCTCTTGAAAACTGACATCAGTGTCCGCTGTCCATGCACACTACCTTTCTTAAGGACCTTTGCAAGAAAGGCATGCTGAACTACAGGTACCAGTGTTTCAGCAGCTTGTTGGGGTTTGCTACTGAGACACCAGTGTCAGGAATGAATAAATCTTATATCCCATTTCGTGGATAGATGTAAACAATATGAACAGCAAGCATATGCTGAAGAGGAAATATGCAACTAATTTGAAACCACTGTGGTACTGCAACTTGAAATTACATGATTCTAGGTGCTTTTCCATACTGAATAGCCATTTTGAGATAAAAATACTTTGAGAAAGGCAAGAGAACTGAGATGAAAGCATAAATCATGTCTTCTAAAACATTAAGAGAATTTGAATGATAAACATACAAGAATTTCTACTGAAGTCTCTATTTTTAGTGATGCTGTGTGGTCATGGCATTCTACTGATGCAGAATCAGTCTCAGTTCAGTCACACTCCAGAATCCACTCTTCCATTTTTTAAATCTACTTGAGAATAATGATTTTGTATGAATCTGTGTCTTAAAGATGAAAATATACTGCTGCAACTGTGCTTTTGCTAAGAGAGAAGTGTGATGTGCAAGCCAAACTGTAATACACTGGAATGACAATCTTGCAAACTGAAGTGCATGCTACAAAACTTTGCCTTTCTCCTGTATTATTACTCCATGTAGATGAATTTATTTCAGGCTTTGAAAAATAGTTTTCCTGAAGTTCTCTAACTGAAAACTTGGCTGAAAAATGCCATTCTTAAATGTGTTAGGTATTTCAGAGCCATGAGCCTTGTCCCATTGTTTTGGTATTCTTAAAGCTCTATTTTTAACATTGAACTGGTTTTGTTGGGTTTTTTACTTTTTGTGTGCAGACCCAGGCCTGCAGTGCTGCTCAGAACTTGGCAGCATAACAGCACTGTGCACACAACCTGTGGTTTTTCCACGTTCAGTGCTGTGATCCAGAAGCCACAGGTAGTTTCTGTAGATAGGAACCTCTCTCCAAGACCATGAGGCTGCTGCCCATGCCAGTGCAATTGATGGGACTCAGACTAGTCTAAGGAGCTTTTGGATGATAAAGATCATCTTGCTACTACACCTGAGGACCTAAAGTATTGCTTTAGTTCCTTTGTAGAAGCATAGCTATGGAATAGCCCCTCCTACTACCTTCTGAGAAAAAACCTTAAAGCCTGTGTCCATGTGGAAAGGTGGCTTGGCTCTGCCCTCTGCGGCATGTCCCACCAGCCCCAGGCTGTGGCAGTGTGTGAATCTCAGCAGCTTGGTGAGGTGTGTGCACACTGGCCATACTCCAGCCCTAGCTGCAGTGGTCTGGATTCAGCGCAGGATTTGTCTGCTGGTTTGCACAGCTTTTTGTGCATGTTTTTGTCCTGTTTATGTCTCTGCTGTGTGGAAGTAAATCTTGGAAAGAGTTTGGTTAGGCCAAGTAGAAGTAGAATGAGGCAGTGGCAGATTGATGCAAGAGCAGTCTGTGACTATGGAGTGAGATTTGGAGAAATATGTGGCATAACAGTAAGGTCTACCATGCACCCAGAACTCAGCATTGATGTGCCCTATAGCTGAGATCTCAGTTCTGCAGTGGTGCTTTAAACTGGATTTCTTCTTAGAGAAGAAATGTAAGTGTTGATAGCAAAAATTAAGATTGGAGAGAGCAGATCTGGTGGTCATATGTCACACTGAGGCTTTAAGTGCTTTTGGCTCTCTAACCACCCTGCCTAGTGAACTTGTTTCTATATGCATCAGTTTTGCTGTCTGCACAGTGCTGGTAAACAGTACTGAGATTTATTTGAGATGTGTGAGTAAAGAGATGTGACTTGTGAGTGTGTTGGAAGGAAAGAATTTCTAAGGAGTGGCCTTACATTGTCCAAGCATACCTGTCTGGTTTTTACTAATGTTGTATTTCTAAATAGATTTTAAAGATTGAGTGATGGGTGCATATGGTCTGATCAGCTCTTCAGAACCGGTAGGAGTCAAGTGAGTCAAGAAGTTACCTCTAACCTGTTTCTGATACAGTAATTATAATAATACTTTTGTATTGTAATATACTCCTATGACCTATAAATCACTCTCAAACCTTTTATCAGCCAAGTCTCTGCTTTGTGTAATCCTGTCTATGTGTGAAGATTCCCCCAAAGGTGATACTGAAATATTTCAGTGCTGAAACAAAGTGCTTCAACGATAGATCACTAACATGTAAAATGGTGTGTGATCATGAAGAACCAGTTAAAAGCAATGCTAAATTGCAGAGACAACGCTTAGGTAGGTGAACTCAGGTGACATTTGGATTCAGTAGAGGTGGTAGGTGGTACTTGATGGGGTAGTAGGGAGCCTTTCTCATCTTAGCTGAGCTCAGGAGTGGCGACTGATACTTCGGTCTCTGTGACTCCTGGGGCATCATTTATATAAGCAAGGGGGGTCGTAATGGGAGAGGTCTTGGAATGGGGGCTTTCGGCTGTGCTTCAATGAGATTAAAGGTTGGAACAGGTAATTTTTTTAGGTCTCTTACAACCTGGTGTTCTCTGATTCTATGGTTCTGTGAGATTGGGCAGGTAGTCGGTCCTGTCAGGTCTGAAGATTAAACGGGAGCCGAGCCTCCCGCGTTTCTGCCTGAGCCGCAGCCGCGCTCTGTGCCCGGCCGCCTTCTGCATTGCCTTCGTGATGTCAGTCGGATGGCGCATCGCGGGGCTGGCGAGGAGCCACTCACCCGGAGCTGCCGGCTGGAGCCCGGGATGCGGTGTGTGTGCCCCACGGGGATGCTCGGCCGCTTGTGCGCCGCTCGGGGACGCCGCGGACTCCGGTTTCCCCCACTCCCCGGCCATGTGCCCCCCGCCAGCTGCCGCGGCAGCCCCGTCCCCCTGCAGCGGCCACACCCCCCACCGTCAGCCAATGGGCTATCGGGATGCGGCGGCACGGCGTGCCCCGCCCACGTGCGCGCAGCCGGCGCTATATAACGCGGCCATTTCAGCCGCCCCGCGCCGCCTGCAGCGCCGCCTCCTGCTGAGCCTCGCCCGGCTGAGCCTCGCGTTTCCTCACCTTGCCTCGCCCGCCGCCGTCTCCCGCCATGACCGATGCGGCTGTGTCCTTCGCTAAGGATTTCCTCGCCGGCGGAGTGGCGGCCGCCATCTCCAAGACCGCCGTCGCCCCCATCGAGAGGGTCAAGCTGCTGCTGCAGGTGAGCGCCAGGGACTGGGCCCGGGGCCGCACCAAGGTCGCCTCAAGGAGCTGGGGGAGGGCGGCGATCGCGGTGGGCCAGGGGCGGTTGCTGGGGAGCGGCGCTGAGGGGATATTTCGGCCCCCGCAGGTGCAGCACGCCAGCAAGCAGATCGCCGCCGACAAGCAGTATAAGGGCATCATCGACTGCGTGGTGCGCATCCCCCGGGAGCAGGGCGTCCTCTCTTTCTGGCGCGGCAACCTGGCCAATGTGATCCGGTACTTCCCCACCCAGGCCCTCAACTTCGCCTTCAAGGACAAGTACAAGCAGATCTTCCTGGGTGGCGTGGACAAGCGAACCCAGTTCTGGCGGTACTTCGCCGGTAACCTGGCATCTGGGGGTGCTGCCGGCGCTACCTCCTTGTGCTTTGTCTACCCTCTTGACTTTGCCCGAACCCGCCTGGCAGCGGACGTGGGTAAAGCTGGGGCTGACCGCGAGTTCAGTGGGCTCGGTGACTGCCTGGTCAAAATCTTCCGGTCTGATGGCCTCAGGGGCCTGTACCAGGGCTTCAGTGTGTCTGTCCAAGGCATTATCATCTACAGAGCTGCCTACTTTGGCATCTACGACACCGCAAAGGGTAGGTTGACCAAAATGGCACTGAAAGGGAGATGCTGGGCTGTGGCAGGCCCATAGTGTGTTTTAGCATATATTGATGGTTTACCTGCCGTTCTCATCTAAACCTCTCCTGCAGGTATGCTTCCAGACCCAAAGAACACCCACATTGTTGTCAGCTGGATGATTGCTCAGACTGTCACTGCTGTTGCTGGTTTGGTCTCCTACCCCTTTGATACCGTTCGTCGTCGCATGATGATGCAGTCTGGCCGCAAAGGAGGTAAGTGTCTCCCTCCTTGTGTAGGAAGTATTGGGCATCCTTGAGTCAGCAGTTGGTCGAGCTGAGGTGAGGGCAGAGTGGCTTGGCTTTCACCAACATGGGTCTATATCCTCACCTCCTGGGAGCAGTGAGGTGTGAGAGGGGCAGTGGAAGCAGTTGTCAGGCAGGAGACATGAAACAGCCTGTCTCCACAGCACGCCTGTAAGGTGGCATGCACAAGTCATGCATCTATCAGTAGGTGGAGAAAGCAGAACTTGCCCAAGGATGTTGCAATTGTGTCTCTGGGCCAAGAAGAGATATCCCTAGTAGCAGGCATGGCCTGGATGGCTGTGCAGTAGCTTTTGGTCTGGAAGTGTTGGTGTCAAAGCAAACAGCAGCTGCCTTCTGCTTGAACCGGTCCTTCAGGTGTCTCCTTGGGGTAATGCAGCAGTGTATCTCCTGGGCAGCTTTGTCCTCTGATACACTGATACTGGAGAAATGCAGTGAAGAAATGGAATACAGTTGAGGTTCTGAAGCAGGCAGATATGTTAGGCTATTTTTGACCAGATGTTGGGGGTCACAGACATCTCACTTCTAATGCTGTCTGTCTCCTGCAGCTGACATAATGTACAGTGGCACTCTTGACTGCTGGCGGAAGATTGCCCGGGATGAGGGCACCAAGGCGTTTTTCAAAGGTGCATGGTCGAATGTACTCCGAGGGATGGGTGGTGCTTTTGTTTTAGTCCTGTATGATGAAATCAAGAAGTACACATAAGTTGTTCCTTGTTGTGAACTGGCATGTTGTTATATGTAGTCTATGACCGTTCATGGACTTGTTTGAAAACCATCTATTTACTAAACCTTGATGGCTGATGTTTGTACAGGTTGGCATGGGGCAAGGGCAAGTGCCTGCCCTGTCTTCATCAAGTTATTCCACACGATGGGATACACTATGGTTTCTATTTCTGTCACTCCTGCTTAAAGAGTACAAAGAAATAAAATTTGAAACCAACTTCCTTTGTCTCGTTTGTTCCTGCAGCAGATGCAGGAGGGGGTGGGGGTCTCTGCAGTGACTGTGGGGGAGGAAGATGGAACACTTCCATCCTGCACACCTCTCTACCTGCTAACTACGTGTGGCCTCCGGCAGATAAACAATGCAGGCTGCTGAGAAAGCTGTGTAGTGTTTCTTTCCCAGTGGATGCCAGTGGTGTGAGCTGGGATGAAGGATAGGGAGCTCCAAAGAGCTCGCCCTGATAATCTCCCCTGAGACCCCAGAGATACAATGCACTGATTGTGCTACTAGTCCTGTCTCTGGTCTGTCTGCTACCCAGAGCTGATGACCTTGTTTTGAAGGTGCCAACTGCCTAAACCTTTTGCAAAGCACAGCCCTCCCCAGGGTGCTGAATATCTGGGAGGATGGAGAAATGTTTAAGGGATATTTGCTGCTGTCTGGAGGAGCAGAGTTGGTACCATGTATTCTGTCTTAGATACTGTGCTACCTCCTTGGGCATGTTGAAACCCAGCCAGAGAACATAGTGCAGGTAATTGCTACTCTGTAGAGCCTCTGGCTAGCCTTGGCCACATGTGGAGTGCTGTGTTGTGAGAAAGTATTACCTGAGCAGGGGCAGACAGCTCCTGTGCTAGAGCTCTGCTTGCCTGACAGGGAGCCACATTCCCAGGCTCATGCCATACCACTGGAAATTAAGCTTGTCCGAGCCTCAGATTCTAGGGGAAGGGATGAATTCTTTCATGCAATTTGGGGAAAACACTGCAAGACTGAGCAATGCATGTGGTTTGGACTTTACTCATCTCTATGGGCCTGTGATGTGTCCCAGTGAAGCTGCCTACTTTCTGCCTGGGGTGGGGAGTGGGTGTTCTACCCGTCTTGTGCCCTTCATGTCAGTGAGTCTTTCCTCACTACCACCACACCTTTGGTCCTTTCTGGCTGCCCAGGCCTGCTCATAGCAATTGATCACAATCACTGAAACCAATCTCAGCTACTGTCTGAGGCTGCTAAACAAGCCCTGTGTTGCAAAGGGTGGTATTCCTGATGTCTAACTGGGGAGGTAAGGCATGAGAGTGCAGCGGTGTGCCACCACAGACAGTGTTGGCATGCTTGGGTGTTCATGATGGGAGGTGATTTTGTGCCAGGCTGCTGAGTTTGCTGGTACTCTTCAACTGCCCCTGGGCTCCTGTGGTGTGAGATCTGTCACTGCCTGCTGTGGAAAGGGCCTGAAAGTTTCCCCATGAGATGTAGAGATGTGGAGCTGCAGACTGTGGGCAGCATGCTAAGGGGGAGTGGGCAGCAGCCTGATGGGGCTGTGCCACTGGGCAACCTTACCAGGGACTCCTCTCCTGCTGCACAAGTGCCAGCTAATTAATGAAGCTCTTGACTCTTCCTGTCCCTTGCTGCTAAGCTCTCACAGACTTCAAGGGTTGTTCTGAAATGCTGGTGGTTGCTGAGCATGGAGCAGCCTTTCTTCACCTTTACTCCTCAGGGGCTGTGTAGCTGGGCTGTTGGCACAGGGAGATAAGCACAGCCACCCTGTAGTGGGTGACTGAGGTGCTCAGACAGGCTAGTGTACTGGACTATGAAGGAGCTGAGCTGGGGGATACATAGGTTCTGAGACCTACAGCATTTCACACTGGCCTTGAGGTGCAGGACTGGCACTGAGTGAAAGAACTGGGATTGGTCAGCCTTGAGAAAAGACAGCTTAGGGGAGGCCTTATCACCATGTGCCAGTATTTAAAGGAAAGCTACAGAGAGGATGGAAACTCCCTTTTTGCAAGGAGTCACATGGAAAAGATGAGGGGTAGTGGGTACAGGTTACTCCTGGGGAGATTCTGATTTTATGCAAGAGGACAATTTTTCACAATGTGAACAACCAGCCACTGGAATAATGTCCCCAGGAAGTAGTGGGGTCCCCAACATGTGACTCTTCCAAGATCTGACTGGACAGGGTGCTGGGCCATCTTGTCTAAACAGAGCTTTTTGCCAAGAAAGGCCATATCAGATAGTTCTTGTGGTCCCTTCCAACCCAGCATTATATGATTCTATGAAAGGAGTTGTAGCTACCCACACTAGTTACTGCCTTTGGGACTTAAGAAACAAACACTTATTCACAGCTGTTTCTAGCTCTGGTGTGTGGGAGATGGCAGGGCAGATCTGACAATACAATACAATACAATACAATACAATACACCAGGTTGCAAGAGACCTTCAAGATCATCGCGTCCAACCCATCAAACAATCCAACCCACCCAACAACTAGACAATAGGTTTTCTGTGTGCCCTATGGCTGAGGAGTACAGGCTGGCATCCCACTCTGGCCTGAGTGCCCCTGGGTGTTTAACCTGCCCTTCCTGCAGTTTCTTGGGTGCAGCTTTATATGGAAAAGCAGGTTGGGGGTGTTCAGCTGCTGTTTTTACCTGCCATGGGGCACGTTATAGAGGTATTAAGGGCTTTGTTCTTGTGGGGAAACTGAGGCATGAGAAAGGGACTGAGGCCAGCTGGTGGCAAGGCTGGGAGCTGAGTGCAGTCCTAACACAAGTGTTTTGTACCCCAAGGGGGGCAGGGGTGGGTTTCCTTTTAAACATGATTCTCTTGTGGGGAGTACTGAACATTTCATAAGTCATGATTTCCTCCACTAGAGCCATGCCCAGCCCAGCATATCAGCCCCTCTTCTGGGAGGGAGGACTGGGCTAGCACCTGTAACACTACTTTCGCCCCGGCCCTGTGCCCAGTGGCCATAAATCCCAGGCTTAGGAGCTGTTGACACAGCACGGCTGTGGACGGGATCATATGAAACACTTGTCAGTGGCTGCAGCATGCTGGAGGGAAGGGATTCCATTCAGAGAGACACTGACAGGCTTGAGGGATGAGCCAATGCTAACCTCATGAAGTTCATCAGAGCCAAGTGCTTAGGACCTTCTACACCTGGACTGGGGTAATCCTAAGCACAAATATGTGCTGGGTAGAGAATGGACAGAGAGCAACCCTGAGGAGTACTTAGGAGCACTGGTTGTCAAGATGCTCAACCTGAGTAAGCTTGCAGCCCACAAAGCCAACCATATTCTGGGCTACATTAAAAGATGTATGGCCAGCAGGTTGAGGGAGGTGATTCTCCCGCACTACTCTCTTGTGAGCTGAATTTTGTTTGGTCTGACCACTGCTGCAGATGACCCTGGTGCTTCCAGGGCATGAGAAGCTGTGCAGAATTGCTAGCTCTAGCTGTTCTAATAGGACATGGAATCAAGCATTTGAACTAGGTGCTCTGCTCCCTGCTGCTATAGTCAGCTATAGCAACATTTTAAAGTTCATTTGTATCTAGAAGTGAAAAATCCAACTTGATTTAAATCCTTGGGAGCTAGATCTAGTAGGGTAAGGAATACACACTTTATTGGGTCAGGTTCCCTGTGCTGCAGTTTCAGCCACTGACTGCATAAGTAGAGTGTCTTAAAACTATCTCGGGGGCTGCTAGCGCAGCAAACTGCTGCCCCTTCTGTCTGGGTCTGTGTGCAAGTCCTGAGCACATGTCTAATGACAAGCATGAAAAACACTGAGTGAACACGGGCTGATCTTGTAAAAGCCAGCAAGGAGGAGTACTTGTGCTGTGATCAGTGCCTCAGAGCTCAAGGTGCACAGCTGAGGAAGTTGGTGGCAGTTAGTAACTGCTATTTTGGACTTGTGCTGAGATGTGCATGCAACAAATTTTCTTTGTGCCTCATCAAATTGCAAAGATGGTCCTAGCTCCACCTGGAAGTCCCTTCACAGCTCTACATCAGCTTGAAGCCCTGTGCTTTGCCACTCCTAACTGTAAATCACACTATCCCCAAGTCAGCTTTTGTTCTGGGTGTCACATGAATCAGGACCATACTTCATCTGTCTGCCTCCCAGCAGACCTCTCTTGGTTCAAAACTTGGTTTGAAATGTCAAAGTTTCTGACTCCAGCTTGGAAGAAGCCTTCCTAATTTTTGTAAAGACTAACCTCCAGTCACCTGGGGCTTGGTCTCAGAGGAACCCTCCCTTGGCTGGACTGTGTGACCATACTTGGAAAAGGCGTTTGTGTAATGTAGTTGTACCCACTCATTCCTCCTGCCCTTTCCAAGCATTATACACCACCTTGTTAACTGCTTAACTGAAGAGCTCTGGACACAGGCTTCTGGAAATAGGCTTCAGATTAGCAGCTGATCAGCAGTGAACAAGATCAGTTGAGTTAACCTGAACATATGCTCACCCAGCCTGGCATTAAACTGTCACATGACTGATGGAGACATCCCAGCCCACCAGCTCTGAGCCACGACTCACTCTCTCCCTTACACCTTAATTTCCCAAAGAAAGGAAGGATGCATCCTTACGATAAACAGACACAAGTTTTCCCAGTCAGGGTTACAAAGCCAGGCAGAAAATCTTTATTGATTATAGGAAGTCTTCCATAATTGTGGGAGGTGAAGCATCTTGTTCATTGCTGATGTTATTTTATGATACTTGGTAGAGTAAAAACACCTGAAGAAAAGTACTTTAGTTCAGATCTGCAACAGGGTATTTAATCCCAAGCAGAGCAATGACACAGGCTATAGAGCACTTTTGCTACACAAGAAAAAATACTGTTTCCCAAACGAGGTACTTTACACATCAATGCTTAATACTGTCTTTATCCAAGTCTTTAGTGGTCAGTGGATTCAGAAGAATTTTTCCTCCTTCTTCACATTTTACATCTCTGAATACCTGCTCTGTACACCCCTGAAGTACTGTTCTGCAGCATGGGTTAGTTCAGAAGTGCAAATGCATTCTACTTCAAATGATCACCAACCTATCAGTAGCTTCCAACTCTTATCTTTGTACTCATTATTGGTATAATAAAGAGGTGGGGGTTGTTTCCAGTAGTTTAAAACAGGGTTGGATTTCATGTTCTTGTATCAGACACTGCGATTCTGTGCAACTGCAGATTTCCCATGTTCAATAGAAGCTAAGACAGCGCTGCAGCCAAGCATGTGCTGGCTACCTTTGACAGCCTGTCTGCTGGTCAGGGTGAGCAGCAGCATGATCCGTAAGCCTTGCATCCAAGTCATTCCAGAGTGTGGTGGAATAGGCTATCTTTCAACCTGCTGCACATTTTGGACACATTTAATATAACAAAATGAAGAACAGGCAAAGAGTTCACTTTTGGAACAATTTTTTTGACTGTTGTAATACATTTATGGAAGTCTTACACTTGAAAACTGACAAAATAAAAAGACAGATTATCTAAAGTGCACTGAGTTCAGGAAGGCACCCAGTGAAGATTTTCCTAAAAGCAAATAATCTGGCTGGAACAGCTTGCTCATAACACTGGGTCTGTAGAAAACTGGTTTCAGCAAAGTCTCCCGTGCCATTGGAGTTATAAAAATTGGTACCAGAGGTACTAATCCACCAAGCTGGTTGCAGCATGTTACCCTTGGACATTGTCTGCTACTTCTGCATTGTTGACAGATCTGCAATAAGTCCTGGTAGCCTTGTCTCCAAATATCCAGCAGGTGTGCAGCATTTCATTTGAACTGGTTATCAATGAGAGTTCCTTTCATCTTGGCTTTCTTGGCCTCCAACTCAGCCTGATAAATAAAATCAAGAGAGAATGAAATAATGTCTGGATAAGTTTCCCTTCAGTGTTCCAGTGAGGTTTGGTCTTCTTGTCTGACCACTGCAAGTTTTTCACACCAGGAGCAAGAGTAGCTCAAGTTCTTTGCTGAGTCCCTCCTCCCCTGAGGTACAGAACAAGGACCACTTTTAAAATCATACAGCCCAAGACTAACTACAAAGGAGACAAGTGGAAGCTGCACATTTCCCCCCCCTTCCATCTCCTGTCACAGCTTGTAAGGTCAGCTGTGATATTCTTGTCATTAATTCTTCAAGTGACCATTCTGGTAGCAACTGAGCTGGCAGGTCCTCCACAAGTCTTATTAGCTTGCCCTGACACCTCATGGCAAACACATATTCTGCCAAACAGGCTTGAGGGCACAGCACTAGGGATGCTCTGGTTAGCAAAGACGTGGCCTAGTTTCTCTTATTCCTTGTCCAACAAGGCCTCTCTGAAAAGTTCTGCTGGTAGCTCTTCAGGTAGCTCTAAAGGTTAACTGCATACAATTTTAAGTTCAGGAGTTCTAGAAGAACATCTCTGTAAAATCTGTGAAAGAAATGTCATCCTCACAAAGCTATAACTTATCTGTGACTTTACCAGGACCTCTCCATACTTGTAGTCCTGTCTGCAAGATATCTTTTGTGTACAAAGCCAACCGATGTCAGGGATCTGCATTTAGCACTGAAGAAAACACTCACCAACTCCTGTAGCCTCCTTTTGCTCATGCCTTTGCGTTCCAGCTGTTTCTCAATCACTTTTGCATTCTGTGCATAGGAGTCTGCAATCTCCCTCTGAAACATACAATGGCACTTTGCAACAGCAAACCCCAAAGTAACATCCAAATGATGAGACAGTGACTGGCTCTGACCAGTGTCTGAGACAGCTGTCCAGTTCAAATGTGACTCCCAACAACAACGACAAGACAACTCACCGCTTCAATCTCTTCCTCCTCTTCATCAATTGTGGAGACTGTGACAGAACTGAACTTGCCCATGTCTTTGGTCCGTTTCGTCATCATCACCTGGGTGAGAAGCAGAGTATTTTGTTACCCCATGGCAACAGTGGTGTCACTAGGCATCACTTCCCCCTCCAAAGCTTTTAAGGCTTCTCATGCAAGTCATTAAGAGTACCTGAACTCTGTGGGTGACAACGGAGAATCATCCCCAGTGATTTCTGGGCTTAGAGCTGTCATTATCAGAAGCAAACTCAAAGATATATAACAGGTAAGACACATTTTGAGACTCGCTGTGCAGACTACCAGTCTGACCTACTTACAAATGGAAACTTTCTGGTAACTGAGCCTAGACACAGTCTAGGTTTTCAAGTTTATTTTGCCTTCCTTTACTGCTAGAAATCCAAGCTGCAGTGACCTCTGTAAATGAAAACTTAAGACAGACAGGGAGAAGACACCAAACTGAGTTATTGTTTAGAGGTTCTTTTCCTTCTTTTTTCTGTCTTCTGCCCCTGACATGAAGTGATTTTTATTCACCACACTTTTGTGAAAAACAGAGATGGCCTTTTTACTTCTCTAAAGCCAATTACCTTTTTAGGAGGTTCTTGTTTCTGAGTATATATGTTTGTTTTCCCAAAACCCTGTCCAAATTTGACCACAGCACCGTCAACAATGAACGTCACTGGAGCATTTTTCTGTTGGTGTTGATAAAAGAGCAGCAGTCCACACCTGGAAACAGAAACACGTGGCTGTGAGGAAACGCAGACTGTGAATTCCTACTGTTCTTCCACAGGTTATAAGAGTCACTAACACGCCGCTGCGGTCACTCACTTGCCACACTTCTTTCTGAACTGCCGCTCTATGCCTTCTGGTCTGGGGGAGAGAAAAAGAGCATGAGCAGACGGCAGGCAGCGGTGCCTGGCTGATGGAGCCCTCTCGCGTGCCGAGGGGTGGCCAGACCTGGGCAGCCCTTTCCCTGGGCCGTGGAGGGGCTCTCAGAGAAATGAGGAGCGGCCCACCTGCGCAGGAAGACGCACTCCTCCTCCTCCGCGTTGCAGAACTTGTGGGCGTGCTTGGCAGCGTCCATCACCCGGGCGCGGTCCCGCGGCCGCATCGGCAGCTTCTCCAGCTGGCAGTCTGCGGGGCAGCGGCAGGGCCAGGCTGGCGGTGGGGCCGGGATAGGCACCCACTTCCCACCGCTTCCCAAGCCCTCAATACCATCGGGTCCGCCGCCTACCCGCCGCCCGTCTCCAAGACCGCGACCTCCACCCAGCCTGCCCCCGGCCCCCTGCCTGCTCCCCGCCTGCCACCTGCCCACGGCCTGCCTAGGCCCACGGCCTGCTTCCCGCCCGCTGCCTGCCCCGGGCCCGCGGCTCACCCAGCACCAGCACCATCTGCCCGCACAGGCAGTAGTAAACGTGAAGCGGTTTCTCCCCATCGTCGTACTCCTCACGGTCACGGGTGTCGGAGCAGACGACGGAGCGAGATACCACCTTCGGCATGGCGGCGCCGGGGCGCGGCCTCCGCGCAGGCCCAGCCTCCGCAGCGGCAGCTCCGCCTGCTGACCCAGAGCCTCAGCGGGGGCTGTCACGGAGCAGCATCCGTTTACGCCCTGGTCGCTTTGTGTTTGGCACGCTCTCAAAGAGCTGTTGTTCCGGCTCACAGGGCAAGCTGGGGATGTTGGTGTGCACCGGAGGGGATAAAGCCAACTCCCTTCCCAGCCCCTCAGGATAGCGCAGTATGATCTGAATTAAACGCAAATGACAACGGCAAAATTCAAGCCTTATGTCATTTCACAAACGAGCTCGGCTGAATTCAGCACAGAGCGGCTCCAAACTGCGGGGAACCGATTGCTTTTGCATTCCATTTTGGGCAGCTCTGTCCAGTTCCATCTGTCCATCATCAGCCAGGGAATGGCGATTTTTTTGCGTACCCAGAGGTACTGCTCTGAACAAAGTCCCCTCAAGCACCAAGAGCTCACACGTACTTTCTTGCGTAGGGTGGGTGAGATCAGGAAAGGGCAAGAACAATATATTTTAGTGCAGTTACAACAGCAGATTTTTATTATTTTCTTTCAACTTCCGTGACAGGCAGCGGGGCTTCATGCTGTGTCTTTTCCTGAAGCCACTTCCCCACATGAAGATACAATCAAGGCTAGGATAGAAAACCGTGCCCATCGGATCTGTTCTAGGCAACAGCAAAGAGAATCCTTTACTTCCACAAGCTATTAAAGAAAGGTAGAGAATAGGTTATTTTCCCTTGGAAAAAGCTCTTTGTGGAATCAGAAGTGTGGCGTAGCAGGTCGTGCTGGGCTTGGCTGGGGTAGAGTTAATTTTCTTCACAGTACCTGGTAAGGGGCTGCGGTGCTGGAAGCACTGTTGAGAATATTTTGGGAACTGCTAAGCACTACTTAGAGTCACAACCTTTTCTGCTACTCACAGTGAGTAGGCTGGGCATGGACAGGAACTTGGGAGGGGACACAACTAGGACAGCTAACCCCAGCTAACCTGCTATCCCATACATGTGACGTCATGCTCAGCCATATAAAGCTGGAGATGTTTGAAGTGATGCCGTTTGCTTTCCCAAGTTATGTGCGCTGGAGCTCTGCTTTCTTGTGGATGGCTGAACACCTGCCTGACGATGGGAAGTGGGGAATATATTCCTTGTTTTGCTTAGTTTGCGTGCGCAACTTTTGCTTTACCTGTTAAACTGCTTTTATTTTAACCCACCACTTTTCCGGTACTCTCCTGCATCCCTGCGGAGGGAGCGAGCGAGCGGCTGCGCGGGGCTGAGTTCCTGCCTGAAGTTAAAACACGACACAAGCGAAAGCAGAAGACGAACCATCGGCACCGGACGCCTGGCAGCCCGCAGTAACACCTTAGGGGTTCACCCCCACCCGCCGCCATTTCTGTGCCTGGGGGCGGAGCCAGTCCTCCATGCATGACGTCACCGCCCCGTTCTACCCCCGTCCGCCCCCGCGCCGCGGTGGTAGCGGCTGGGCGCTCGGCAACATCCGGCTCCGCCCCCTCTCCCCGCGCCGTTGGTACATCCCGGGATCGCCGGGCAGCCGGCGCAGGAGTCGGTGCAGCCTAGGCTCCTTTCCCCCTGCGTCTGGCTCAGTGGTAGAGGCCTTGATCGCTCCTGTTCGTCAGCGTTGCCGTTGCCTCAGTTGGAGCTCGCTGCTGCCGCCGCCGTCGTCGCCGTTTCTGGGCGCCCCGTGATCCCTCTGATAGTGTATGAGTGATCTATAACCCTGAGCCTATCATGTCCACTCCGGCCCGTAGGCGCCTCATGCGGGACTTCAAGAGGTACCGAGGTCGCTGGCTAAGGGGAAAGAGGAGGGCGGGCGGGAGGACAAGGAAGGGCCCGGCTCTACCGGGGAAGGAGTGGGGGCAGCACAACATGGCGGCGGGGTAGGGCGCGCTCCGCTAATTGCGTAGCGCTGGTTGACGCTGCCTGCTGGCGGGTTACGATGTTGGCGCAGGGGCGGGTAGCTACCTGTCTGGGTTACGCGAAGTGCGCAGCGACGGCCTCTGGCTGTGCGAGGGGCGGCGGGGCCAGCGCCTCAGCCCTCCCTGTGCCCCGCAGGCTGCAGGAAGATCCCCCGGCCGGGGTGAGCGGAGCCCCTCCGAGAACAACATTATGGTATGGAACGCCGTCATCTTCGGGTGAGTCGGGCAGGGGTGGGAAGCGGAGGGCGGCAGGCCGCGGGGGCCACTGTTGCTCTGCCGCCGGGAGGGGCTCAGAGCTGGGCAGCCCGCGGGGTAACTCTGTGCTCTGCTTCTTCCCTCTTCAGGCCCGAGGGGACCCCTTTCGAGGACGGTAAGTGCGGCTACATGCGGGTCCGGTGTTTGGCTTTTCTTGGGGTAAAGGGCTGCAGTTTGACACGGCCTTGTTCTGTCAGTGCTGTGGACTTTGCAACAGGTGTGGGCCAGGGGCTGGAGCAGGGACACGGGTGCGTGTTCACCAGACCACACACCCGAAAGCTGCACTTGCGTAAAGCTATCTCTCTCTCTCCTTTTTTTTTTTTAATCCTCTTAAGGAAGTGTTCTAGATTTAAATTGCTATGCTGATTTACAGAAACTCACAAATTAGCTTGTAGGAGCTTGCTTGTAATCACTAAATCTGACTATCCTAAGCCTAATTTAATGTACCGTTTTAAGGATCTCCAAGCTTCTCTGTTGAATCCTGGATCATGTTTTTAGGGACACTTATATTTGGAAAACTGTTGAAAACCTGGTGTAGAGCCATTGCTATTTGTTTTGAGTTATTTTTTGTGATGCTGGAAGTGTTCTGTGAGTATGTTCCAATGTGAGTCAGCTGAAGTAGGAAATAATAGGCTGAATGTTTGAGGAAGTTCAGAACAGATTTTTTTATTGTTTCTTTTTCTTGGCATCTACTTCATTGCTGTGATAGGTAACATTCAATGTTAAAAGTACTTGTTAACTTTAGAACCTGACTAAGTATGTCCTTGTAACATAAGTGTGTCCATAATTTCTGTCTGGCCTTACTGTCTGTTACAGCTTTACTGGTGCTGTATGAACACTTCAGCATCTTAGTGAAAACTTGTTAGACATGAAATACTGTCTAACTGAAATCAGTGATGCTTTTTTTTAAAGATACTTTCAGTGCAAGCTATAATTAATCCTAGATCTCCATGACTCATGACAAAAGCATAGGAAAAATTCTTTAACTCTTATGTTGTTCTTGGCTAACTCCTTTGTGTCTTGTTTATCCTCAGAGGTAGCACCTGTGAGCATGCTTGGAAATTGCAGATTATTCTTTTTTTTTTTTTTTTTCTTCTGAGAAGATTTCAAAGGTTTTAAATACTTCATTCCTAAGGAAACTTCAAAGTCTTCACTTAAATTGTTTGGGTTTTGTTTTTTTTTTAATGCATCTGATTAGTTAAGAAACTCGCTGTAATAGTTGCTTCAGACACCCAATGTTTAGAACTTGAGCATTCCATAGCATCGCATAGCAGGACAGATAGACTAAAGGTATTGTGTTACCTCCCAAGCCTTAAAGAAAGGATCCCTTAAACTTGTGTGAGTTTTGTTAGAGCTGCTTAGATTCTTGGTGCACTGCCACTAACGGAGTGATTCACTGTTTGGAGCAGAAAGCCATCTCTTTACAGCGTGCTAAAATGCAGGTTGCTTCCGTGTGCAGGCTTGTCTGCCTCAGTGTGGGGTTAAAAGATGCTATAAGGGCTCTTCCCATTTCTCTTTAGATGCAGAAGGTTGGAGACTACTTTTGAGATTCCTGACATACTGATTTTGCTCTGCACTTTCCACAGTGGCAGTATTGTGTCTTTATCTCAGATACTTAGGACATATTGCGCTTGCAGCAGTTTGAAGTTCAAACAGATGCTGGAGTCTGCTGCTGCTGTCCTACTGCTTTGGTTGATCTAATAGTATAATCTTGGGGTGTGATGGATTGCTCTTTTCATAGCAAAGTGTGTGTTTTCACAGTATGCTCTCAGGAAAACAGATATGTCTTGTGTGGCAGGATATGCTTATCTCCGTTTCTCTGGGACATATCTTACCTTGTGTGAGATAACAAAATACTAAGTGGTGCCTAGAGATATGGGTGTGTTGGTGCCTCAGCTGTGCTTTTCCATTAAGTGAATAGAGCAGTACAGTTCAGATTCAGTTTAGCTTAACATAGGTAAAATTAAGAGAATTTTTATTTAACAGTATTGGGCTTTTAGTGTGGGCTGCTTCTGTAACTGCAGGTCCTTGTGAGTCAAAGGTGCACTCAGGGGCTCTGTAATCCTTCCCATGAAGCCATTGCAGGGCAGCATTTTTCAGAAGTCACTTTGTGTTTTTGTTTTAGGCTCTTTCACTTCCTGAAGATACTGTAAGACTTCAGATACTTTCTTGCCTGTGAAATAACAACATATATTATTAATTTATTTAAACTGTGTGAAATATCTGTCTATCTATCCATTATTATTTTCTGTTAAAGTAGAGGTGCAATAATTCAGCACTGTGAGAATTACAGTTCCTTACACTCATTCTGGTGAGACCCTTCTGCAGTCTTTGCTTCTGAGTTTTCCTAACTTTGCCTGAACTGGAAACCCAAAGTTCAGACACATTTGTTTACTTGCTGTGTAGCATAATGCAGCTAACAACCCTCCCTACCCTCCACCCCCAGACTTCAGAGGGTGTTTTCACAACTTGATGTGCAGGCTGCCTTGGCCTAGGAGCAACTACTAATTTAGATCAGCAGCATAACTTCCATATTCTGGTTTAAGAGGATTCAGTTGCAGGTGTCTGCAGTAGGACCTAGGATATATTCATTCTGCCATTTACCACATTTCTAAGAATCTGTGTGTATGGCATCTCAATCTCTGTGTGCTGTCACAGTGATGGAAACCCAGGTTCTCCCAGTCTTTCAGACCAGTTTCTCTGAAACTGGATGATGACATTGTGGTTAGTGCAGGATTCCTGGCATTGAGAGAGTTAAGTAACACAGCTATTGCGCTGTCCTGCCTTGCTGTGATCATGCAGGAGGCTTGGGCAGAGAAAGCAAGGCATTTGCTGTCTCTATGGTTTGTTCCTTGCGTATGGAACATGGATTCTGTATTCCCGTGCAGGAGAAGCAGCAATCATCCCTGCTTTACAGGCAGTGGAACAGAGAAGGCTGTTCTGCCCCTTGCAGTGAGAAGAGTCTGGCAAGGACATGCGTGATACTCTCGTAGTGGTTACTTGGGCCAATGTATGGGTCATGGAAAGGGTTCCCTGTTAGCTGTGTGAGAGGCTTACATTCTGAGGTAGGGAAGACACATCAACAAGGTAAGTCCAGGAGAGCAAAGGGAATGTGCCAATATTGGTGATGATCCTAATACCAATAATGTCAGTAATTATATTTTAAAATTGGCTGCCTAGGGTAAGCTGCAAGAAATACCAGTTGAAAGCTTTAAAATCAGTGAGAAGAGATTGGACACTGAAGACCTGATCCCCAGTGGTGTGTGTTGTGATACCTGTTTCACTTGTGTGGGCTTTGACTGTGAATGACCCCTGGACTTCAGTTCATCAAATCTCTGGATTTGCCCTTCAATGAAGCTCAACAATGAGGTGGTTACCTTACTGTGGTAATGGCTTTCAAAGAGCCACTGCCATTCTAGGTGCCACTTGGAAACTTGAGTAGGTAGATACTGCAGCTGGAAGTCATCTTACCAATGCTGTTGTGTTACTGTTGGGGCAGATGGCTTCCCTTTTAGCAGTGGATTCTAAGACTAAACTATCCTTCTTCCTGGTTTTTGGCCATTTTCTCTGTCCCCTCAGCTCCCGCTTTAGTTGGCGTTGCAGAACAGCATTCATTCAAGAATGCATGTTGAACTCTACCATCTGATTGTGCTCAGTTTTCAGCCTTCTGCCACGGAAGAAAGTGCCTGCTTTCCTACCTTGTAAGAAGGATACTGAGAACTGGAACCAGGGCAGGGAGAGCTGGGAGTCTCTTTAGAATCAAGTCTCTTAAGCATTCACTTCTGAAGGGTCAGTAGTGCTTGGAATTGTCACCATGCAGGGAGGGAAAGGTAGTCACAAGCTGATGTTTGCAGCTGGTAGTTGTTACCAGCTTTCCAGTTCTGGCTTTCAACTGATTTGGCTCCCTGCCTCTGGATTAGTTGTAGTGGAGCTGGAAAGCCTCACTGCAGACTTCTGTTAGTTTGAACTCCTCTTGTTCCTTTTGTTTTACAGTAAGATAGCATGCTGTTGGCTCTCTGCTCCTGTTGTCAGGCTGCTAATGAAAAAAAACCCAAACATGCAAAAACTTATCTTTAGGGTGTTGCGACTTCCTGCTGTTGTGTGCAAAGCTCTGAAGCATTTGTACTGTGTCTTCATACGTAACTGGAACATCAAGGCAATGACCTTCATTTCTTGCAACTCAATGTTACAGTTTATCTCCTTATATAGGAAGGAGTCCCTGGGAAATACTACAGGTCCTCCCTGATCTTAAAGAAAAGGAATTGAAAAGTCTGTTCTCTGGTCACCAACTGTTGGCATGTTTGCGAGCCAAAATGAAGGAACACATTAATTATACTAGGGCAGGAAAACTCCATCACAGGAGGAAGCAAGGATGAGCTTTATATCCGAGCCCCAGAGTTCTAGTTTGGGCACTGTATTGAAGGACACACACCTGTCACTGATGTGTAAGAATGACTTTCCAGAAGAGGCAGTGTGCGCGCCCTGGCAGCTTGCTCCGGCTGTTACTGTAAGGTATATTCCTAGTACAGGAGAGTTCTCTGCTTCTACAAAGGTGTTTCATGTGCTTGAGCACACCTAGGAACTTCATAACCTGACACCCAGATTGGTTGGTCAGAGGTGATAGCCATGGTAGAGAGAAGCTTGGGTGTGTGGAGTTCCATATTCACTGATGGAACCACTAACAGTACGTAGTCCCTTGCACCTGTATTTACACAGAGTTGACAGACTTCATATTCTCAGATTGTCATAGCCTGAGGAGAAGGGCTGCCAGAACTTAGGTTGGTGCAGGCTGCTGGAACAGTTGGATTGGGATTTTACAGTTTTCTGTTTCCACTCTGATCAGCCTTTCCCAAAGGAAGGCTGGCTAGCGTGAAGCAAGTGATCAGAAAGTGTCTGATTTGGATGCTGCTTTCAATGCTACTTCTCTCCAGTATGACCTGCTTACCATAGAGCTGTTGATAAAAACCTATTTTCTTGAAATTTAAACAGGAAATAATTAAGAAGGTGCTTGTCATGATAGCATACTCCAGGCTCAAGGACTTATTAAATCATGTCCTGTTACACAGATGGTTCTACACCCACTTGTGGTGTTTTCACTGTGTACTGGGGATTAGGCTTTGTGGAAGAAAACCTCAAGGGCAGATTTACTTCCTTATACAAACCTTCTGACTGGGGTGGTGGTTTTGGCAACAGAAGTCAGTCACGGGAGGTACTCTTGTACAGGTACTGTCTTGGACTTCATGGTTAATGATTAGCTCTGAAGAGAGTAGAAGAATCATTGTAGGACTAAGCAATCTGTATTCAATATCCAGTATGCATGTGTAAGAGTATCAGGTTGTGCTTGTGGAGGGATGTAACTTACTCATCCCTTGTGTACATTAATTCTGAATAAAGGTTACTTATCTCTCTTCCAACTCCAGGAACTTTCAAACTTACAATAGAATTCACAGAAGAATATCCAAATAAGCCACCTACTGTTAGATTTGTCTCTAAAATGTTTCATCCAAATGGTAAGTACTTAATCAACTGCTGCTTTCTGGTTTGGTTTTTAAGTTACAGCATGCTACAGTGCTGTAGGAAAAGGTCTATTTATTATAGAAGTGGCCAATACCTAACAAACCAGCAAAATCCCACTGTGGTCCTGTGATTGTGGTAAGGAGAAATGATTGAAATGAAAGGGGCACTGAAAGCAGCTACTTACCTGCAGGTGCTACAGCACAGTACTGGCAAGACTCTTCTCTCTTGACTGCCTGTTAGAGTATTTTATAGGTGGATAGCAGTGCTTTGGACTTTTGTCTATAGGTGTTGCATACACAGCTGCTGAGTGCAGTTACCTTTTATCACTTTTCTTCCCAAAATGATACACCTGGAAATATGCTGCTTGTTTCCACCTGTAGCCAGTGATAGTCTGATTGTTTAATTGATTCCCTTCCTTGGGCCTCAGAGGTTGTAGCTGGATTCCTTGGCTCCACACAAACAGTAGCTTTGTGACGAAATACTGGAAGCTTTCAAATGTAGCAAGTAAGCCTGTGGATGCAGTGCTGAGGGAAGGGGTTTCTGAAGCTGCCGTGAGAAAGGTGACTGAGCACTGACTGTTGCAGATAGTAAAGCTGGTTATGCACAAAGCTTTCCCAGAAACTGTGTTCTTTATTTGGTTTACTTGTGGGCAGCTTAATTGCTTTTTTTCCTTAAAATCTATTCATGGTTTTCCATAGTGGTAGTTGCAGTTTAAACAGGGGTTGAGTTTAAATACCTCCAGCAGCTGGTAGTGATAAGCTTCACCTCTTCACTACCTACAGGCTTGATTGCTGCATTTCAGTCTCAGACACTGTTGACTTTTGTAGTGTTTGTCAGTGTGTAGGTTTCAGGATCAGACAGTGTTAGGAAAAAACTGAGTAGCTGTGCAGCTTACTAACTTCTTAAATCTTTTCTAGTCTATGCAGATGGTAGTATATGTCTGGATATTCTTCAGAATCGTTGGAGTCCTACTTACGATGTCTCTTCCATCTTAACATCCATACAGGTAAAAACTCTGAAATGGCAGAATGAGATTGGGGTGCTTGGACAGGAACACTTGGGGAAACACGGGTTTTTTGCCCTTGACAGCCTGTATAGCAGCTGTACCTTAATGTGCTGCTGTTGACCAGACAGTGGCAGCAGGTGGTCACTGATGGGCCCCGTGTCACTGCTTGGCTGTCAGTCACCTGCACTGCTGAGGGTTGAGAGCGACAGCAAATGCTCCCAGTAACTCCCAAGTGCAGTAACCCAGCGTGCTGTGCCTGCCTCTGGGTTAACTTAACTGCTGCATCTTCTTAGTGTGGACAGTTCAGGGAATATGTTGGAGAACTGCGCATGCTTTCACCTGCCTAAGAGTCTCTTTCCTCTTTGCACAGTCTCTATTGGATGAGCCAAACCCTAACAGCCCAGCAAACAGCCAGGCAGCTCAGCTATACCAAGAGAATAAGCGGGAATATGAAAAACGGGTTTCTGCAATAGTAGAACAGAGCTGGCGTGACTGTTGACCCAGGATGATGCAAATGAACACTCTGTTGATGAGGAAAATAAACAAAGTGTCCGAGTCATCTTTTTCCTCCTAGCATTTACTTTGAAAGCAGAATAGCTGTTGTGCTGTTGCCACCCTCCCTTGCTGAAGCTTCTTCTCCTTGGACATCAGAAAGCACCCACTTTGAAGTCAAATGTTCTGTACTTGGGTTACTTGCAAAAGAGTTACTGATGCTGAAATTCATTTTCTGTGGTCCCTCTCCAGTCTTAGGGCAGTATTGTGCATTTCTGTAGTGTACACTAAGCTTTTAATTGTAATTGTGTTATACACAGTGATGCTTATGTGTAGCTTGATAAAGGGATGTTTATATACATACACATTTTTTAACTGATATTATCTAAAGTGCTGATGTTTCCAGGCTGGTCATTTACCTCTACTATTGGTTTAGACCCCACTGCATTTGTAAGTACTAAGTAAAGAAAACCTCATTTCCCTTTTGTATTGGTTTATCCACTGCTTACACATGGGAAAAAAAAACAACCCAAACAGCTCTTCAATTGATTCCAATTCAAATGTTTAGTAAGATTGTGGAATGCTGGCTAGTTCTGCACTTCACATGCAAGATTTATGTACAGATATACATAAATCACTACAGTTGTGGTACTTTGAACTTTGCTTAGGGTGAGAAACAACCCCTTTTTTTTTTTCTTTTTAATTTTATTTTAAAGGACATGCCTCCAGAGACTGAGCAGTGTTTCTGTAGTCAGGTCCACTGTTACTGGAGAAAACCAGGTAGAGCTGTGGTACTCTGAGTGAAAGGCCTTCCTACACTGAGGAAGAAAGAGGTAAAGCCTGAAGTGGTCCAGTGGTGGAATAACTCTCCTTTGGTGTCTTTCTCTTGCCCCTTATCATTAGCTGAGGAAGATAAGTTCTTTGGGATCCAACTTTGCCTTGTGGAAAGTTTCAATAAAGCATGGGGCAGGGAAGTCTCTGCAGTTTCTGCTCTTTGTAGATTACTCTGTGGTTTGTGAGCTACTGCTGCATGCTTAAGTTTTCCCTCAGTTTTATGAAAGTCTTTTTTCAACTCTGAGAAAAAAAAAAACAAAAACAACATTTGTAAGTCCAGACTCAGTTTTTTGTAAGGCTAAGTTTGTACATTTGGATACAGTACCTTAAGCAGCAGTGTGGGATGAAACCTACAATTGTGTTGTCCACTGTTCCAGTGTCTTTTGTGTGCACATTGGTCTGTTAGTCAAGAAGTTTAACTTTGCACAAGTAACCCATGTAAGAAACTGTACATTTTTCAAACTTGTAAATAAAGTGTAACCTTAGTGCTTATTGTATAAATAGGCAAGAGGTGTACAGCTCTGGTTATTTTAACTGGGAGGACAAGAGGCTGGTGTGGGCTCAAGCTCCAGGTAGACCCTTAGAGCAGGATTGTGAACTAGTTTCTGACCTTCTGGGCAGTGGTTGTGCTGGGGTAGAAGCTGTGCCAAGTGTAGTGTGGAGGTAAAACCAGCTCTTCCTGCCAGTAGGCAAGATGGGGCAGGATCAAGTAACTGAGAGGAGGAACAGGCACCAGTCTTAGCAAAAACAGCACCTGCAGGAAGCCCAGAACTCTTGTGCCTGCCTGGGAGTGAACAGAAAGAGGAGCTTACAATGAGTTACAGCACTGAATGGGCTCAGTAATGAACTGGTACAGGAACTATTTCTTTTTCTCCTGTTTCATGTTGGGGAGAGCAGGACTAAAAATAATTGACACACAACAGAAGCTGGTACTGCTGCTTAGCTCTATAACTAAGAAGTTGCTGGGCTCCCTCAAAAATTAAAGCAGGATTTGTACCTGTTGTAACACCAGCTCATAACCCTGAGCAGGCTTCATGTCTCACGGGGGCAGCCTTTTACCACTGAAGTCCCATCTATGTTACATGTGCTCATGTTCCTGAAGGTCACTGGCTTCAGTCTCTGGTGTAGAGGGAGAAGGCAGGATGGCACCAGTCTGCCTCATGTAAATGAGTTTAAGCAGTTCCTATACAAGACTTTCCCAACTTGGAGTGAGTCAAGCAACAAGCACCTAAGTTGCAGCCGCCAAATTAGAGAGCAGTGCCAAAAAGACCTCCCAACCTCAATCCAAGCCTACCACCTGCACTGCTGGGGATAACTGAGGCCAGCCAAGAGTATCCTCACCATTGCTCTGTACTAGCAAGCAGACCTCTTTCTGAGGGGCCAAGTTGTTCTAGTGTCACAGAAGCTCTCATACCAGCCCTGGCATTTTTATATTTGTCTTACCTTGTAGTGACCACAATAAAAAAACAACTCAGGGTAGCCAGAAACAAGAGCAGCACAAAGCTGCAAAACATGTCACCCCCCACACACACCTTTATACTCCTCTTCAGTAGGGCTTTCATCTAACTTCATTTTAACCCACATGCTGGTTCTCTGGAACACTCACTGTGACAAACACCTGGGGCTGGAGAGTGTGGTGATGCTTTAGCTCAAACATGCAGCCACCAACTGAAGAGGAAGACCACAGATGGGCCCTGCACAGAGGTTCCACATGTTGCAGAGCTAGGTGGCCAAGAGTGCCAGCTGCTACCCAGGACAGGAAAAGCAAGACCCTGCACAGTCTCACACCAGGCAGCTACCCCTGCTGAGGCACAGGTACATGTAGCCAGCCCTCCCCCTGCCAAGAGGCATTTTTCATCCTGATCACTGCAGTGGAGCTCTCACTGTCTTTCTCAGCATCACCCAGCTTTGAAGACCTGCTGCAGAGCCAAGTGAAGGAGGGGGAGCTGTGCTCCTGCTTGCAGGAATAGCTGCCTAGAAAGTACCAGGCTTCTTCCACTCCTACATCACCATCTGTTAAGAGCCCATCATTCTTGAGAGCAGGATTCAGAAGTAGAGGGAATAATGCACAACAAAACCAAACCCCCCAGCATAGTTCAGAAGTAACTGCCAGATTATTTTTCTACAGAGCAGCAGCATTAATTCCTGCTGTCCAAGCAAGCAGACACTGCTGCAGCCATCTAGCCAAGGGAGGAACCCTCACTTTCTTCTTCCTGAACAGCTCTCACCTACCAGGGCAGCCTCCTCACACTGATGGGATGAAGAATGCTTTTAACTGCATCACCAAGATATTCTGCTTCAGCAGGAGAACCTCAGCGCTGAGAGTACTTAAAAAGAGCAGGAGGTGGGAAAGCAACTAAAGGATGGTGTAGAGGATGGAGAGGCAAATATAGGCAACAAAACCCTCCACGATAGCTGAGACACAAAGCACAGGAACCCAGACAAAAATTCTTTTCACTAGGACTGGCTTCTTGCTAAAGAACCATCAGCAGGCCCTACCCATGGCAGAAAACCCAGCACCGCTAGCCACAGCTCACTCTCAGCTCTTCCAAGGTAGTTCCTAACCTCTGCTTTCCAAGCACAAAGTAAGAATTTCTCCAAGACTCACAGTGTGGTGTCCTGTGGAACTGGTGGCAGAACAGCACAGGCAGAGGTCAGTCTCTGCCTCTCTGGCACAGAGAGAAATGCTCCAGCCTCCTGGCAGCTCATGCCAGTCCTGGAGAGATGCCACAGACATCACACATCAGAGCAACACCAGAGTTTACTTGTGAATCGCCCTTGACATACACAAGCACAGGTGCAGTAATGGAGCACAGATTTGATTTTGCTTGGGATTAGAGAGCCTATGTTTAAAGTTTAAAAAAAAAAAAAAAAGAAAAAAGAGTAAGTTATGTAACAGTCCCCAGAAGCTACAGGAGCATCTCTGAGCGTGGGTTCTGCGCTTACCTCCAGCGTTCATGTCACACTTCACCATGGCATCTACACATCGAGCCGTGCTGCAAGGTGCAACCCCTGGCGTGGTCTCAGTCCGACGTGCTGACAACTAAGGTGCACTCGGCCACTCTTGAGTCTGGCAGGCTCAAGGCGGACTTCTGTGAGCAGAACTTCACCGTTGGGCTGGTGCAGGACATCAGAGGACATCTGGTGCACAGACAAGACCTTGCTGTCTGTGTTCCTCAAGAATGAACACAGTGTTCAGAGATTCCTTTTTCCTCACATAAAGTGTGACAAATCCTGTGGTGGTTTTGGGGTTTTTTTTCCAGAAATAAAATTTTATTTGTATCGTTATTAATACCAACTTTACATACAGGTTTACACTCCCAGACTGCATTTTCTCAGCTTTTTATTTCATTTCAGCTTTTTTTTTTTCCTCTTTTTAAAAAAAAAAAAAAAAAAAAAAAAAGAAAAAAAAGGCTTTTTTTCCCCTCCCCTTCCTTGGTCAAGAAGAATAAGGGAGCCGTAATTTTAAATGATGTCAAATTCCTTCTCCTTGGACATGTGTTTTTGCTATTACAAAACTATTAAAATGTGAAGGAACAAGTAATATCAAAGACACATACAGTGACAGCACTACTGCTTTTGGGCTGTGCTAACACACTGGGACAGAACTCTGCCAGTTCTCATCGCCTAACAACAGTTCAGAAGTTACATTAACGCGGCAGAAGACTTCAGCGTTAATATAACCCACCGGCAGAACAATGCAGCATCTCTCTCTTTAATGCAAGTATCCAGGAAGCTCAGACTCTGGTGAAATGGGACATCTGGCCTCAGTTTGCCTGAGGCATAATAAGCTCATAATGTCCAACCTGGCCTTCCTGCTTCAGCTGGTCTAACAGATCTTCCTTGCGTCGCTTCCTGCTCACCACCAAGTATCTGTTGTGCCCCTGCCCGTGGGATTTACTTTTCAGACCGTACCTCTGGGCGATCTGATGTATCTGCTTGCGTTCATCCATGGTCAGTTCTCTAGAGAAAGTCAAGTCAATGTGACTATCTGAGCGTGCATAGTTCCGGATGATCTCCTCAATATCTCTTTTTGCGATTCTGTTCACCCTTTCTACATCGAGCCCCAGTCCCTCCCTTTTAAACTGCTCCTTCACAGAAATGGGCTCTCTGATGCCTTCCCCGTCCTTCCCCAGGCCACCGCCTGTCCACCCCATCTTTCTTAAAATTTGGTTCCCGATGTTGTCTTCTTTGATCTTCTGTTTGAAAGCCTCTGCTGCCGATCGACCCCGAATCTCGTTTCTGGAGATGACGTCTTCGACGGTGCCTTTCTTCAGGTTATTAACAACAGTTGGCTGAGTCTTTTTGAGGATTTTCACGGCTTCCTCTGCTGCCTCATGCTTGACAGATTTCTTCAGTCCAACCGCTTCTGCGATGAATTCATCTTCGAGCAGCACCTTGCACTTCCATCGCATGCCAGTCATCCTTTCAAAGACATACTCCACCGTCATCTTGTTAAACTGGGCGGTGTCATTCAGCGTGCACACTGGATTAGTGGAGTTCTCATAGATCACGAGGTCCTTCAGGTCCTTCTTCCTCCCAGAGCCCCGCGACGAGCAGCCCACTTTCTGAACCTGCGTCACTTTGATGGCTGCTATATTTGACTGCATCTTCTGCAGAATTTTCAGTGCCTCCTCAGCTGCTGCATGCTTGCTGGTCTTCTTAGTGCCAAACCCCTCAGCAAGGCAGTGATCTTGCAGATACACCTGACAGCGCCACGAGCGGTTGGGCATTAACTCGTACTTATACTCCACAGACATTTTGTTGTAGGAGGCAGAATTGTTAAGGATCCCTATTGCGTCACTGGCGTTCTCTGTGAGGACAAAACTAGTCCAGTGCTTGGTGGTAGTAGTGGAGCCTTTCGCAGATTCAGTACCAGGCTGCACTGGGACACAGTCCCTGTTGGCAGCTACAAACTCCTCGTGAGGTTTGAGAGCAGGAGGGAAATCTGAGCGACTCATTCCTGCCTCACACACCACCAAGTCCTCATGATAGGTGTGCTTGAACTTCCGCTGAACAACTCTTACCTCCACAGCCTTCTTCAGCAGCTTGACTGCCAGCTCTGCAGCTCGATCCCTCGATCCGTTTTTGCTGCCGGCGTAACCAGTGGCCAGGTAGACATTCTGACATCGCACTTCACAAGCAAAGCCATCTGTTAGGAGCTTCTTGCTCTTGGGGAGGTCAGCAGGGGCAATTTCTTTCAGAGGAACATAAATATACTCAGGATTTGTCTTGCACGCCTGAATTGAACGTGTCAAAAGATACGTAAAGTTAATTTTTTCGGTCCCCGTGTTTGTATCTGGGTTAGCAAGATTTTTCCAGACAGCTGCTGACAGTTTCTCAATAAAACTCTGCTTCAGCGCTATAGCTGATGGAGGGAAGGTCTCTGACGCAGACTGGGCAGCTGCAGGAGAAGCAGAAGCCTGCAACGTGCCGCTCGTGCTAGAGTCCACACTATTCACAGCCTTCTTGGCTGCTGCTGCTGGGCCGGCAAAGCCAAGCCCAGCTGAGCCGGAGAGCTGAGAATCCGCCTCCTGTGCGCCCACAAAGGAATTCGTACAGTTTTCAACTGGCTGTGCTATGCTGTTTGTGTTTGCCTCCTGGTTCACATCCTGCCTTTGGTTATTCACAGAATCTTCCTTCTTGTCATTCTTCTCAGCACTGGTGACAAAGTGTATGGGTTCAAAGCGTGGTCGCACCCGGAACCTGGGGACCATCTTTTGGGTGGTTCAGCAACCTCTTCTGGCTCTGGATCTATGGAGTGGAAGAAATCGTAAGATTACCAATATGTGACATGACAGGGAGACAATGTTCTCACAGAGTGATCTCCAGGCAGAGCCTGCAGGCTCCTAACACCGGATTTCCCACTTCATAGCCACAAACCAGAAGGTTTCCTTCCAAAGACATTCCCAATGGATCAAATAAGACCATTCATTCCCTGTGCAGGTCACTACAGTGGTATTCCCAGCTCCATAACTACCCTGCACAAATCTCCACATATCCAGTTACGAGGATTTTGGGTCTGAAGCACTTGTTCCGCCCTCACCATTGCCCACTGAACCTATCCAGTCATTTCTGAAGTTAATCCCTCCAAAGTTACTAAACCAAATAAAAACTATGGCCACTTAGACAGTACACCAGATCAGGACTCAATCCTTGTCTCCAACGCTGCCACAGGGCTGCAGGATGATCTCAGATAAATGACTTTATCTTCAGGCCTTCCCATTTCACGGGGAAACACAGTGATACTGAACCCTCCTTTCCAAAACACACGGGGCTGTTAACCACACTGTTAACAGAAGTGTATTTTCTGTAAATATAACTCCCCTGGGCTAAAGGACACCAAACACAGAGCAATCTGCCCAAGCCTCAGGTGACAGCTGCAGTGGCTGGGAGGCCCCATTACACACTACTGGCAGACCTCTTGTTTCTCAACCAGAATAAATGCAAATGAGGCAGCATATCCTGCAACGCACGGCTACTGCAGAAAATGAGAACCAAGCAGCTGATAAGTAGATGTGTTACGTTACGAAGATGGTTATACAAGACTTCTCCTGCGAAAGATTCAGCCCACACACTGAAGTGGTAGGTGTGTGTAATTTCATCAGAGGAGCAAAAGGCCACCTCAGCATTTTGGAATGAGCTGCCTAATCCAGTGCCAGTGTGTGCAGCCCTAGCACAGGTCAAACAACACATCTGGCTAGACATCACACTACTACAGCATATTGATCAGAGCCTAGTTCACTGCAGATGAAAACAACATTTGGCATGCAGCACAAACAGACCTTCACATAAAAGCCAGGTGACAAAGCTCTTGCGTCACATACTTCAGCCATCAGTCTTGATGAATGACAGCAAGGTTCTCATTTTTTGTTCAGTTTGGTGTTCCGATGATTGCACTGCAGCAGCACCTAAAGGCTCTCACCAGCAGAACAGCTCTGTACGCTGTCTGTGTAACATGCAATAGAGAACCCTTCCCTGCAGAGCTGCTGCCTGAGAGACAGACAAAACAAGGGAGCAAAGTAGTATTTTTCTCAGTTTAGCAGCTGGCACATGGAAGCACAGAAAGACTGCTGGGTGTCACAATAAGGGCAGACACTTTGGCAGAGGAAGAGATGATACCCAAGCCTAGAGCAGTCCTGTGCCATCTGACCATCTGTGTTTTAAACAGCCAAACTACAGCCCGACACTGCCTCGCAAAGCAAGGGCTGCCTGCTCACATCCCTAACTGCACCTGCACACATGAACAAATCCCCCATGCCCAGAGAAAGCAGGGAGCTCTGAAGGTGCTGGAGAGGAGCCAGTGAAGGGAGCTGTTGAACTGCCAGCCTTCTCTGTCTGCTGCATTTCCTCCACTGGAAAAGCTATCGCTGGAACACTGACCCTTAACACCATGGGACCAGGCTGACACACACAGGACTCCACGGGCCCAGTAGGGAGAGAAAAAATCATTTAAATTACCTCTCCTCAATGCTCCAGGCAGGTCAAAACTAAAAATCAATACCATGAGCTCTGTATCCCCATGCACAGGTACAACCCCTTCTCAGCTTGGAACATCCCCCTCACCACAGTGAAGGATGGCACAGAGGTCTTTCATTACACAAATTCCCTATCCCTAGAGAAAATCAATATCCCGGTAATTTCAACAAATACCCACACTTTCTTAAGCAAAAAGAGAACTCTGCATGAATTATTTACACCCCACAAGAGGGCAGAGGAGAGAAAAGAGCTGTGATCTAGCAGAATATATCATGGTCACTTCTCTTTAGTCTGCTGTGCTGGCTGTCTTGGAGGTGGCCCCAAGGCACACTGCTCCCCCCATGCTCCCACCACTGCCCACCAAACAATGACAGGGAAGGGGGTCTCCTTTGACACAGGGGCAGAGATACTCACCATCAGATGGAGAGCGGTGTCTTTTTAGCATCTTGCTAGGGACCAATTCATATGACCTCACTTCCCCAATATCAATGCCTTCAGCCATCTTGAGAACCTTCTCCATGACCTGCATGCCATATCTGTGTGGATTTAACAGCAAAGCACTTCAGAAGGGGTCCCGCAGGGGCAACATGCACACACAAGCTTTTATTATGCAGAACAAGAACTAAGGCTGCCCGAGACACAGTACCTGGTGCAAGGGAGATGCTTCCCCTCATTTTTCTGGAGCATTAACATGGGACTTGACATGCCATAGCTGGTTTAGTGCTGGCAGACAGCCTGCACACCTGACAACAGCTACCTGGTTCTAAGTGAACCCATCTGCAAACAAGAAACCTGCAGCAAACAAACCAATGGTGTTTTAAATTAAATACCTTATGTGTCAAACTGTAACTCTGGCAGACTACTAGGAACACAGGGTGTGTGCAGGAGTCTCTGTGGGCATCACAGAGTCCTTGAGCTAAATACAGGAGCAACTGACTAGGACTGAAGTCTCATCTGGGTCAGCAACCACAGGACACACGTCACCAATACTGGAATCGTAGACATCAGATGACAAAGGCACTGCTCAGCCTTTATCGACCACTCTAAAAAGCCCTATTCGTCTCCAGCTTAGTAGCTGTAACTGAAACGTTAGAAATCCCTCAGCCATGAGAGAGGTGAGGAGGCTGTGACCAGCTCTGTGCAAATCCTGGCCCTGCCGCAGCACGCTCGCAGTTGCACGCAGGCAGGACGTGCACTGCACATCTCCATCACTCCCGGCCTTACATCCCTCACCACCTTTTTTTCCATTGCTCCAGGGATCTGTCACATGTTTTTAGGCCACACTGAAGCTGAACAAGAAAAAAAACCAAACATTTCTAACCAAGGAGAGCCTACAAACATAGCCTCATCCTAGTCTGACAGCATCACACTGTGGTTCAGAAAAGAGAAAAAGCAATATTGCACCTGTTCTGTGGTGTGCTCACCTTCAAAAGTCCAAAAGCATCAGGTCACACTGCCCATGGACAAGAATCCACAACTATCCTCACAGCCAGTGCTTCAATAACTTGCACCAGCTGTTAAATACTACTGTTCCAAGAGCTCTGGAAATCTACTCCCTCTCCACTCAAGAAATGCCCTTCCTGTTCCTGATTCAAAGGGCCAGACATTGGATCCATTTCAATTGCTGGGTGAGAACTCTGAGCACACACTCAGCGCAGTCCCTGCTTCACCTGCAGGCACCCAGCACAGCTCAGCCCCCAGAAAAGACGCTGTCAAAAGGGACCAAAGGCAGGTGGACAGTGGTGATACCCCCATCCTCCTGCAGAATGAAGCAATAGTGAGCCTCTGTTCCTCTCTCTGGCTTACAGAGAGAAGACTACAGTACATGGGAACATAAAGAATGATAGCCTTTTCCAGCAGGGTTAGATTTGACATGACTGTCACTCTTCTTCACAAGGGATAGAGATGTCTGGGGCTCAGATTTCTGCCCAAGGGAAGAACAGCCAGTCCCAGCATATGTTTGTCTAACCCAGCCTTAGGAATCTCAAGTTGTGAGCCCTACACATGGAGGCAAAGGAATCCCATGCCTCTAATGTCTAAATAATATCCCCTGGTGTAACTTAAAACACATTATCTCTCACCATGATCCCAACAGCTCTGCAACCACCTTTAAAGTATCTGAGAGTACATGCAGCTTCTCTCATCCACCTCTAAACTAAATGAATCCTGTTACTTAAGTCCTTCCTCACAGACTAAGTTTTCTAAGCCTTATGGACATTCTCCAGAACATCCTTCAGCAGAACACTCCCACAGATTTAATCTCTAACTCTGATGCTATTTACTCTGATAACCAGGTTGTCTTCAGCTAGCAAGTAATCAATGTTAAAACCAAAACCAACCAACAAACCACAGCCCCAAAAACCCATATGCAAAAATCAAAATACTTCAGAGGAAAACAACAAAAATTCCTCAAACTCTGAAGCTATTCAGTTGGTACAGCAACAGCAGCTCTCCTCCCAAGCAGCAAAAGACAGTTCCAGAGAAAGCTGTGGGTCTTCTCCCTTCCCCAGACAGCTCCAAGTAAAGCTGCCCACTCCTCTTTAACAGCGCAGTGCCTTCACTGTGCCCGTGTGGTGCGTTCATGTCAGCGCACAACACAAGCTTAGGGGAAACAGCCTCACTGCTAATGACTCTGCGTTGTATCAGGCCTAAATTTATCACTCATGTCTACCCTGAGAGTCACAGGTAGAGACAGATGTTCACCAGGGAAAGCATGAGCACTTACAGGCTTAAACTGCATCTTTTAGGATTTGAGATCTTGCCACATAGCTCTTCACCGCTGTTATCAGCGCCCTCTAACTATGTTATGGCATCGATTTCCAAAAGCACTCTCACAGAGGCAGCTTTCCATTAAGACAGCACATAAACACATTAAGATGAGCTAATGGACCAAAGAGAGTGTATCTTAAGAAGACATGCTCAATTTTAACATACTACTCGAGCTTTAGAATTGGAAGCTGGTTTAAAACTACATTCAATTTTGGTGTTTGCAGATCAGAATAGTTCAGTACTTGGACAAACAAAAAATGAGGGAATGTGCAGATCTACACTTATAGATGCTGACTTGGCCCCGCAAAAATAGCACAAAATATTGTCCAACGAGGCTTTGGGACAGCAACGTTAATAAAAGTAAAACTGTATGTCCTTCAGTGTTTACAAGCTCCTCTGTCACCATACAGTTTGCGGAAGTTAGCTGCAGAGCAGTTGCTTCTGTCTTTAAACCTTACGTCCAGTTAAAAATAATCACAACATCCCAAGCGCCAGTGGAGGCACGGGTGACGTTTCTGCAGATCCCCACAACCTTGCAAGTTATGTATGGTACAACGGTTTCTGCAAGTTAACATAATCCTGATGAAGGGAAACCTCTTCCATTCACCAGGAACTATGCCTCTCAGAAAAACTGAGCTTTAAGGGGGTTGTGCAGGCCGTTCTACGCTTAGAGGGATGCCTTCTCAAATTACAAAGCACAACATCACGTTTAAGGAGTCCTCAGGGTGGGACATGAAGAACTACTCTCAAAACACATCTATTCTCTTTCAGAAGCTTGCTCTCCTCCGTACACAACTACATACACACTCGAGAAAAGAAAACTGTCCGGAAACCGAGGTTCTCCTGCACCAGCTCCTTCTGTTCCAGCTCTTCTGAGGTACTTTTTAAAAGGCAGCTAGAGCCGAGACTGAGCCAAGCGGCTCGGGGACCCCAGAGCGGCCAATAGTGGCCAGACCGCCCCAAGGCCTCTCTCAGGCCCGACCGGTGCAAACACCCTCGACAACACGGTGTGGGTATCTCCGGACAGGCCTCACCTGCAGCCCATGAAGACGTGATTGGTCCAGAGGACGGAGAGCGACAGGAGCTGGTCGATAGCGGCGCCAGGGTAGCCGTGGAGGTGGCGGAGGATGAAACGGCGGCGCAGCCCCCATTGCCGCTCGGTCTCGTTGTACTGGCGCCACTGCTCCAGCACCGTGTCAGCCACCGGCTCCGGTTCAGGCTCCGGCGGCGGCATGGCGGGCGGCGGCTCGGCGGACGATCCTACGTTGTTATGCGCCATCCCCGCCGGTGGACGCCGAGACGCCGAGCAAAAGCGTGCACGGCGACGGAAGCGGCCCGGGCGTGCCAGAGGGGACCAGGCCCCACGTGCGGACCAGGCCGCGGCTCACTGCGGGCCGCGGGGGAGCGCCGGCCCGGGCCGGCCCCAGCTCCCCGCCCCCGCCTCAGCCTCGGCCCCGCTCCGCCCCGTCCGCCGCGCCCCCTCTCGTGCCGGTGTGGCGCGTGCTCCCCCCGAGTCGCACGGAGCGGCCCGGCCGGCGCCGCGTCACGTGGCCGGACGTCACAGCAGCGCGAGACACCGCGAGAAACTAATGTCTCTGCCATGCGCCCCCTGGCGGCGGGCCCGGGGCGGGGCGAAGGGGAGCGGGGAGGGCGCGCCAAGCGAAGGCGGGGAGGAGCGGCCGTTCCTCCCAAGCGCTGCCTGTTGAGTGCTGTTCCCGTAGTACCTCTTTGCTGGGTATCAAGCTCGAGGCGTTTTCCTCCTTTCACTACGGCCCCCTTTGTGAGGTGGTTCCTTTGTGGGGCCCGCCGCAGGCCAGGCTTCCCCGGGCGCTTCTTATAGCAGGCAGCGTACCGCTCGGTGCAGATCAGCCGTTTCTGGTGCAGGCTGGTTCTGCTGGTGGGGCTGGCCCGGAATAGAGCCAGGAGGCGGCGAGCAAGGCCGACAGGGATGCTTCTGCCCCAGAGGCAGGGAAACCCGCCGTCAGCACCGCCCGCCATGAACGTGCTGGTTTTCCCTTTTGGGTGGCCGCCTCAAGAGCCTCTGACTCAGCGCTGGGCTGGCCTGGTTGCTTGTATTCCTTCAGCCCGGGACGCAGGAGCAGCAAACACGACAGCACGCACACAGGCTTTCCTATTTTTTATTTAAAATTTACATTAAAGTTAGAAAGGTATCGGGCTAAACAGTGCTGGTTCTTCAGCGCTTGTTGTGTGAATACAGAAGTCGGTGCGGTTCTCGCGCGCTTCCATTTGTACAAAGGGAACAAAACGAGGAGCGTGGAGAAAAGACGGCAGCTGGGAAAGCATGCAGGGAGCAGAGCAGGACGGAGGAGCGGGAAGTGCAAAAGCTGGCTCCAGCACACTCTTGAGGACACTGCACCCTACTTGTAGGGCATTCAGATGGATCCTTTTTATACCAGCCGCCAGCTGGCTGTCTGCTAACTTTTTTCTAACTTTAAGAGGAGGTTTAGTTACCAAAGTACCACTTGACCTACATCCACCAGCCGACGGAGATTATTTAGTAAGGTGGTGAGACACAGGAGGACACCAATGGAAACACACAGTTCTTCTTACTTCATGTCTTTGTTAAAATTAATTATTTCGTGGCTGCTAACAGAGGAAATTGCACCGTGTTTATATTTGATTCTGAATGCACAGTTTCCATAACCAATCAAACAACAGCATGCTGAAAATATTCCTTAGGCTTCACACCTCATGGAAGCTCGTGACATTTATATTAATAAAGACAAAATTAGGAAAAAAAAATATGCCCATAACAATGTTTGAAAATGTATTCGCTACATTGTTAGTCTGAACATCACATTTCTGTTGCTTTTCAAAATTCCAAGCAATCAGTTCCCCCGTCTTACCCTGTCTTGTCACACAAATTACAAGACACTTCAATTTTAGCTACCATGCAAGTCAGTAAAGGAGCTTCTTTCCAAAACACTAACACTGAAGATTTGTTCCCCCCCTCCCCAGACATAGGACCCTTTAACTCTTCTAGAAGTGGCAGTCTTCTCCCTCAGACCCAGTGCAGCTGGCGAAGACAGATTAAAAAAAGCTATAGAGAGAGAAAAGGGGAAAAAAAGAGAAAAAAAACAGAGGATTAGCAAAAAAGAGAAAGACAATCAAAAAGCAGGAAAAAGAGATGCAACATGAAAACAGCTGACAGAGGAGAGATGGAACCTCCTTGTGGTACCTCAAGTACCTGAAGGAAATCACATAAGTAAAATTTTCTTTTGAAAAAGTCCTTAAAAAGCCTTTGCATAACTTTAAGTAACATTTTTAATACAGCAAATAGCTAGGAAGAACAGCCAGTGACCTGCAGCATGGTGAAAAAAGGCCACATTAAATGGTCCTTTGAACAGATAATCTAGAAATCACTGACAGACTGATACTGGTGTTGGGAGCAGGCTAACATTCAGCAGTAGAGAAAGAAGGAAATATTCAAATTATTTTAACTTGCTCAAAAACCCCCAAACAACCACCCACAAAACAGTCTATGACTTTCATGGGAAATAAAACTGCAGTTATGGTGAAACAGAACACCTGAGAAAATACAGTGCAATCAAGAGCTGTAACTGCCTTGACTGCTGAAAATGGGAGGCCAGACCATCGTTTGATCCGGTTAAGGTTTGCTGCTGCTGTGAGCAGAAACCGTTTGTGAGCATCACCCTTTCTAGCCACATTCTCAGCCACAGCTTGAATCAACCAGCACTACATCTCAGCTAGGTCTGAGATGTGCTTATCTGTCAAAAACCCAGCATCTGAAGGGGTTTTTTTGGTAGCATGCATCCGATCTTTCAGTGGTGTCAGGACGTGTGGGTTCACCCACATACAGGGAATTGAACCTGCACACAGTGTGACTGAAGGATCAGGGTCACAACAAGCAAGTCTGAAATGGAAGTGAGGATTACATGCTGGTCTTCAGGTAGCATGAATTAGCAACAGAAAAAAATGAAAGCAAATTTAAAAAGTATAGATGATGTCACAAAAATGACACAAAGCATTAAGAGGAAAGCAGCTTTTTTATGTCTCGATTGCGCAATAATTAAACTAAGGTGGTGGTGTCACCTTAACATCACCAATAAATAATTTGAACTGTGTTGTTATTTTGCCAGCAAAAATAACTCACAGAACTTATTTCCACATTCCTTATTTATCTGGATGGAGAGGGACCAGGAGAAAGGGAATCTATTAATGTAGGGGGAAAATAAGATTGCAGACTTTAAAGTTGCAGCATCCAAAACCTCGTTACGACTATTTTTCACATGGCTTAACGAAAGCAGTAAACACCAGCACACAGTACAGACAGAATCACAAGGAGGACATAGGAGAAAGCAAGGGTGACACCATGGAAAGGTCACAGCTGAAATGCTGTCATGTTTTATTAGACCCTCCGATTTAAACAAGTAAATGAAGGTCCATTCCAGCCCATTGCATTCAGGGGTAATTACTCAGTACAGAGCCATGGGTTACTGTAAAAAAAGGGCAAAGAAAACAAAAAACAAAAGAAGTAAATGTTAACCAGAATTCACTGTCTGACGAAGTCTTTATTTAAAAACAAAACTCATCCAGCAATACACAGAGAAGACACCTGCAGGCAAACTACAGTTGCACTTGGGCAGAGTGATCTCCTGGCCCCAGTGAGGAAAACGTCCTCCTTCTTAGTGCAAATCATGCAGTGAAACAAGGCTTTTGCTGAATAGAAAATATGGGAAGCAACCTGCCAGCATCTGCCAAACAGATGCCAAATAGAAAAAATAAAGGCAATACTTTTTGCATTAAAACCAGACATGGTTGGAATCACTGAGAAAAAGTCAAAGAAACATCATCATCATCTTTCTTCACAAACACTGATATGTACAGCAAGGTGACCAGCTTTCCCTGAGATTGGATCCAGGATGTGCATCCAGGCCAGCGCACTGAGAAGGAGGCAACGCAAGAGATCCTTCGTGACCCCTGCAGCATTCAGAGAACACTTAGTTGCAAACCGTGGATCCAAGTTTGAGAATCCCCCAGGCCTGGGGACTAGAGATCTGGACTCAGGCCCACGCCTGTGAGGATGTTTTGCAAAAATTACTTGAGTTGCACAGGGCAGCACAGGGGAGTAATGAGTAATGAGGGTTAGATAGAGCAAATGAAAAAGGGGAGAGGGCAGCCAGTCTCTTGAGACAGCACATCCCACCCCATGGCAGCATCAGGTTGCATTCACAGCGGTCCCACCGCAGGGGCTAATTGCACACCACCAAGCAGCCCTCACACAGAGCGGAGGGAGAATAGAAGCTGAGCAGTTGAGAAGAGGGTACCCTGTGAGTGCCTTGTGAGCGCTGGGCAGCCTGCTACTGCCCAAAGGGGGAGAGGAATCAGCAATGAGCATCTCTTGTCACTTCCACATAGGCTATTGCTGAGTTCTTCACAAGAGCAACCATAGCCCGTAACAGCCAAGGGTGTGGACTCTTGCTTAAGACAAAATGGTGAGTGCAGGAAGGGAGCAAGGGGTAAAGGTGAGCAAACAGGCACAATGGCATAGCTGCGTGTTAACTGAATGTGGGGCATTCGCTTCTGGAGTGAAGGGAAAGGTTCTACAGGAAACCCGAACTGAAAATGAAAGAAAAAGGCAGATTAATGGTTTTATGGATTAATGACAAAAAAACCCAAACCAAACCAAAACCAAAACAAGAATATAAATGTTTCCTGACACACACACACAAAGAAATGTTACTAAGTGTTAATAAGGTTTAATTGGATTACAAAACATGCTCTATGCAGATGCACACATGCATACACACACACATACTCAGCAGTGGGATGAATCAAATTTCTCTTCTAAAACAATCCTTTCACAGTTTTGCAGGCTACAGGACTCATCAACTGTGACTTGTTTGTGTCCCTGCAAAACAGTGGAGCCCTGCAATACTTCATGGATCAATATGGAGAGTGTTTTTCTGAATTCTGGAAAAGTACCACATATACATATTTAATTTAGCAAAGACAAATGCCCATTGAAAAAGGCACTATGTGCATTTGTATAGCGGGAACAAAGAAATTCATTGGATTCAAAGCCCAGCACACAACAGTGGACAGTTAGGAGGACTGTCAAAAGCAATTCAAAGCCAGCAAAAATCAGTAATGTTCACTCTAACTGCACTTTGGTGCCGAGTACGAAGGCACAGCTAAAGTGAACACTGTTATTCTTTGAGTCTGATAAGCAGAGAACTGTTCATGTCATTGTTGTACAGCTACCACTGGCAGCAGAGACGTTCATTCAACCAGACTGCAAGACGACTGCAAGCTGAAGTCAGTGCAAGACCCTTCTGAAGCTCTTCTGTTAAGTGGAACGTCTCATTGAAATTAAATTCAAATGCCTCTCACTGACAATGTTATGTTTACTTGCTTTTCCATTTCCCTTGGTGGAGCCAAGAGAGAAGGAATCCTGGAATCAGCTTTTCCCTATTTAAGGGTGGACCGTACGTTAGTTTGGAGTGTGTCCTGGAGAGGATGTCAATTCCAGCTTTCCCTGCAGGGAGTGTAGACACGAGGCTGAGTTTTTAGGGTGCTTTATAGTTAAATGGTGCTGTCCTGGGGTGCTGTCACCCTTGTCTTGGACATCAAGTATTGCTGCTGTGTCAAGAAGCAAGACATTCCTGTGGGAGCTTTCTTTTTCCTCTCACCAGAGAATCAACCACAAATTAAAAAGGCTCAATTAAACACACTCAACCTAGCTATAAGTAAACCACTGTCATCAGCAATTTAGCTAATAACCCTAATGAGGACACTGCTCTCCTGCCAGGCAGGTGCATTTCTCACACGTCTTTGTTTCCATGAGCCTTAATTTCACAGTAGCTGCTGCCACTTCGAACTGCACACACTTGCTTAGGGCCAGATTTGTTAACCCTTTCGTGCAACCTTATCTGTCCCACAAGCCTGCCCGTGACTATATGGCCACCTTATGTCCCTGCTCACACAGACACTGTGGACAGAGTCCCAGGAACTGGAGCAGAGCAGACTCACAGCATAACACCCCTAACAGGGCTCTGCTCAGTGGGAACTTGCCACACCTCAGCAAAACTCCTTGGAAACTCGGATGCTGGCTTTATTCAGGGGCAAAGGCCCTGGCATGCTTTGTGGACATATCTGAATACAGCCCTCTTCTGCCTCCAGCCTTACTCTAGCTGTGGGCACAGCTGGCAGAACTCCCAGAAGTGTGGGTTTGTGGCTATCTGCTATAACTGAACATCCATCCATGGGTGACCCAATGGACTTAAAAATCTCATGAAGTCTCCCAGTCTACCCTGAGAGCCTTCATTATCTACTAACCGCTCAGCCCATCATCTATTGTGACTTTGGATATTCAACTGCAATAGTCATTAGGTATTAGTTTGGTTACTTGGCAGTAGCTTCTTTAGTGCCCCCTCACATACACATACACACACATAGACAAAGTTTGGTGATTCTCTGGTGCTTTGGGACAAAGGAAAGCTCTAGATTCAGTAGATTTTACTATCTGTTAGTATGTGAAGAAGGGGATACAAAGTAGTCTTGCATCTACATCACCTGACCTGTAACCACAAGTTAACACTGTATCTTGGAGGGGTGGGAGGGAAGGAGAAGGGGAAAGACATTTTCACGGCTAGCTGGGTTCTGTCATCAGCACCACATCTCCATGGCAATTGTTGCCATAGAATCAACATGGCTTATGTGATTAAAGAATATAATTTATTTCTAAGGGAATAAAGAAAACTGAGCCAATAAAGTACTGTAAGGTTTAAAAGAAGATCTAATCCTTATTTTACCATGTTTCATGTCCTAATGCAGTCTCTCTGCATTTTACTTGGCAGAATCTTTAAGGAACAACTTCATTGCACTCTTTTTTCTACATCTGCATGTGCAGAGAGAGACTGGTGGAGCATGTATAGTAAGGGTGAAAGCAGAGGAAGACAGAGATAATACTTATAGGCTTCTAGGCTTGAACAGGGTCTGCTTTTTTAGGAACTGTAACCGATCCCACTGTGAGGTCCAGATTAGTGAATGACGCTTACCAGGACAATGTGCCTCATGCACCATGCAGCCAAACAGCAGCTAACTGTAAAACAGCATACATGTATGAGCTAATAATGATAATCATGTAACAACAACAAAAAAAGAAACTGAGTCATAATTAGTGCAACTTACAGAGCTTGGGTTTAAAAGAGTCACCTGTGAAAGAAAAAGGCTAGTGTACTGCCAGCTGCTAGTGAACAAGATACAACTAAGGTACAGCTTGTGAAATTCATGACTGGTTAGATATTTATGATCTAGATAGTGAAATGAATTATTAAGGACAGTTAGAGGAGAATACACAGGGTAAAGAAAGCAGAATCATTTGCAACACAGCTGTTTTCCCAAACTTTACTCAAAGACTAATCTACCTGTCTCATGGAGTTTCCTGTGCCTTTCTCTGTCCTTAACTGACAAGGACAGTACCACTGTTTTCCCATGTGAAAGTGCTTTCTGTCAAGGAGCTCTTCTGAGATCAAAATTGCTTCCAGGAACAAGAGTGTTACTTGGGCCATAGTGACTTACTGCTCATACTACAGGGCATGCTGTCTGCCTTTTCTGCATTCCTGACCTTGACTGATCTCAGGACTGAAGTCTGCAGTCCTCAGTGCCCATATCTGAGGGCTCTAAGCATGAAAGAACTCAGTTGTGTGCTTCTCACACAGCCCAGGCTGGGGAGAGAAGTCTATCCCCAGTCAGTCTCAGGCTCCTTGGTATGAAGAGCTATTAAAAACCCCTGAAGGTAATTCAAAAGAGCAAATCAAAATATGCAGTGGAAAAAAGGAATGGATAACAAGTGCAGCATTAATTGCTCATTTCAAAAGAATGTTGACATTGATGCAGCTCCAGCTCAAAACTAGGAAGACTGCACCAGGGTCTCCTGGTTACTGGGTTTTAAATTCTCCTATCTCATTTGATTTCAGGTTTAGTAGTCAAGGGCTGTTTTCCCTGATGAACAGTCCTGCCAGCTCTTTGGGCACATGATATGTTGTTCATACTAACAACACTTTTCCATGTATTTAAGATTCTGTAGCACAGGCAAGACTTACTCTGGATTCATCCCAGGGGTATGCAGAGAGGGGATTATGCCCACGGTATAGAAACCAGACCCTTTCTACCTGTGCACTGCTCTTTGTACACATGCTAAGGTGGCACAGCTCTCCGTTCTGAGGAACATACTACAGTGAGAAGAAAAGGAACTGCTCATTGCTAAGTGATCCAGGACTCTTTCAGCAGTACAGCTGGTTGCTTTTGAGCAACTGCAGAGCATTAGGAGCCTGGCATGGGCACTGCAGACAGCCCAGATCACTGGACCCCCATCAAGGGGATGGATCATGTCACACCAGTCCCGGGCAAGGGAAACTCATGCTAAAGCCATGCAATACCTCTCACTGTTTCTGTAGAGGGCAAAAAGCTGACTTAAGGCTGGAGAAGAGTACCAGCACTTATAAGGACCTAAGGTCTGTCTCCCCATTTTGCAGCCTTACATTTTGCAGGTTCCAGAATTCAGACTACTAGTCTCCCTGAATAATTTCCACAGGGTAAGCTTTTTCCCAGCCTAAACAAATGTGGTCCTGAGACAAAACATGCTTCCCTCTGCAGGGAGCAGGACATCACTGCTACCCACACTCTAGCCTTGGCAGCCAATATTGTTCTGCTTCATTACAAGCACTGACAGAACAAGGGAGAAGCAGGGAATCTTGGGGAATAAAACTAAATTCATCCTTTCCCATGGTGACAGCAAGGAATGAGGGAGATTAACACTGCTCCCTGCTCTTCAGGATGACAGACGAAGGTAAAATGCTTCAAGCTACTGCTCAGCCTTACTAAGGATGAAATCTAGCTGCAAACCTTCCTTTCATAAGGACTGGCTAGAGAAAGATATGAACACCCAGAAAAATAGCAAAGGAGAACAATTACCAAAAAGCAAACACCACTGGGTTAGCAACTTACTTTTTCCTTTCCTTATCTCTTTTAAGGGTTTGCGATCCTCCAGCTTGCTGAGCTTGAGACTGGAGCAATTCAGCTGCTGTCTTCCTTTGTTTAAATGCATTTACTTCATCATCCAGAGACTTCTTCTTATCCTCTAGCTTCTTTTTTTCATCCTGATGTAACTTTTTCAGGCGATCAAACTTTTCATGCAGCTAGAGGGAAAGAAGAAAGGTGAGCAGAATCCAACACTGCCAGATTCTCCATTCCCAGGAAAACAAGGAGGAAGGATTCTGTAAGATCCGAGCCTGCAAGTCTCTGTTGACCTCTGCCTCTAGCCCCAAGCTGACACTGTGTAGACGAGCAAAGAAGTCTCCTTCCACAACAGCTTGCAAACCAGGGAGAGTTCTAGTGATGCACCATTGTAGACAACAACAGAGAATCAGGACAGTATAATCACAAAAAACTAATCCATTTCCAGAGGTCTCCACATTATTTCTCTTTAAAGGTCAGTAGTAAATTAATGGATTTTTCACAATGATAAGGAAGTTGTATGGGTCTATTTTTCATATAACAAGCTTCTATCAGGGGCTGTTTCTCTCACAAAATTTTGCCACACTGCAACTCTCCATCAGAATCAGGACTATGGCATTTTCATTGTGCAGTAAGTTGTACACTACAAGCACCATTACCTAGTTCTGTCCTACAGGATGAACACCTTAATGTGCCCCTGAGACCAAGTTAAACTTTAGACTTCTTGATAAGAAAGTCCTAAACCAAAAGTGCTTTGGCAGCAGCCATCTACTTGGTTTGAATCTGTCACTCACAACCATGAAGATATAAGTACTGCAGTCTTCACCTCTTTTTCAGCCTCTTTCAGCTCTGCTTCCTTTTCCTTGACCCTCTGGACAAACATTTGCCTCATTGCCTCTTCCTTTTTCTGCAGTTCCCCCAGAAACTCATTTCTTTTGGCTTCATAAGTTTCTTGTAAGCTAAAAAGAAAGGAAAATCCAGTGATATGACTTGAGACATACTCTGCTTCTCTTGAGCTTCTGAAATCAGATCCTCACAATGAATGTCACTTGCCCACAGCGTATTTGCTACTCACCCACCCACACAGGCCCAAGGTCTTCCTTATCCAACCGTTTCTGGGGTCTGCAGGCTGCTGTCCTTTACTGTATGTTGAATGTTGGGCAATTTGAAGAGGCCAGCTGGCAGCAAACACTAGTTCAGAGGAACACTGCTCTACCTCTGCAGCACACACATTTCTACTCCTGTACTTGCAGTTTGTCACAGCCAGTCCTGCACACATCATCTGTATTTTCACCTTCTCTCACTCAGCCAGCACCTTTGCTGAAGTCTGGATTTATCTGACCTGGCAGGTTTTCTTGCTGCATTGGTTCTTTACATGCTCTCTCAAGGATACACACATACACAACACACATAGAGAGCACATCCAGCAACACCTGTCTCAAACTCTCCTGTCTTGTCCAGGGTCCTACCTGAAGGGCTTGCTGTCTGGATCAGTGTCCTTGAAACCCATCTCCTCCAGTTTACATCGCCGGTACAGCTCATAGTGGCGTGTATGGGTCTGCTCACGAAGGTCTTCCATGTTCACACGGATCAGCATCTCCCTCAGCTTCACAAAGTCACAGTGAGCTTCATTCTCCACTGTCAGAAGACATAATAAGAAGTAAGATGGGGGCAGAAACAAACATTCCCCACCTGTCCAGTCCTCCAACAGATTTAACAGCCCTTCTGAGCAGAGAAACTATAACTATAGGTATGACACAAGGATTTAATAATCACTCCCAGTGAGATATTGATAGTCCAAAGGGCACTTTCTCTTCTTATGAGCTCCCTGCTTCCTAGCAGAAGTGTCACCATTCATGCCATGAAAATCCCAGGGCTCAACTCACCCTGCACTGTGCCCCAGGGGTACTGACGAGCTTTCATCATTTTGTTTCCTATTTTCAGCTCCTCCGTGCTCCCGATCACTGCAAATGGCAAGTGGGCCTGGAACACATTGAAGAAGACCCAGATTGGTTCCTCTGAGCTCTGGCTGACTTGCCAGCACACAGAGATTAGCACAGCCACCAAGCAAGACAGTCATTATGCACACGCTATTCTCGGGGAGTCTAGTCACTGGCCACTAGCCCAAAACAAGCAGGGAGAAGGGAGGGTCCTTTTTGGAAACCTTGTTAGTGCTACCACTCAATATCCTCTACCTGGCTGATCCTCCCAGCCACAAGGTCTCAGGTGAGATGAGCCAGTGCAAGACTAGCATCAGAATGACAGCTTGAACAACGTGCTGCGCGGCTCTGACTGCAGTGCTGTCCCAGGGGCTTGCCGTGGCTGAGGAGAACATCTGCACAAGCACAGAAGCAATAAAACAGGTCTTGGAGCCTTCTTGATTTTATGCCCTCCCCACTCCCTCAGCTCACACTGGAGCGTGAGACAACTCCTTCTGTTGGATTATGAGACCGAGTCCCTCCTTTGCCACCAGAGTAACAGCTCCTTCCTCCCTGCTTGCTTCAGGCCTGGTGAGGAAGGGTTGAACATGTCCCTGCACCAGGTCAGCCTCCACATCCACATGTTCCCTGAGGTCTGTCCCAGGCTGAGTTGGGAAGGACCCTGCATTCAATGGGGCTGTGCTGAGCCTGCCCTGTGCTAACACTCCATAGGGCCTCAAGCTTCCTGTGGATGCACTGGATCTCACCTTCAGCATCCCTCTCCCAAATCGTAGACTCATACAGTGGTTTGGGTTGGAAGGGACTCTAAGCTGAGACTCACATTCCACAGAGTACCATTGTTACAAGGACCTGAAGGCAGACTAAGAACAAGAAGCATTTGCTTTTCAAAATCTCAGAAATAAACCCCAGTCACATACTTTTTGTCTTCTGCAGAGGAACTAAAAGACAGTGCAGGCTTGGCACTTATGTAGGCTCAGAAAGCCTCATCTTACACTCCCCTTTCCTCAAACTTAGGCAGTCAAGCAAACCCCCCACATACTGCTATCATAGTTTGCTGCATTTATCTGTTGTGCAATACCTGAGATTTCTCCCCACCTCCACTTGCTCCTGGGAACTAGACTGCATTCTGCCAAGCTGCAAAGAAGTCAAGTGCAAGGTTTCAGCACTTAAAAATAAAGTTGCCAGCTCCCTGCACCCACCCCCTTCTGCTGAGTTTTGTGCAGTGACATTTCTTAGCTAGAGCTTTTAAAGTGTGTTGAGTTCTGGGCAATTAAAAAGGCCCCAGGAAGCCAATTATATGGAAGATCAGTGACCCTGGACTTCTCTCAAGACCAGGTAGTGAAATTTTAATAGCACAGGTTATCTGAAAACTTGAACAAGTTCATGACAGCTGATACAAGCAAGAGATTGCAGAGACCATGTCTTCTGCTTTCAGTGTGGCTCAGAGTCAAACTGCAATTACAGCAAAACTGCCTGCAAACCCTCACAGAGATGGGTGCTTCAGATCCTGTTCCTTGGCCTCCCAGCTCTCACATGGGAAATGTGCAGAGTAACTGGGGCTGGTGGTCAGTCCGATGGGGCCATTCTGGGCCACTCAGAGGCTCTGTGCACTGGGGCCTCCTGCATCACTCTCCATGCTGAGTTACCTTTGCAATCACACTGACATGCCAGTGCCTGTAGGGACATGGTGGGGGGGCCCTGCAGGAGAGGCTAAGAAGTAGAAAAGGAAAGTAGTCTGTCTTCCCATTTGAGGGAATCTGACTTTCAGCAGAAGGTTGCCTAATTGCAAAGGGCAGAGGATACAAAAACTGGAGAAGAAGGAGACAAAGCTGTCTCAACTGGACAGCCTCCACACTGCAACACGAGGGAAATTCTCCTCCAGAGCTTTCCAAGGAATAATTTGCCACCTCATTTCTACATGCTATAATGTTTTTCCTGCCTTCGAGACAGAACACACAGAAGCAGCAGCAATATCTATGAACACTTCTGCACATGGGATCAGGAAGAATCATGAGTGGTGCCTCTGGAGCAGGTCCACAGCCTCTCTACTGTCTGCAAACAGGCCTTGCATGCCCCATGGTGTCCTGTTTGTCAGGCAGACCAATGGGGAAGAGGACTAGCAGAGACCCCAGGGCTGAACAAGGGCCACATGCCAGAGGATCACAGAATGGTAGGGGTCAGAAGGGACCTCTGGATATCATCTAGGCCAACTGCCTTGCTAAAGCCCTAGATCAGATTGCACAGGAACACATCCAGGCGGGTTTTGAAAGTGTCCACAGGAGACGACTCCACAACCTCTATGGGCAGCCTGTTGCAGTGCTCTGTCACCCTCAAAGTAAAGTTTCTGACCTTCAACTACTCTGTGAGGATCCAGAGCATGTCATACCATGGGGACATGCTGGCTACTGCCAGCACCAGATGAGCTTTTCACCTGCTGCAGGGTTGGCTCCTCACCACGGGATGCACTGGAACTGGTGTGTACCTGTGTCCAAGTGCTGGAAACTCTGAAACTCCCCAGGTACACCACTCCACAAAGGCGACAGCCTGCCCTGCAGCTCTACACAGTGCTATTTCCAGAGGAAAAGCCATCACAGTTCTGCAGCACATGATGTTTCAGAGCCGGCCACTCCCCCTCCAAAAGCATATTGCCATGGTGCAATGGGCTCCTCACATGTGACACGCTCCTCCATAGCCCACTAGAGCTGCCCACTTCTCTCCTTTTCTTATCCTGCTACTTCTGGGTGAGAGCTTTCAGACTTCCCTGTTAGCTTGTCAGACTGTCCACGAGGAGCATCCCATAGACAGTTTCTCTCACAGCTGTTAATGCTTCTTGCTTGCTACATATCCATGTCTCTTTGAGAGTGAAGAGGATTTCCAGGACTGAAGTGATAGGAGAAACTTGAGACAGTGGCCAAACACTGTACTATGGCCACACAGGCACAACTTTACCCTCAACTCTCCATGGGCCTGGTCACTCTCAGTATCAAAGTCACTTCTTGCACTGTAGCAACTGTTTGGTAGTTGTCTTTGCCAGGGAGAAAGTGCTGGTGATTTCTATCAGCAAGGAAGTTCCAGCTCCCATCATGTGGAGCAGCTCATGTGGCTTCATGTGGTTTCATTTAACTAGCAGGTGCAGGGAAAATATTTTCGTTGGTAATTGGACTAATTCATTTAAAATGGAAAAGCCAATAGGGAGCTGAAAGAATAAGAGAGCTTGATTTTCTTAGTTGATTTAAGTATAAAACCTAGATGGGAAGAGACCACATGAATTCTGGACACTGTCTTCTCTGAACTTTTTAATACATGCTTGCTGGGATTCTTAAAAAGACCAAAGCAACTGTTTCAAGGAAAATCAGGATTCTTCTTCTGAAAGTCTGTTTAATCTGATTATTTTCTAGATACCCCACTTGTTGCCTTTGCTCATGGTTAAAGCCTCTCCACAATGCTCTACAACTATTAATACTAGATTAAGACATGACATAAAAGCACAACAGCTAGACATGTACTTCATGAACAGGAGTTAAGCAAACAACTTTTCCTATTTGATTTCTGTGAAAAGCCCTCTGGAAAATGGGAACATGGCCAGGATGCACTGCCAAAGGGACCAAGACATGGCTTCAAGGAGCCACAGACAGCTCTGGAAATGCCAGAGCCAGAACGAGCACCTGCAGGCACCTTGAGACATGTTTGACCTGAGTTGTGCGTTGTTTTTCACAGGATGCTGGTTAAGCTGTGCAATTCCTTTTCACAGGATCCTGGAAGTTCACTGGTGGTGCGGCATAAGGTGATGCACGAGACAGAAATCTAGTTAAATCCTTGAGCTGACTAGGATTAGAAGCTGAGGAAGTATTGGGGGGGGGAATGAAGCACTGTACTCACTCTTTACATACTCTGAAAGGGATCAAAAACAGATGTTTAGGGAAGAGAAATACCACTGGGATGGACAGCCCTGTGGGTCCCACCCTTGTGTTTTATATCTCACATCAGCACTTGTATGCAGCTTAAGGGAAGCTGCTGTTCTAACCAGCCTCATTGTATCCCCCTGTCCAAACCATTCTGACTAATGTCACCAGAGCCAAAAGCCAAACCAGACCAAGGACCTAGCTAAGTAACTTGATCAACAATAAACCGGCAACTCAGTGCAGACAGAAGTTCCAGAGACAGCCAGGTGAAGCACCTCTGCTGCAAGGATGACCACAGGCAACAGGAGACAGGGCTTTGCAGGAAACACTGTCCCAGGAGGGCAAAACTATTTGGTATGAAAAACACAGGCCAAGGAGCAGAGAGGTACATGTCTGTAGACAGCCCACGTCTCATACCAGACAGGTAACACCTATCTGATTAACACAACCCAGGACTGTCCTTGGCCTTGCACAGCCAGGCCTCACCATCTGACTGATTTCCTGTATGTCCCTCAACACAGAGGCACTAGGACAAGCAAGGGGTTAACAGACTGTCTGTTTTCTGACTAGAAAAGTCCATCGGGGAGGCAATAGCCTATCACAAGGCTCTGCTGGGCTAGGATGACACTACAAGGATGGGACCACTGTGAAATCCTCTGGACACAAAGTAAAAGGGAAAGTAGATTAAAGGAGCACTCCAATATGGGCCACCAACCCCTACAGTACAGTATCTTGTTGTGGGAGAGGAGGAAGCACTGAGTCACTTACATTCATTGTCCCATTTATCTCTGCCACTGATTCATCATCTGTTGGGAACTGGTAGATCTGGACCCCATTACTGACCAGTTCACTTGTGATTTTGATTTTAAATTTGGTCAGCTCACTCTTGGAAATGGCATCAGATTTGGCAATGATGGGAATGATGTTCACCTAGAAAGAGAGTGATAAGAAGTCCTCAGCTTTGCTCCATGCAGTTTTTGCAAGTCTGCAACACAACTTAAAAGTGCTCAATAAATCTGCAGTATTTATCTGCCAACCCAGTCAGTTCCACTGGTGTAAGGGCCATTCAAGGTGGAGAGATGTGCTCCGGGAAGCCAGAAGCCTTTCAGTCGCAGACATGGTGAACCTGCCCAGTAAGAGTTAAATGTGCCTACCTTGCTGTCAAGCTTCTTCATTGTTACCAAGTCCAGGGACTTCAGTGAGTGGCCTGTCGGAGCAATGAAGTACAAGCAGGCGTGGATTCGCGTGTCATGGTAGTTGTGCAAGACCCTCTTTATCTTCAGCTCTTCTTGCAAGTAGGCTTCAAACTGAGCATCAATAAACTCAACAATGGGCTTATAGCTTTGTTGAAAGGAAAAAAAAGTTATGCATCTTGCAGTCAGAGAGGTCAAGACAGTGATACTTTGTTCGCTTTACAAAACAAACTGCTTGTTAGATTTCACTTCCAAAGACTGATCCTCTCCACCTCCCAAGACCGAACCTCTCCACCTCCCTTCCTCCCCACCTGCATGAAATTTTGAAGTTGCACTACTGACAAGGAGATGTGGTCCTACATCAGACCCTAGCAGCCTGTCTGACAAAACACAGTACTGGAGATCAAGCAGAGGATGCGAGACACAGCATCCTCTCTAGGGAAAGTGGACTCTCATACTTTGAAGTGTGAGGATGAGAGACTTTCAAAAGGATAATGCAGACTCATTTGCAGCAGTGTGTAATCCTTGCTTGCACTCAGAGAGTGAATGGCTTACTGCTCTCACGGCTGGAAAACACATTTCCATTCTGCACTATCTATGTGTAGTGCTCTGGGGCAGAAAATCCCTGTGACTCCTTTGCGAGGTCATCTGAAGTACAGAGCCTGTCAGACTCACGGTGCAAAGGACATCAGTGCATCTTAAAACTGAAAAGAGTATCTAGCAGATCCACAACAAAGCAAATCCCATCTGTGATGCCTCTGTGAAGATGCACTTTGGAGATGGTTTGAGGGAGCTGCACACCCTTTTATCACCATGCTTCAGCTATGCTGGGATGTGAGGTGCCAGAGATACTTCCCCAGGGTATCTCACTACACAGGTATCATGCTTCCTGTGGCAACATGGAAGAGCCCTGCCAGAAGCAGGTGTTAAGCCAAGCAGTCACTAGACCATGCCAGTGGTTTGATAAGCAGCTCACGGTCAGCACAGCACAAAGGAAAAGGCACAGATGCTCTCTACACTTCCCACCAAAATAATCTGGGCAGAAGGCTGCCAGTAGGGCAGATACTGCTCTGAGTACATAAGCAAAGCTGCTTTGGTAGCCGGAGCAATGCTGATACACCACAGCCTCTGTCTTCTCCTCTGCCTGTCCTATGCCAAAGAGACGACAAGAACCCATGAGAAGGAAGGATGAAAAGCTCACAGCACAGTCTGGCCAAACTAGGGCACAGAGAAAGACCCTGCATGAGAAAACCAGGTCATGATACAGACTCTCTCCCTTTTCACTCACCTGTCCTCTTTGTTGATCTGATCCCCAAAGCCCACTGTGCTCACAATAGTGAGTTTGAGGTTGACGTTGCTCTCCTGCAGGTCGTAGGTATTGGATTTCAGCTGGACCCCGGGCTGTGAGTGAGATGCTGGGTCACCTTCAAACTTGGTGTTGAAAAGTGTGTCCATGAGGGTGGACTTACCGAGGCCAGTTTCCCCTAGCCAAGAAAAAGAGAGTTGAAATGTTCTGTTGAACATTAATATGTCTTGACCTTTCAGCTTCCAAACATTAACAGGGGTGAAATTGCAGCAGATGAAAGCAGATGTCATGCTCCAAAGGGATCATCTGGCAAGCAGAAAGCCATGTACAATGGGAGGTCTGTATTCTGGGCAAATTACATTTCACAGTCTAATGGCCATTAATCTTGTTAGAAAATAGAGATGAAAAGAAAGAGGTGAAAAGGCAAAGGGGAAAGCATTGTTCAGAGTCCACTTAAACCCACAGCTACACTACAGAAGATGCTGTTTTCATTAAAAAGTGGAAGGGAGAATGGGGCTCATTGCCATTTCCAAAAAAAAGATGCTCCAGATGAATATGTCTCTAACAGGCAGCCACTGAAATGGCCTCCTTCCATGTGGAAACACTGAGAGATGGTCCCAGTCCTACAGGAAGTTTTGCAGCTGGTTTCGTGTACCCCAACAGACTGAGCTGGAGGACCAGCCTTCTAGACAGGGAGGGGACATTTTCTCTAATACCTGATTTCCATGTCTTAGGGGCTGCACAAGCTATACAATATCTGCTTCCAAAATTTCTGGATCAGTGAACTGCTATTTGGATTCTATCTATCATCAGGGAACTACTTCCCTGTCTGGAAAGAAGAGACAAATCCCAGAGATCAGTCTCAAATTCATTTTAGATACATCCCAGGAAGAATGAAACAAATCTCTCATGCACTCTTTCCACCGGGCAGCCTCCCATACCACGCTCAGAGACAGCTTTCCAAGCTCAAAGGACCTGACTTTGTGCTAAACCCATAAGCAGTCTGGTTTGCTGCCCTGTGAGGGCTGTTGTGTTTTGGGGAAATGGCAATTTCTGAGCTGCCCAGCTGGCTTTTGCTGAGATTTCAGGATCTAGATGAACCCCACCCACTATGAAGACTGCTCCTCCAGCCTGCTGTGGGACCACAGAGAGACTGGCTGAAGCAGCCTTCCCCTCCCTCCTTGAACCCTCAGCTCTCAACCAAGACAACTTACTAATTTTCCTACTCTGCTCAAAAGAGCTTCTTATTTTTCTAGGCTTAGAGCTCTGCAACAGATCCAAACTTTCATAAAATGACCAATTCAACCAGGGAAAACTCCTCCCCATCCTCTCCATCCAAACCTCTGAGCCTTACCCCTGCAAACAGGCAAATTCCTCACTTCTGGCCCCAGAGGGATTTCTCTCGCTCAAGGCTGAAGTACATGACAGGCAGGGCAAACCTCCACTGCTCTGGGAGCTGAGTGGTCTCCAACTGCCAGTTTCAGTATCAAGTATCTTTCCACAGGCAGCAAGACTCATTAACATTTGAAAGTCAACGAACTGCAGAGCTGCCCAGGAGCCAGCTAAGAGCTTGTACTCCAGCACCAATTGATACAGCTATGGCCATATCAGCCACAAGATCAGTTGCTCTTCACACCAATCTTATTTGCAATCTGAAGGGGAGAAGTGGGAGTCAGCACGAGGAGCTGATCTTGCTGCAGTCCCTTGTGCTATGTTAATGCATCAGCCATATCCACAACCCCACCAACTGGAGTGCACCAGCACAAGGAAGGGAGGAAGATCCTGCAAAGCACAAGGTTATCTCTGTCACTGGAAGAATGAGCTGGACCATCCAGAAGACTCATGACTGATCACAGCAAGCTCTTCACAGACTTGAAATCTCATAGTCTCAGCTTCTGGGGTACCACTTGACCCAAACAAGGAGCAGGTGCACAAAGGACAGCAGACCAGAGCACTACCGTGGTTTGGATGGGGATTTTGAGAGTTAACAGCAGACATCCTGCATGACCTGCCAGGCCTTTCTCAGGGATTCCAGGAAAACAGCAGCATAAAAAAAAGGACAAAAACCTAAATAGTCTGAGAAGGCTGCAGCATTTCCAGAGCCCCTGCCAAGGGATGGGTGGGACAGAGCAGGGAGTTGGCTGCTTGCCTGAACACACCAGGATGCCTAGTAGGGTGTCTCAGGACAGCACAGCTCATCAACGCTGGGGTGCAGGAGCATTGCCCACATGCTATCCTGCAAAGCCTCGTCCTGCATCAGATCCAGTAGCCTGTGCCCCAGCCCTCAGGGCTGCAGGACAGGGTGACAGGGGAGCAGCAGTGGAGACCAGGGCAGGGAGCTGCTCTCTACAGTGGATATGCAAGGTTACGTGTGAATCACCATGGCTTCCAGGCAGACAAAACATTCAGTAAGCCACCTCTTGTTCCTGCCTCCCTCCTTCTTTAGGGAAAAAGTGTTCATGTGAAGCCAAGACTATTGTTTAAACACACCCTGAACCTGTTAATTATTGCCTACTTTAAGTCAGTCTAAAGTGTTGTTTCCAGCAGGAATGACTTTAACTGTCAGAAGGACCAAGAGAAGTGTGTAATAGATGCAGGCAATTTTTTAAGACAGAACATGCTTTTATACTCCATCTCATGCCAGCTACATAGGGCCAGCAAAGACAAGTTTGAATTCACACACTGAGGTTTTCCTTTTGGAAGGAGATCTGAACTGGTAAGGCATTCTTCCATAGGTGGGAGTTGCTCATCCAAACACCTACAGCTTTATGTTTGAAACACAAAACACCCAGCCACCAACACAGTGTCTCAAATGTGAAGTCTGTGCACCAGAAATGACATTCAGCCAGCAGATACACCCATCCCTGCACTGCAGAACCCCACTGACAGAGCACGACACTGAAGCCTGCCAAGGAAGAGGAGGATGGAGACAGGAAAGACTGTCTCATCTAAAAGAAATTACATTAATACTGACAGAGTGACATGAGATGGTAAAACACTGAAGATACGTTGAAGTGCTTTGCTGTGTCAAATAGGACCAGAGCTAGAGCACAGTGCTACTCTGAAGGGCAAAACAACATAAGGGAGGATCTTCTGGGAGCTCCTGCCTCACACAGAGGCAACTTTCTGATGGCTGGAAGATGTAAATGGTGCCAACAGCTTCTTGTAAGGATGGAAGTCCAGATGGAACAGATGGTCCAATGAAAAGGACAAGTAGTCTGTGCTTGTTCCAGCCAACAGCACAGGAATCTTCTCCAAAAAGCAGAAGCAATGAATGAGGATTAAGGGAGGCAGAATTACCACAGAAAAGCAGTGGTGTATGCAAACTGAGAGGCATCCTTGGCAAGGAGATTATTTCCTGATGTCAGGCTTATAGGCCTGCTCTCTTGAAGCAGGGCTGACAAAGCACTGTGGGGAGAGCAGGGCAGGGAGGGTGACCTTTACTGTCAGAGTTCTGTGCCAGGAAGCTCTGACAGCTACTGAAAAGATGTAGCATTGTGCCTTTCATCACAGGATGGATTTTTGTTGTTAAGTCTGACAATTTTCAGAGATGCCAAACAAGCAAATGGCAAGAGACACCACACCAGTCAGGCTCTGGACATACAGCAATCCCACACCAGTGCCCGCAAGTCACCCCCATTCCTAGCACCCAGCACGGTGCCAGACTAGAGATACTGTGCCGATATCCCTGCACTTCCTCTTAGTCTCCTGAGACAGGCTCTGCTCCAACTGCACAAGCACATGGCATCCTCAGCACTCTACAGAAACAATTCATCAAATCCCACACTGACAGAGCCATGGCACCACTTCCAAAAACAGCTGGGACAAACATCACTCTCCTCCCTTCAGCTGCTCCACAGAGATCCTCTGCTCTAGAACCAGACTGCCCCCACCCAGAGTCACCTGGGCAGGATGTCACTCAGGCACAGCCCATGCCAAAAGACAGCAAGCACCAGTGCTGCAAGGAGCAAATGATCCAGCCATCAGTACTGCAAAGCAACATGCCATGCTGTGCAGGCAAGCAACAAGAGGGCTACCCAACGCTACCCATGCTGGGTGAGATGGAGGTGAGGTGAGAGGCAGAGGTGATGTGCTACCATACCTGTCTCTGATGCTGGCCAGCAGATAAGGTGGAGGAACAGAAGAAGCTGTACCCACAGCAAATGGTTCTTTAGGAAGCTCCCAGCTTCCCAAACCAAAACGAGTACCTTTGTGCTAATACACCTCATGGCTTCTTCCTTCCACAGAATTGCTGGCATCCTAAACACCCTGCAGCAGTAAGCTGAATTACACACAAAAGCTGCACCTCCTTTTTTGTACCTACAGATGTTATTTGCTTTTCCCTAGTGTACATATTAAGTGAAACAACAAACAACAGCTCACTGCCCTACTTCTCCACACCAGTCAGGATTTAAGAGGCCCCAACCATACCATCCTCAGTTCACTCTGGGAGGACAGAGGAGCCTTTGGAGTATTGCCCTGTACAAAGGCATGGAGGAGCCCTCACAGGAGCACCCTTTCACAAGAAAGTAACACCTGTTCTTCACAAGATTAACAGCCGTGGCTCCACATACCATATAATTCAATCTTAAAGAAAATGTATAACCATGCACAGCCCTTTCATGTGAAGAAATGGGAGCTAATCCAATGTAGCAGGTTTGTTGAGACAAGCCCTGAGGCAGCTCAGCCTGATAAGGCCATCTCTCACAGAGAGAGGAAAAAATAGTTCTTTTCATCTGACAGGCATACAGAGATGCTGCAAATTCACCCATCATAAAGCAGAGGCTGGGCTGTGGTGACAGAAAGAGCAATATGGGCTCACAAAAGATGATGAAGCACCTCAGAGGACTACCCAGCTCTCAGCTGCTGCTGTCTGCTCCAGGGGACCAGTGACAAGGGGGAAGGATTGGACTGAGGAGATCAGTGTTTTTTTGGGTGGAGAAATCCTGTTCTCTCCTCAGCTGGTTGCACCACTGACCACAAAACTGACCACTGAGCAATTTCCAGGCTCTACAGCTCATCACCCTACAGAAATCTCCCTGCTGGAGAGCAGATGGCAGCTCTGCATGAAGAAACCTGTGCACATCATTCCCTTCCCCAACCCATGGAACCTCCCACGCACCAAGCAGCAGTGTGGAGTAAGAGACCTCAAGCAGTTGTGGTACAGCCCCTGGTATTTCTGCCTAAAAAAGGTACTTCTGGAAAAAAAGCAAACCAACAAAAACCCCAACGTGTGGTGTTTCTTACTGCACTGAATAGGCTGGTTAAAACAAATCCCCTGTAAATCCCAGGAGAGAGGAAGGGGAAAACTCCTGCTTATAGTGGGATGATAGCCTAATGCAACTGTAATCTACTCTGGCCAAATTTGAGAAAGTTTACATTTAAAAATGCCAGCCTATTCCTCCTCTTTCTTCCCCCATCTCTCTGAGAAGTACAGTCAGCACAGAAGGTCTCAGCCATTAAATACTTCTGCAGCCTTTGCAATGAACTAGGAGGCAAGCAACATTTCATCACAGAAACTTCAGGAAGAAAATGATTGTGCTGAGGAATAAAATATCAGAGAAACCATCCACAAGCCCTAACTTACGAGAGGGGGTCATTTATTCTGTCTTTGGCTCAAAGGGGAGACAGCTTTCAGCTTGACAAGAGCTAAAAATTGCTCCACTCTGGACGTGCTGCTGAGAGTCATTTCTGAAGCTTTCCCTCACTTCTCCACTGGGAGCTGGAAGAATTCGTGGCTCAGGTCCAGTATGGCGCAAAGCAGAAGTGTCATTGGATTTTTCCTCCAACAGATACCAATGCACAGCTGAAAAATGAGGGGCAATGAAGTGCCCTTCTATCATGCTCAGTGGGCTGACCATGGGATCAGTTCACCTAGTTGTTGCTCTGTTGGCTCAAATACTCATTTGCTCCCTGTTGTTTCAATTTTTCACTCCAAGCAAGTAAGACCCAACAGAATAAATGACAGATGGACTCTGGGACTTTTTGCTTTCTTTCTCCAGGATGTTTAAGAGTTTAACTTCATTACTGCAAGTTAACAGAGGCAGTAGACAACTCTTAAAAGACATTTTAAAGCTTGGCTTCCTCAACTCAAGATCTGCTGATCTTTCTCTAATGAAGCTTATTACATTTTTCTATAAAGTTTCTTTATTCCAAGATTGACCAGTCTGTGTTACTCCTATTCATAAGAGACTGACATTAATAACTAATGCACATTGATCTTGGCAAGCCCTTGTTATTCAGATCAACAAGCTATTAATGCATTCCATTCCTGTCCAGCAAAGAGGAAAGCAGAGGCATCCAACTCCTCTCCACACATCAAAGTGAACAATGAGTCACAGGAGGCATGCACTGCTACCCACCTATAACTTGTAGGGAAAAAACCCCAACAAACCACAGAAGCTCAAGAGATGCAAAAGGAAATAAATTTCAGACTTCATTCTTTGGGATAAGAATTTCACTAGGTCACATCACATTCACATACAGTGGAAATCACCTCGCCATCCAGCCTGACAGTGACCTCCACTTGTCAGCAAAGTTTATCATCACACAGGAATGGCATTGTCAAGGAAAGTTTTCTTCTCAGCTCTATTTAACAGCTCAGCTCCACTCTTGTCTCAGACTTAACCCTGTCCTGAGCAAACACCAGGTCCATACCACAAGCTGAATCTCTCACTGAAGGGGACAGTCTTCATGCAGGTGCAGAGCTGACCACCAGCTACTCATTCTCAGCTACTACATGCCAGGCACTCCTGGCAGCATCTGCAGACAGAGCTTACTCCACGCAGCCATGGCCCTACAATAATGTCCTGCTTCCAGGGGCAGAGCACTGGCATCAGTAAATCAAACTAACTGTCCTATTCAATATTAATTTCCTTATCCACCTTGCCAAACTACTGTAGCAAAGCCATAGAAGATTTCAATTCTGTTAGTTAGGACTGGCTCTGATGAGGGATCATTTGGGATTCTAATCCTGGGGAAGACCTGTGAGACGGGCATATGCTGCAGGGACAGACACAAATTCTTACTACAGTGCCAGGTCCCAACTGAGATCCATACCACATGCAGTTTGGGTAATGGCCTGACCAGCTAAGGCTTAGCCAGACACTATTTTAAGTATGAAGAGAAGGGAGAAGAAAAAAACATGGGGTTTAGTGATTTAAGAGAAGCATGAGTGGTATTTTGTTAAAATAATAATCCAATATCTATCTAAACAGGACCTCAGGACAAAATTGCCTGGCATGAGTATCTATTTTCTTTTAGAAATATGACATTCAAACACACTAGGAAAATAAAGATCACAATAAAAGTCTGGGATTTTAGGCATTTATTTCTATGGTTTACTGCTTGGTAGAAACTGCATAACCTCAGCAGGGATTTCCATGGGCACCAGTAAATCTTGTTACTGAAAATAGACGCAACAATCGGGGACATTTAAATCTAAGCTACGCTGTTAACGCTGTCACCTACAAGCTACATCCAGCTGCAGAGAAGCCCTGTTCTGCAAGAGAACTTCCCAAATTGGAAATACTCACCCACACACAGGATGTTGAAACAAAACCCATGATTAACTGACTTATTAACCAGCTGGTCAGGCAAACTGTCAAATCCTACGTGTCCGGAAAGCGGGACAGTACGACAGCCTTCGCCCTGAAATAGAATCAAATAGTTGTGTCATTTTTCAAGCAAAATACACTTATCTGTATAAAGCCAAAATGCACCTATCTGTATAAAGCCTTAAGACTTCCCAAGTAGAATTAACTGCACAGTCCAAGCAGAGATTTGCGCAAAGACTGTACATTTAGGATAGGATGGGACAGGATGGGATGGGATGGGACGGGACGGGATGGAATAGGATGGGATTAACCAGGTTGGAAAAGACCTTCGAGATCATCAAGTCCAACCTACATCATGGTAGTGTGTTCCTCTCTTCCCCAAAACAAATCCAGACAGCTCTGCCCCACAGCCATTAGCTTCTGGAGGGAAGTCAGAAACTTTCACCTGGCCCTTGCATGAGGCCTGTTGTACACAAAGGTCTCTGCCTTCCAAACCTGCACAGCAGCCAGTAATAAACTAAGTGTGGAGTCTCAACCCCAGAAATGGCAACATGCAAAATGAAGAACTGGTGCTAACGCTATGGCTTTGTGTGGACTGTAAAGTTCCCTTTCTGTAACCTCCTTAAAAGGTATTTCCCCTCTCTGGAGCAAAGGCTTTTCTTAACAATGTATTTTAGTGTCAAATACAGAAAAGTCCCGTCTGGTACCTCAGGGACATCATCAGTTTACAGGCAAAAGGCAATAGTTTATAGGGTGTAATTCTCAAGGTTTTTTTTTCAAAATCATGTTTTCACATATGATGAAAGCATTTTACAGGGACAGGCATACTGGTTTTCCCTCTTTTGTTAATGGCAATGGTATTTTAGGCTAGGAAAATATCCCCAAGGATTGTATTTACTACAGTAGCCTGTCAGATTATGATTACTTGCCTTGTTACTGTTTTGCTGGTGTGTTTTCTTTATTCCAGATATGAAGCTCCAAATGCACTTCAGCCATTAACCATATTTACCACCCTGTGATGTGTAAATATGTTTCCCTTTAGCCATATTTTGTGTATTAGCCTGACTCTTCCTGCCAAGATGTTCACCAAATATGGTGCTTTATTAATTCCTGAGCACCTTGCCTCAAAATGACATGTTCATCAGAAAGACACAGAAGTTCCCCAGCAGATTCTGCGTTCACCTTCTGAGGATGCAGCTCCGAGGACCAATAATGCACACAAACAGCTAAAGCAAAAAGGTAACTGTCAGGCACAGAGATTTTGTGATGACACACCTCAACTCTCCTGAAGTGCTTTCATCAAAACAAAAACCCAGCACTGATGGCAGTGTTTAATCTGCAGCAAGAGCATCACAGCCCTGCTGAAGAACAGATGGATGGACAGAGTCCACAAAGATGCAAGAGAGAACCACAGGCAGACTCTTCCAGAGGAAGGAGAAATATCAAGTGTATTTTTAATACTCAGCCTTAAAACTGCACCATTGGAAAACTGTTTGAACACTACTCTGCCCAGGAAGAGTGGGTGGGAGTGTAGGCTCTCATTAAGAACAAATCTTTTCCTCATCCCTAAATATAAGTGTGATACAGATGGAACAAAATAAATGGTAGAAGTTAAACCACTCTGGGCTGACAAGAGGCATTTACCATCGCACAGAATTCAACCTCCAAGTAATTTCCGGTAGCCTCTTTTTCTAGTCACCTGTGGTTTTATAATTCAGTTAAACCACACCACATCTGCTACAGGCCAGGAAACAAGTACTGCAAAATGCAATTTCCAGTCACAATAGCTGAGCCTTCACGTTAAGTATTCTGCCACAAGGTATACTGTGTTACTCTGGCTAAAAATCCAAAGTCTGCTTAGCCAAGCCATCGAGAGATCTGATTTGGTGGGGGAAAAAAGAGAAGTATGTTTTAAGGACAGGCTAGTTTTGACACACATCAGAAAGCTGTCAGCAATTACCAAACCTGTGAAGAGAAAAGAAACTTTTTCTATTTGATCCACCACAAACCAGTGGAAGTCACCAGTGTTCATGCATCAAGTGGTGTCTCTGTATCAGAACACTGCTATATATAAACAGCATCATCATAAACAACATATGAACACAGCGATTAGTCATCCCATCTGTACATTAGATTTGGACTACCTTGTTCCAAACCAAAGGAGAATATGTCAAGCCAATAAGCTTTTTGCTGAAAACGTGTTCAAGAGCTTTCTCCTATTGTCTACTTTCAAAGTCCATCTTTCAGGTCAAAATTAAAAGGTATGAAGCGGTACCAAGAAGGTAAGCAAGGTTTAAAAGCCTGTGTGCAGGCTTTTTCCACCAGCAAAAGTGCTGGATGGCCAAGAGTCCTTCCGTATTCCGTATTTTAAAGTTAGCATCATCTTGTAATGAAAACAAAGACAGGATCTCTGGGAAGCCATTGTGAACACTGGCACCACACCAAGACACCAGATGCTTTTTTCCCCTCCCCATATACACAGAGTGACCCCCTCGGATAAAATGGGCTGTTGTTGCTCTGAAGGAAGCAAAGCATGTTTGGAACAAACAAGATTAAAAGAACAAAAAGAGCAACGTGCTGTCGTGCTGCATTGCCAGGCAAAACTGTCACAGACTGAAAGTAAGGAATAGCCACTCGGAGAGGTTATTTTATTTCTTCCCTGTCTTTGGAGGATTTACACATCTTTTGTTAGGGCTTCTCTGTGCCACAGAAACCACCACTGCCTCCTCTAATTCTTACAGACAACTATCAGAAGTACATTAAATATTAGTTTACATAAAATGGGTGAGATTTAGACTCCAGGTGTTCAAACCACTCCAGGGTGCTTGGGATGAAAAAACGATTAGAGGAGAATCTTGCTGAATGTGTGTATCTGCCTTGATCTGCTTTACAGAATATGTAGGTACGGTGCTGTCACCTCCTGATGTCCTTGGATCTGCTTTACAGGACATTCAGGCACAGTGCTGTCACCTTCTGATACACCTGGAGCCCCAGGAAGTTATTACCACTTTGTGGAGACAAAGCAGAGCATCCTCCCCAAGAAATGCAATGGTGTTGCTCATTGAAAAAGTCAGCACTCCGTATTCATGGCAATTTCTGGTGGCCTGGACCAAAGGAACAATGAAAAAGGACACCAAGGCAAAGGGAAAAGCAGAGCACAGCAAATAAAGAATGCTACAGCTCTGAACCCAAGGGACTCAGTACCCAAACAAGGCCTACACAGCATGACAACACTCTCAGCAACTTCAGGACAATACCTCTTTCACACTGAATTGAAAAGAGCATTTCTGTTTAGGATACTGACAGCTGACATTTAGTACTTCTGACACAACTTCCCATCTCTCCCCAGAAGAGAATCACTTCAAACCACAAGGCCTTAGAGATTCCCTTCTGAGGATTTCCAAATAGCCACAAACACAACAGCGTGAAATGAAAACAAACCAAGCAATGCCCCCAGAGCTCCACCACTGCTGCCAATGCTCACAGCAGCCTTTTCCCTGCCCCCTACCACCTCATAATTCTGAGACCCAGGAGGTTAACACCTTATACCTGAGACAACTCCTAAACAAGAAGTCAAATGTCAAAGCAAGGTAAAAACTGAAATCAGGTTTTCACACCACAGTTTTTCATATAATCTTTAAGCCTGAACAACATCAGATCCCTTCTCATGACCTCAGCGTTCTGGCATCCACATCTCCTGACTGCATTTGGCCCTGATTAAAGAGTAAATTAGAGCAACACTTGTACCAATTACTTCTCACTTGTAGAAGTGTGTAATTCTCTTATGCAATGACAGAATTATTCAGCAGACAGTATAAATATCCTCCAAGAGACAAATACAAAGCAAGAATGTAAAGTGCAGATATAGGCTTTGTATTTCTTTTCCTTGCTCAAGGGACAACGAAGCACCAGGACACACATGAAAGAAAAATAACAGAAAAGTGGGGGAGAAGTAATTGTGAATTGGCCATCACAGAAAGCAAGAAACACATCACCAAAGGTCCTGACCGCTGACCATCCTCTTCAGGCACACTTCAGCCACTCAGCATTCACAAACGGTCAAGTGCTTCCGAAAACTCACATTCTGACAGCTTTACAGATTACAACTCTTTATGTCCCTGCCAAAGGGCTGCAGAAATACCATGCTGTTTGGATACATTCCCAGGAGAAGTCTCCTCCAGCATTAAAACCTATGTATCTGTACCAGCAGTCTTAGTGATTCCTCTGACCTGCACTACAGAAACTGAGATAGTGCCTGGCAAGCCGGTCCTCTACACCCATTCTCCAACCCTGGGGAGCAAGGTGGACACATCCCCTGTGGGTATCAACATGTAAATATTGCACCCTCCACGCTAGCAGAGGACAGCAGAGGGGCCTCAGCTTGACAGTGACAGGGCCGCTCTGCTCGCCCAGGCATGAAGAGATGACTGACTGACCATCTCCACAGTAAATACAGGTTTAAATCAAGGGCTCTGTGGGACAGAGGCAAGATGGTGACCTCAGCTCCCACACACATTCAGCCCCAGCTCTTGCACATGTTTAACCACATCGCCACACACAGAGCAGCCCTCTGCATCACCAGGATGTTGTGGCCGATTGCTCCGTGAACCACGACTATGATCGGATGCCCAAGACCTGCCTGTCTGGACAAAGATGCTTTCAATTTGCAGCACACAAATTTCATGTCTGTCTCACAGCCAGCTTTTCCTTTTACCTCCAAAGAGAGGCTGTTCTGTATCATAATTCATTCCAGGCCACTAGCAGATGTCTGAAACTCCTGTACATTATCTTAGGAAAGCCTAACACAAATTCTTTAGAAGGCAGAGGAGCAAGTGAGTCACTTTACATACTTTGGCAGTCACTTACAAGGCAATGGGTATGTCCAAGAGGAAATAACATCACAAACTGGCAAGGAATGGCTACATCTACCCGTTCAACAAGACTAAGTTCATGCTAAAACCTACTGCTTTGAAAATGAAATGGCAAGCATTCTTCTCAAGTATTATTTCTGTACTAACACATGGACACAAAGTTGGAAGCCCATCAAATCACAGACAAAATGCTTCTGCATGCAAGCATGTTACAGACGATTCCTCCTTAGTATTTCTCTAACAAATGCAGAGGTGGCTCAACTCCCTCTGCTTCTCTTCTGGATAATTCTCCACAGAGACACAGAGCTTTGCGCCATGCTGGGAAGGCAGAAGGGCACTGGCGGTGGCAGGTGTGCCCAGGGACAGCCGGGCACGACACTGCAGCGAGACCTCTGGGACAAAGCGCACGGGGATGCGATGCCGATGTCAGGCGCCGGCTCCCACGGCTACTGACGACCTTCCCCGAATCACGCACTACGGAGCACGGGAGGAGCGTTTCTTTGGGAGGAGAGGAGCATCCCTGGAAAGAGGTGGATGCCAAGGAGTGCTTCGCCCACTGCCGCACCCTGGCCTAGCGAGGGGCACCCAGCCCAGGGGAAGAGTGCAGGATTAGGCCTCCCCAGCAGGGCAGTCCGCCCAGCCTCGGGCTGCGCTGCGGGTGTCTCTGCGGCCGCGGCGGGGCCCAGGGACGGAGGGACTGGCAGGGCAGGGTCTCCAGGACGGGTCGCTGACCCACAGCCAGCGAGGGGAACCGCAAAACTCCCGTCCCCGAGGTAACTCCGGCTTCCCTCGCAGTGATCCCCAAACCCTGAACCCCAGGGGAGACTGCCCTGGAACGATCTCCGGATACCGCGGGAGGCCCCAAACCGGTACCTCTACAGTCCGCGCCCCGCCTGGCGCACCCTGAACCCGCCCCGGCCATATCAGGTGCTCCTGCCCCCTGCCCCGGCCATGCCCGGCCTGCAGGAGGCCGGCGGCAGCAGCACCCGGCGCCCGCTCTCACCTGCCGCGCCACCTCGGCCGCCGCCATCGCTGCCAGCCCGCCACAGGGCCCGCCCCGGCCGGGCGGGCGGCTCTGGGCGTGCCCACCGCAACACCGCCCGGGGGGACCCGTCTCTCCTCCGGCCCCGCCCAACCTCACGGCCCTCGCGCCGCCACTCCCTGGCCCCGCCCGGCCCCGCCGCCCTCCCGCTTTTCTCGGTCCCGCCGCCCCGCTCCGCGAGGCTTGGGGCTGGCGGTGTGCTCCCCCGCCGCGGCTGCCAGCGATGGTGCAGTCCGGGCTGCGGGCGGGGCCGCGGCCGCAGTGTGGCGGGGCGCGGCGGGCTGAGGGGCTTGGTGCACTGCTGTACTGCTGTGGGAGGCTTGGCCTCACGAGCTAGCAGCTCTCAGGCTCCCTGCCCGCCATCCACGGCCCCTGCATGCTCCCAGCACCGTGATGGATTCTCCCGCACCAACACTTCAGGGCAGGCCCGGAGGCACCCTGCCCGCCTGCGTGGTGGCCCCTTCCTTAAAGCGGGCTGCGCACATGGCCAGAGACACGGCCTGGGCCAGCGCCAGAGCTCCGGTTCTGGCTAGGGAAGAGCTGTACAGCTCTGAGGCTGGGCTAGGGTTTACGGTTTGGGTATAAGGTTCTGAGGCCTCCCAGGCGCAATAAAACATTTGTTCTTTTAAATAAAATGCCCATGTGCTTTCCACATCTCCGATGGAATGGGCCATTGGTATGGGTGGTTGGTACGTCTCACACTCATTCAGGAACCCAAGTCATAGTGACTGTGATGATTTTCTCAACCACTTCAGTCCTTTTACCTGTCCTTCTATAACAGCTCAGCTCCCTGGGCCGGAGGCAGGGCATGGATAAGCCAATCTGACGCTGTGAGAATGTAGCTGCAGCCACCTGGATTTTCTTTCATCTGATGCCAGCACAAGCCTCAAACAAAGTCTGAGGGGAAATTTGGCCCTTACCCAAAGCAAATAACTTTCCCAGCCCCTGGGACCCCTGAGTAAAGCCCCCAAAAGTTGGCATCTACTTTTAACCTGGTCAGAGCTTGCCAGTGCAACCAGTCCTTAATGCAGGCACGACCAGGGTGGCCCTAAATGGATGCTTTACTTGGCACTGGTGGGGCACTCATTGCCCTAAAGCAGCATCTTGTTTCATTCCAACAAGTGTTATAAATGGCCATGTTGGTTGAGTCTCTCCCTCCCTGAGCCTGCAGAAGCCACTAACAGCTAGTGACAAAAACAGGCAGTGCCAGAAAGGGAGCAAGCACATAATTACGTTTTCACCAGTGGTCATGTGGGATGTATGGGATAATGCCAGTTCCCCACACATCCCAGAGAAACTGATCCAAATGGTTGGAGAAAAGCAAAACTCTCTTGAGGGCTGATGGCCAATCCGGGGCATGTTGGAGGAGAGCGAAAACTTAGGGAAGGTTAAAAAGTGTTGAAAGGGCTGGCATTGGTCTTAGCTGCCTGACAAGCCATAAAACCACTTGGTGGCAGGTCAGCCATATGATGGATGTCTGAGGAGTCATGGATAAGAAAGGCCTTGGGTGAAAGAAGACTAGGGGCTTTTAAGGCAGAGGAATTTGCCCTGGTTCCTAACAGAGTCAGGGTACAAACTGCTGGTGGCTGCAGCTGCAAACGACACTGGGCATGAGGCCTTGCTGGGAAGTGAAGCACAGTATAGAAGCACAGAAGTATAGAAAGTAGGCCAAAAACCACTGGGTTGAAATGCTGGGTGTCAAAGGACAAAACCCACTGCCCTGTGCTGGCTCTTCATTACAGCATGGAGACCCAACAGCCACTAGGAAAGCAGCCCCTTGGGGAAGTAACATCAGACTTCCTGAGCATGGCATCACGGAGAAGCATTGTTAATGGTGGAGGGCAATTAGGGCAGGGAGAGGCTGTACAGCAGGTGCCTCAGCCAAGCACTTGAGCTTTGGGGTACCAGTAGGATGAGCAGCAGTGTCCCCAGGACTAGTGTTACAGATTATGTACAATGGCCACTGTAACAGGGCTTGTCCCTAGGGTCTTGCTGAGAATGCTGAGACTGACTGAAGGCTTCTAATTACGCTTTTATTAGTTCCTTGGTTACAGCTTGAGCTAGATGCCTTTGGAGAGGGTTTCCTACCCCAGCTGACACCTCTCAGTTCAACCTATCAACCCATCCATAAGTCTAACCTCAAATCTAATCACTGAAGTCTGGTCAGTGCTCTCTTGATTTCTGACTGTTTTTCACTGTTGCTGGGCTGAAGCTACTGCCTTCTGAAGTTACTTTGATCTCTTGGAATTGTCTCCTTGGTCCTTATCTTCATTCTGTTCATACCTGCTGAATTCAGTGAGCTCTCTGTCAGCAGCATTAGTTCTATCAGAAGTTTACACTTGGTCACCTGTCACGGCCTAAGGCTTCAGGTACTTCAGCTGCAGATGTTCAGGCACTAAAGCTAAACGAGAGTATTTAGAGAAGAATGCAGTTAATCAAATTTCTTCTATAACACCAGCATTGGGCTGCCCAGGACCCCACACCTCAGCAGATCCACGTGGTCCCACCTGCCCACCCACTCTGCCTCTGTGACATGGCAGGTGAGTGGGGCCCAGGGGGAAAGACAGCTGTAACCGTGGCCGTGCCTAACAGCCAGCAACAAACTCCGCGTGACCAAAGGTCAGCTGCACCACCCTGGCAGTGCAGCAGCGCCACGGATCTGCCGCCATGCCTGTCGTGCCCTCCCACCGTGCAAAGTCAGTTCCTCCTTTGCCAGTCGCTCTGGCAGGAAGTGTGTGGTGAGAGCTGGGGAGTGCGAGCTGCGTGGTGGTGGGGAACGGGCAGCCAGTCCTGCAGGAACACTGCCATGGCCCGGCAGGAGCAGGAGTGGGGCTCGGCAGAGCAGGAGGTAGCTGGCGTTGCCCAGACATTCACCTCCCTGGAAGCTGCCCAGCCCCGAGCGGCAAGCCTAGCCCGCAGGTCTCACCTCTGGCCGGCTTCCATGAGGAGCAGGGAGCGTTTCCATTCACTGCAGAGGATGGACACCAGCAGGAGTGTCAGCTGGGGCAGCCCCAGCCTGGGAAGCTGGGGTAGGACGGCCGGTAGGCTCTCCAACGGCTTCAGCAGTACCCGGAGGAAGGAGCTGAAGGAAATCCTCCTGCAGAGCAATAGCCCTGGCAGCATCAAGAGGTTTGCCACTGCTCAGAAGACATCCAATGGCAGCAGCCTACTTGCAGGGCCACATCAAGATCAGAAGCCTGAGCAGAGCCCTGAAGTGCTGCCCCTTGCCCTGGATCCCCTGGAGCACGAGTGGCTGTTGACAGTGGCCGAGGGTGATGCAGACAACATTATGAGGCTGCTGGACCTGGATCCCAGCCTGCTGACCAGGAAAGACTTTGTAACAGGCTTCACTGCTCTCCACTGGCTGGCCAAGCACGGCCACTATGAGAGCTTCGTCAAGGTCATCTCCCATGCTCAGAAAAAGGGCTATCCAGTCAACGTGAACATCCCCACAGCCAGCGGCGGGTTCACCCCCCTGCACCTGGCTGCCATGCAAGGACATGAGATGCTCATCAAAGTGCTGGTGGGAGCTTACGGGGCAGACACCAGCTGCAGGGACCACAATGGGCGCAAGGCTTGGCAGTACCTGACAGCAGACACCTCCAGGGAGCTGAAGGAGCTGGCGGGGGCCTTGGAGGATGACTTGGTCCAGCTGTGCACTCACAACAACAACAACAACTGTAAGTCATCCAGTGAGGCCAAGACAGGGCAGGACTGTGTGGACTCTGGGGCTGAGGGGAGAGCCCAGCACTCCCGTTCCTGGAGCCTGTCAGGCATGCGGGCCTTTGTCAGACAGGTATATGCTTTCTTCTCTGAAGCTCCCCTGGCCCATTTTCCCACAAACCTGCGCTGAAGAGCAGCTAGAAGAGTCTGCAGGGGACTGGGAGTTTGGCAAGGGTCAGTGTTGTACTCTGAGATTCCAGAGGCCTGGCAATGGACTGATGATGGAGAAGCAACCAACCCACCCTCCCCACCCCAACACTTTTTAGTGTATGCTTCTCTGCTGTCAGGCAGTGCAGGCACAGTCAAGCAGGCCATGTCACTGAGCTGCAAATGCTTTCCAGCTCCTTGTCCACCTCCTCTGGGTTGCTGTTTACGGCAGACAAAGCTGTTTCTCAGTAAAGAGCTGGAATGCCTGGTTTGCTAGAGAAGGTCAGGCCCAGAGAAGTCTTTCAAAGTGCAAGACAAGACCCCCTGGTAGCCCTTTGCTGAGTACCCCCATCCAGAGGAGCCTGAGATGCTCAGCCCCACTGGGGATGAGGGCCAGAGCAGAGGAGACAGGAGTGACACCCAGTGGGATGGCATGTTGCAGCTCACATGGGGACTGGAGTCCAGGAGAAATGCTGGGAAGATGACTCATTGCTCAGACCAGGGATAAAAGTAGGAAGGATGACAGATTACCTTTGTTGCTACTGAGGTTATGCTCAAAAAATGAAACATTGTACAGCAGCATAACCCTGCATGGATGTGCTGGTACTTCTGCAAAAGAAAGGCAAAACCTCAGCTTGCCTGTTTGTGCTTTGTTCACCAAATGGAGCTCTGCCCGGCTGATTTTGACTCACTTTTCACATTCTGAAGGGCCAGGGTTGCTTCAAAACATCTTCAGAAAAACAACTGCCCCTTCCCCTTTTTCATTGGCATGAGACCGTTTTTACTCCCTTAAATAGCAGTCTCATTTGAGAAGTGACTCAGATGGCAACTGGGGAGTTTTCTGTTCCACATCACAGTGGCAGCCCTTGCAGAAGACGCCTTGCTTCAGAAGGGAGCCATGGTTTCTTTCTGGGAATCTGCAGAGGTGACCAAGAGACTCAAGATCATCTCGGGCCTCACTGTGTGGGTGGATTTCCCCCTTGATGCAGAAAAAATACAGGAGTAGCTCCCTCAGGGAAACTTGAGCCTGTGGCTTTCACAGACCCTGAACAAACCCTGTTTATATTCACATTGGGCTCTGAAATGCTGCTTGGATGCCAGAATAACCCAGTCTGCAGTGGACACTACATGGGAGAACAACCTCCAGCTGAGCTGATAGTGATCCAGTGACTGTATAGTGTCCAGTCCAAATGATTGAATGGACATACAGATGTGTCTGGACATATTTTTAATCTCCAAGGTCAGCAACAGGGGCATAAAACCCACACTTGTAATGGATTTAGTGCCTAATTTACACTATTTTTGTAATGCTTTAATATATTGAAGACTAAAGCAACATAGCTCATTCCAGAACTTCTCTGGCCATATCCACGCCACAGGACAGCAGGCTGGGTTCTGATCATACCAGCACAAACTCCACGAAAAGCACTGATGTCAGAATGTGTGATCTTCAGTTCTGGTAACCAAAGTGCTGTTGATGAGATGAGAGAGCACATCTGATGAAGTATGTTTGACCTGTTAGTCCTCTGTCACCCTTTGGCAGCAGCGTGCTGTCAGGGAGAGGGCGCAGGATCACTCTTCCATTTTTCTCTAAGGCACAGAGTATACAATGGAGTTACTGAGAATTTCCTTCAAGGAGTGGTTTCCTTGACATTTGTACCTGCAGCTTAGTCACGCTCTACCAGGAAACCTTCTGTGCCCCTACCGCCTCCTCTGATCTGGGCCCCATCCCTACGGGGCTGTGCCTTAGGCTCCCGTGGACAGGGGTTCCCAGCAAAAGGGGGATCTGTGTTGCACTTTGAAGGACGTCTATTCCATTTGAAAATAAAATTTAACTGGCAAATGCCACACTTAATATGACTGACTGATTTTTAGTACTTGCCTCCCCTGACAGCTAACCAAACCCCTCTGGAGGCAGCTTTTTGCCCTGTCTTCTGGTTGCAGGTTTGAAGCTATATTCTGCTCTCAGGCAAGTTAGGCAGGTGCTTAGGAGGGAGCAAGACCAGAGCCCTGCTTCTCTGGTGGGGTGTTACAACACACTCATCAAAGCCCTACGAGGCCTCCACAAAGCAAAGCAAGGAGAGGGCAAAGAGAGCTGCCACAGGAACAGAAGTCATTCAAGCCCAAAGGTATTTGTGTTAGTTAAGATTCTGCAGAAGACTGATTTTCACAGAATCACAGAATATATCTGGTTGGAAGAAACCTCAAAGATCATGCAGTCCAACCCTCAACCCAGCACTGAAGGGTCAACACTTAACTATGTGCAAGATCCACATGTTGCTTGAGCAACCCGAGACAGTGACTCCACCACTGCCCTGGGAAGACCATTCCAACATTTGATAACCCTCTCTGTGAAGAAATATTTCCTAACATTCAGCCTAAATCTCCCCTGGCAGAACTTGTTACCATTTCCTCCAGCCTTGTCACTTGTCATCAAGGAGAAGAGGCTGCTCTTTCCTTGCTCCAACCTCCCTTCAGGTAGTTGTAGAGAGCAATGAGGTCTCCCCTTGGCCTCCTCTTCTCTAGACTGAACAGCCCCAGCTCCCTCAGATGCTTCTTGTAGGTCATGTGCTCCAAGCCCTCCACCAGCCTTGTTGCCCAATTCGTACTAAATTTACTTTGTGCTACCCCTTAATGTCCAATTTGAAAAGCAGCTTCAGTTGAATGTGTAAAAAGAATACAAGGGGTTGTTTTCCAAAGCAGCTCTTAGACACAATTAAGAGGAAGTTTGGAGCAGCTTTGCCTGCCAGCAGTGATGGGGAGAGGCAGGAGGCAGTTTGCAGGGCTCAAGGCTAACCTTCAATCCTCAGCAGCGCTGTTATTTCCCAAACAGTTGCTTCAAAGAGCACGGAAGGGATTTAAAAACCATTGGGGTAAAAGTGTTTGCAGCATGTGGGCCTGCCTTGAAACATTTCAACAGCAATGCTGTTTGCTGCTTTTCTGTTGCAGTGACTTAGTGCTTTCCCCTCATAACAAAGTAGAAACTAGACTCCTACCAGACAGGAAAAGCTAGAAGGCACTGAATTGTCCTTAAGTTGGCAAAAAACTGTAGCCCTGCTCTCCTGTGCTCACAGAAACCTCCACCACACCTCAGGAGGGAAAGTTTGTTGTGAGCTCGGAGGTGTGTATTTGTTATGCATTTACAGTGTGCTTGACATATGCTGCTGCACAGCTTTATATGCTACAAACTGTAATCTGGAGGAGATAAATCTATTTACCTGCAACATGAAAAGCAGCAACACAGTAGGTGTGGCAGCCTGAAGCTTCCTCAGGAAGTTGCTACCAAGGAACTGAGCCACCCCATCAGGCTGAACCCAGAACACAGCACCTTCACAGCTGTCAGCATTAGGATGGGCCTTGCTTCAGTCATTTTCTGCTGACCAGAGTATCTGTCCCAGGTCTGCACTGCGGAAGGAAAAGCAGCAGCAGCCATGCAGGACTTGCTCAACCACAGCCTCCTCCTCCTCCACTTCCCTACAGCAAACAGGTGATGTTTCACCATCCCTATCAGAGGCCAGCTTCCCAGAGATGGACTGCCAGCTACTCTGAGAGGTTTAATCCTTTCTTTCCTCACGTGTGTTAAATAGCTGCCAACTCTTGAGTTAGTACTCTTCTGCTGAGAATGTTTTAAGTTGCACTTGTGGCTTGTATAAAGACCAACTTATCAAGCCAACAGAGCTCCAGACCAAACTCAGGTTGTTACATATTCTAGGGAACATGCAGACATATATACTGGCTACAGCACTGCATTTTGTAGGAGAGAAAGCTGGTGCCCTTCTTATATTCTTCCCCAAGTGAAACATTCATTCATCCGGTTATTCCACTCCCCAGCCAGGACCTTAATCCCAGGTTCTAGGGCCATCCTGCCCCACATCCTACTTGACAGCAGGGGCCAGAAGTTGCCCTCCTCAGGTGACCACAGGTGTGAGGCTCACAAGGAGCCACTTGAAGGTAGTGCAGGTGGGTGTCCAGGGGCAGCCTTGTTGCTCAGGTAGAGAATAGGTTGTCTTGGCATGTAAGTACCCCGACAGAATTCTCAGTTCCACATTCTTGCTCCCTGAGACAGTATCTTTACAGTACTTCTGGGCATAGAACGTTATAGCATTGGCACCGTTCAACACCGGCAGTTCAGACATGCTTTTCTAAGAACTTGAAAAGGTTATAGGCCCAGCTATGCTTTACTGCCTGGTCTACCTTGGATATCCAAGGACCAGATGGGAGGCAACAGTGGAGTAGAGAATCTGAAGCTCTGATAGAAGCCAGCCATAAGGAACACATATGCATCCAATGCGTAAGCATGTGACAGAGCCTGGTGACTGGAGATTGACTTGGTTGAGGCAAAAGGTTTAGTCTGGATTCCCTTCACCTAGCACAGCACACCTCCACTGGGAATCCACCTTATCCTAGAAGACCCATAAAAATGCACCCAAAAGCTATACAGATGCACCTTTAGCAAGTTCTGACAATGATGCTTACTTTTCTTAGTAACATTTCATAAATCTACCAGAAATTAAATCCAGTCTTCTCTGAGCTAGTAAGAGACCAACACTGAACAGTTACAGTAGCCACAATGGTCTCTGGATCATAATGTGGTCTGTTTTCCAAGTGTGCCCCCAAAAGACTTATTATTTATGTCTATTAGAAGTATTCAAATTAACTCCTCAAAAATCAGTTGTTACCCTTTTCTTTAATTAAAAATAAAAATATCAGTATACTTTGCTCTTAAAGGTTTACAGCAAGTAAAAAGGAAGACACAGCCTATCTGAAAAGAGCTGATAAGGCTTCTTGTCACACCGAGTGAGATCATATTCACAGCAATGCTAAGATTTTGTTCTGTTACTTTCCCACCACACACGTATGAAATAACTTCAACCAAGCCATTCAGGTTCATGTTTATTAGTAAGCCTGTACACTGCCAATACTTGTGATGGTGCCTCAAAAAAAGAACACTAATAGAACACAGTCTCCATGTTTCAGACGCAAATTGCTTCCAAGATTTTACCATCGACATGCCAGCCTAGCTTACAGAAACCCCAAACACTGGGGACTGCAGTCCAGCACTACAGAAGGAATCACTTGGGTGTTGCCGAACAGCGTAGGGGGCGGATCCATCTGACGCAGAAAGACAAGTGTTATTAGAGTTCCCAGGGGACAGTCTTTTTACAAGCCCAGTTTGGTCCTTCTCCAGTGTCTCCTTTTGGAGTTGTACCTAAGACACAAGCAGTGTAAATTAGCAAAGTGCACGCACACATCTGAAGATCCATGTGGACTGAAACCACTTAAATTAGCTCAGCACTGAAGGACTGAAATCTTGCTTTCAGTCCAGAAACCATCAACAATAATCAGCTCTGTACTCATTTTTCACAATTTCTGTCTCTGTCTACTTTCTTCACTTACCAACCAAACACCACATTGCTACTACTGAACCTAAACTCCAAAGAAATAAAGATACCTGCAAGACACATCAGCACTGGGGGTGAATATCCTACCTCCTCTTTTGAAGGCAAAACCTGTGATGTCATATTGATTCCCCAATGACAATGAAAACTAACTCTGGAAGGTAGTTCATAGTCTAACACAAGCAGCACCACTTTTGGTGAACGTATGAAACCAGAGCAGCATATGGAAAAGGCCCTTTTCAAGGGAAGCATTTATGAGTACCTACTTGTCCATGTTAAGAACAAATAGTTTCACCACTGTACAGGTGAAACCAAAGCCAGCATTAACAGGGTTACTCTCAGCAGGAAAATGGCAGTACTCCCACAGAATGAAGCACTGCAATTGCAGCCTGCTTTAGCACACTTTGGATAACACTGATTAAAAAAAGACTGAAGTGCCCCAAGACAGAAAGTCGTGATTTTGCTCCATAGTAAAGTATTCCAAAGTACTGTGATCTATCTACAACAGAACTCAGTTGTAAGCTGATATCTGGAAGACAAGGATACAGCTGGAGCCACACAAGTACAGGAACAAAACCTGACAATTCTGTGCCCTTTCACCACCCAAGGCAACCGCTGCTACTGTCACTCTTTCCACTACTTAGGACAAAAAGGGATCTAGGGGGAAAAAGTCCTGTTCCCTTAAGTCATCTAGACAGGGAAGCACACGAGATAAAAAGCTAGCTGCACAGTGTGAGGGAGCCAAATAATACTGGCTGAAACTCTGAAACCATGGTGCTTCATATGCATCTGGCATTCTGCACTATTCTCCAACTGTGTTTTACTAAATACACTGCTTGAAAACAAACACCTGGGGCAAAAAAAAAAAAAGGAACTGCTGCAAATTAAATCTGCAGTTGTACACCACGGATCTCATGCTATCCATTTTATCTCCCATACCCCCAACCGTTGCTCTCTTACACACAGCCTTCTGTATCTCAGAAAAGCGACACTCAGTTCCTCACAACGGCAGGGACCCAGAAGGGCAGCTCTAAGACAGGGCAAAGGTGTAGAGACGGTGAAAGTCTGAAACAGACATGCTACCAGGGTACAAATTCTGGAATGAATTATCCCCATGCTTTCACTTTCAACATGCTGTAGATACCTGCAGAGCGTTGGGAAGGCATGAACTGCTACAAAAGGAACAGCGGGGGAGCCCTACGCTACCTCAGGGGAACACAGCCGGCCGACAGTATCTACTGGTCTGTCTCCACTAGCATGCGTGTGGCACTCGCGGCCACAAAACCACGCTTGTGCTTGCACAAACGCTTTCACACAATCAGCATCTGCCTGCATACCACACGGGCGGCCTGGCTTAGAGCCTGTGCGGCTGCAGCTCCTCAGAGAGCAACAGCCAGCCTCATTACCTGATCTTATTGCCCGTTTTCATGCGAATCCATTGCGGGATGGGTCGGTTCTGCTTCTGCTTCTTAGCAAGGAAGCGTTTGATCTTGAACGTCTTGTGGGACGACTAGAAGAGAGAGCAACCATTAGACCCACACGGCAGCCCCCATGTAGTCCCGGCTCGCAGCCGAGCCCAGGCCGGCTCTCTCGGGGAGCTCAGCCGCACCACCGAAGGAGGGAGGCTCCGCAGAGCAAGGCTCCAGCACCACCCCCGCCATCCCGCGCGGTGAGCCGTAGGGCCTCAGCCAACCAGGGAAGATAAAGATGCCCCCGGGGTTCTCCCGCTCCGCCGCGGCCGCTCCACCCCACGGTCCTGCCTCCCAGGAATCCCAAGCCAGCCAGCGGCGGCAAGAAAGCCCGCGGTCTCGCGGCATGGCAGCGGATGGCTACCGATAGTCTCACCATGGCGAGGAGAAGCCCGGCGTCCCGGCGATGGCGACGGCGGAAGAGGCGGAAGGGGGTGGGACAAGCGGCGACAGAGAGGCCGGGTGCGGCTCGGGTTCCGCGGGCACAGCACCCCCTGGCGGCTCGGCGGCCCGGACCCGGCGCAGACGGAGCTGAGTGAGGGACGGCGGCAGGACGGGTTTCTGCGAGTTTATTTGGTTTAGTACAAAAGAGCTATGGCTAAAATTCGCTAGCTTAGGGGAGCTGCTACTGGTGGTCTCTTTCTGGGCTGTAAAACAATACTTCAAGTTATAAGGGAAGATGAAGCAGTATCGAGAGGGCAGGAGTTAGGAAACAGTTTAGACGCTACAGAAGGGAGAACGCTGGAACGGAACAGGATGCTCAAACCAGCTACATTTGATGAAAAATAAGCATTTCAACGTAGGTAGACTTTACACAAGAATTTGTCAAGAAGTATTCCAATATTAAGCCAGCTTATTCATACACTCCAACTTAGTTACTTTATCCAGAGAACTGAAGAGGAAGGGCTCTCCCTCCCTCACACTGTTACAGCAATGCCAGATGTTCTCTCAACAGGCCCAAGGGCTCTTGTGCACTGGTACCTCAACAACCCCAGCCTGTGGACCTGCCTCACTACTAGACTGACATAATTCAGCTATCGCTGCCTCAAGTAGGAACACCACACAACACCGCAACACCTGCATTAACTCCAAGCAGCTTTCAGTTTGCTCTGCCGAAGTGCATCCAACTCTGGCTCCAATCACTTTATAGTAAAGCTCTGGCTTCAGATCCAGGTGTCATCTCCTCCTGACCACATGACTCATTTATTGTCATACTTAAGGCCATAAAGTCTTTCTACTTTGCAAAGATTCTCTTCTCTGTGTAGTTAGATGCTGGGAAAATAAATTCAAACAACTGAAAATACAATGAGAACACATTTCAAATTCCGAATCTACAGCTGAGGTTTTAAACCAGAAACATCCAACAGCACAATGCCCCCTTTTCTTCCTTTGTTCCTTCTTTGCTTCGAAGGCACTTCTGGATTGCGTAGTACATGCTCTTTGGCTGCACAGACAGTCAGAACACATAAGGCTTGCATGCTAGTCACTCCTCTTCCTTCACATTACTGCTCTCACTCTCTTGTTTCTTATCCGCTCCCTGCTCTATGGGCTTTGCGGCACTGTCTTCATACTGACACAATCTGCTTCGGCTTCGCGCTCCCGGCTGGTACAGCTGCATTGCTGGGCGATCCTGAAATAAATCAAAGCTATTTAGACTCTTTCATAGCCCCACGCTATCATGGTTACTATGGCATCAGTAATACGAGAAATAGCTCAAATTCAAACTTTTCAAGGTGCTCTAATTTAAGTTATTCCATCGTGGTGGCAATGTAACTTCAACCACCTCAAATCATGGCTGTCTGTGTTGCAAGGCAATATCCCTGTTCAAGCCACAAAGAACACTGCACATAGCTGAAAGTACAGTTTCCTCCTGAAATGCTCACCCTCTCTCAGAAGAGGGGCCAGCTTCACACATTCTTCAACACCTTCAGTTTCATTTGTACCCCATAATGCCCCAAATGACATGGAAAACTTGCATACTGATGCTGCAAACCCAGAGCATATAAAACTAGACCAAAGACATTATTTTTTGAGTCTACAGGAGATCTCTTATATTCTGCATGTAGCAGTCATATCCCTGTTTTGGAGGAACCTGTTCAGTCACATCCATTTTGAGGTATTTTTTTAGGCACATATAAGACCAGTAGAGATCACTAATGCTCTACCAACACTTAAGCATTCAGCCTACAGCTGTGTAAGTTAGCAAATAAAAGTTAACAAAGGAAGAGGGATCCTTGGGCCATCTTGGCTTAATTCTTATACAGTGACAAGAAATACCACAAACAGTTTAGCAAAGTTCAGTGGACTACCAGGCAAGCTTTCTAGCAATGGCAGAGTTTGTTACCAGAACAAGAAGTTTCAACAAAGAAACCACGTGGTTCTTTCCTTGAAGTGCTTTTATTCTCAACCCCACAAACTGGTCCCTATGAATCAGCACAGGAATTTAAAGAAATCCAGCACCTTGTTTCTGATACGATCCCTCTTAATTGTATCTTCTTTTTTATCGTCTTTGGTTACTTTCTCAGATTTGTCCATGCTGCTGGTAAAGTCTGTAAGATCACTTTTCTTTCCCTTTTCTCTGAGTAAGTCTCTCTCCTTTTTCACCTCTTCTTCTTTTCTTCTATAAACCTTCTCTTTCTCAAAGCGCTCTTTCTGCCTCCGACGCTCCTCTTCTTGGCGTCTCAGTTTCTCCCTCTGTGCTCTCTCATATTCTCTGTCTCTTTCAAAATCTCTATCTCGGTCCCTGTAGTCCTTTACACACTCATCTTCTGATCTGTATGAAAACAAAACTGAAAATTAAGCTTTAAAGGTATATCAAACAGAGCTGGGAGATCAATGTAATACTGGTGTAAATGTGCAATACGAAGATGACACACTGGTAGATTCTAGGGAGCTTTTGGGAAGCTGCAACAAGCTGAGTCATGCATGATAACCAGAGATGACAATGATTGCTAGGACTTCCCAGCCTTCTACTCACATAGCTGGCTGAGTCTTGTCTGGATTGGAAAAACACCTGAATTTGTGTCTCATCGCTATTTCTCACATGGCAGAACCAAACCTTGAACAGATCACGGAGCTGCTGAGAATTACACTTTCCACTTTGACCTTTTACAGGGTTTAAAGGGACTAGTAACTGCAGTGCACCTCTCCTCTTGCTATACTTGTAATTCTTTCATTGCAAGGACAACGTTCACAGCCTGCTGCAGGTCACCTACACCTGGGCTTCCTTTGTGGAGTTCCTACAGTAAGTTGTAAAATAGCACAGTCTGCCTACTAGTGAAGATTTGTCATGTAATTCATACAGCTTTCTGTAATCACGGGGATGTGCACTGCCCCAGAGAACACACCCCGTGCCCTGTACAGAAAAACAATTTGAAAGGAAATTTCAAAACACAGTCATGGCAGAGCAGCCTAAGCCTCAGTATGATCAGGAAACAAGTTATATATACATATATAGATTTATAGCAAGTACTAGAATACTTTTTTGCCTTCTCTTCTTTTGTCTCCCCATCAGATCGTTTGGCAGATGCACTACTCGCATTTTTTTCCTCCCTCAGAGCCTCTTTTTCCAGTTTCTTGGATTTTTCTTTTCTCTCCAAGTCTTTTTCATCTTTTTCAGGCTTCTTAAGTAGCTACAAAGGAAACAGAAGTCTCAACTAAAAAGCTCACTCTAATACATTTTGTCTGGCACAACACCGAAATTGCGTCAAAGGAACCATAGTCCAGTAAGAAATAAACACTGAAGTAATATTACTGCAAACGGTAGTATTTCTAAAAGCTGGAGTGTATGAGTAAGCATAGCCCACAGAGCAGACTAGGATTTTTTCCTCCTAAACCAGGCCATTTTAGAAAGCTTAAAAATAGTCTCCGTTCCATAGTGAATTCACAATTCTGTTTACCACAGCATGTACAACAGTCACAGGACAAAAGCTTTAAATATCACTATGAAGTATTACAGCATGTAAACCTTTACAATGCCTACTATTGAATATTACAAAAAAGTGGTAGTTGACTAACACCAAACTCGTGATTTTTCACACAATACTCAAAGCACAATTGGAAAGACTGATATACAAATAATAGGGGAAAGGGAGTGTAACAGTTTATAATAAAGAACTGTTCTAGACCTTAATCTTTGGTTCTTCTTTTGATCTGTCTCTTTCTTTTTCTGGGCATCTGTCTACTTTCTTCAGTTTTTCTGCTTCCTTTCTCTTCCTTCTCTCCTCCTCCTTCCATTTTCTTCTTTCTTCTTCTCTTTGTCTTTTTCTTTCCAATTCTCTCCTCCTCCTCTCTTCTCTTTTTTCTTCTCTCAGTCTCTGTGTGCGTAAATGCAAAGAGAAATCGTGTGTTTCCACACTAGAAAATACCACCTCGAAAGCTCTCCTATTATTAGCAAACAAAAAAATTTCTGTTGGTCTGTTGTGAACTTGAACATGTAAGAGCACCATTTGACTTTTCTTTCTTCTCATTTATAACCTTCAATTTTTACTGTCTTAAAAACCCACAACAATACATTCAGCCTTTGTCATTCTATTTTTAATTAAATCTTCCCCATCTGTGACTTTCTCCATTGCTAAATATTAAAATGAGATTATGTGTCAGGAGAAAAATCATATATAAAATCTCAGACATAACTGCATTGAAAATTAAAGTATTAAAGATATGAATCTGGCTTGGAAGTGCCACAAGAGACATTTAACTATGACCAGAACACAACGAAGCACTACCACCCTTACACAGGCCAGTGTTCTAACAGTTCAAAATAAGTAAGATGTTAACAAATAACTAATATACACACTGCAGTATACACAACCCATGCTTTAAATTATTGAGCTGTACTTGCAAGCAACAAGAAGATTCTGGAGATGAGTCTTACCTGTTTATTTTTCAAGAAGTTCAATAAAGGAGTAGTCTTTTTAGCTAAAGAATATACAAAACAAATGTAAACAATTTGCCTTATTCAGCATTGCAATACCTACACCAAAACCCTATTTGAAATGAAGGAGCCTTACAGATTATCCAGCCTATCTCCTCCCACATACAGCAGTGAAACAAGGGTTCCAATCCCATCCCTGAACAGTGGGAAGTATGAGGATTGCATAACCTTCTTCAGGACACTACTATGACATACAGTACACCAATCTGTAAATGGATATTCATCTGCAATAGGCCTTTTTCAGCTTGAAGCAGGCAGAAATGTTACCATACAAAAGTTAAACCTAGAGCAGAATTTAGAGCATGGGAGCAAAACAAAATACACTGAATAACATTAGCCTAAAGGTCTGCAAGCACATAAAAGAAGTCAGTCTCCTCCAGGTTGAGAAATCACAGCTTCAAATTACACCACATACATTTCTTTGTGCTCTGGCAAAATGTAACTGTAGCACACGGATTTCCATACCTATTAGCTCTTTGTTTCTTGCCTCTATTTCCTCCAGCAACGTTTCAGGAGTGGAGGTTAGTTTTTCATCATCTGCACTGTAACTTTCCAAAAACTTCTTGTACTCTGGATCTATAAGGAAGGGGAAATAGGAAGGAGGAAGAGAAGAAGAAAAAAAAAAAAAAAAAAAAAGGAAAAACAAACAAAACAAAAAAACCTGTGACATGAAAATAATCTGCACTGCACACTGCTGGAAGTCTGGGTTAGATTTGCATGAGTTGTGTTGTTTATGTCACCTTTTCATCAGCTGGCAGCTCTCAAATGAGCAGCAGCACTACATTTGTCTAGAACAATCATATTTAATAGATTTGCAACTGACACAAGCAGTGCTGATAAAACTTCACATCTAATTAAGCAAACATTCTATTGATCAACTGCAATATCACAGTAAAAACATTATGTTAGAATTACTGCTATGGCTTTGAAGTCTACACATGCAAAACAAACTAGCTGTTATACCATCTTCAATGGTTCCAGTTTTGGCATCCTTTTTCTTACTCTTCTTTTTGCAGCTTTCTGGAAAGGTGCAAACTCAACTATGGCAGCATATTCCTGACCTGTTAAGGAGAGGCAACACCACCTTAAAATAGAGATGACACAGATATAAAAGAGTACACTGTCCATGTCTAAAGCTGGAAAATAAGCCTCATAAGAAATATGCAATACCAGAAGAGACTACTTGGACAGTATGAAAAATAATTGTTGCATTTTGAAAGCCCTTTCTTAAAAACACATTTTAGAGCTAGCAGAATTCACAGACTAAACACTCAATGTTAATTAAAAGGTGCATTCACAGGCTCACAAACAATACTAGATTTAGAAGTGCTCATAACTGTCAATTCAGCCGCCTCAGCTACACCACGCCACATAATATCCTCATTCAACAGAAAATGCATCACCCATTTTGCAAGTAGAAGAGAATATTTTAAGTTAACACAACTGAGGCAAATCTCAGTTTTGGTAAAATACACTAGAGTGTCACAAGTTACATGCAGGCTTTGAAGTTCCACCTTCTGACAAGAATTCCACATGTATGGCTGCATAAAGCCAGTACTGCTGTTGTGTATGGCAAGCTGCTACACTGCAAACCAGGTGCTTTCAGAACTTTGTCATGCAAACCTGCTAGTAAAGAAGAATCTTGTGGACAGAGTTTTGCATCATATAAAACATGTGGCTAGATGAAATATAAAACACATGTGGTTGAAACAAAGTTCAAAGTGAAATCCTTGGCCTACTGAAGCCAGCAGGAAGATTTATGTTAAATTTACATATTTAGCAAAAGCTTTAAGAACTACCAATGAGAGACTAACAACTTTTAGGGCCACCCAATGTAAGCAGTGTTGAAAAGCAAACTTTAAAAACATGAGATGTACTGAATAGCTCTTTTCTAAATAGGTAAGTGGCAACTAAATGCTTGGACATTTAACTAATAAACAAAGTACTTGTTTCTCACAGATTAATGTCTCCAGAGAGCTGTTTCACAGCTTAAGACTGCACGGAACAAGATGTTCCTTTTACTGAATTAAGACTTGAGTTGTAAATCGGGACAGGTAATAACTGGAATTAAAACCCGACCAAACAGTAAGTCACAGTGTTAAATGCATACAGAACAGGTGCAGGGAACTGCACAAGATGGCACCATTGACCTCTGCTTCATTTAGTTAGGACAGTGACACCATCTACCCACTTTCACTTTCCAGGCTTTACACTCAGGTATGACAATGCAAGTATCAACCTTCATAATGCAGCAACTAGTTTTATACTGACAGCACTACAATCTTGATGTATACTTAACTGGGCTTTAGACAAAAATATACAAAGTTTATTTAGAAATACAGAGAATTAATTTTTTATTAGTTTCCACAAAGCATAAAACCTTTTCTTTGTTCCTTGAAATAGTGCATGACAAAACCCAAACAAGTCAGAAGTGGCATGTCAGGCTGCTCACAGGCAGGCATCCCTTTAAAATCAAACGAGCACACTGTGCGCACACCAGGGAAAATGCAAACACAAAACCGAGCACAGCTCACTTGCCTTTGTGGTCGACAAAAACATAGCCGTCAAAACGATCCCTGAAGAGGACTATGTCTTCCTGGTTTTTGAAGTTGATGTAGGCTCTCGAGAACATGTGAGGGTACAAGCTGCAGAAAGACAAGACCGAGAGAGCCAGGCTGAAGAGGCGCCGGCACCGGCGCCTCTTGGAAGCCGGCCGGGGTGGGGGGCCGGTGGCCGTACCTGGAGTCGTTGGCGAAGAACTCGAAGTAGTCGTGCTCGGGCAGGGGCTGGAGGTGCTCCTCCAGTTGCTCCTTCGTCAGGCTGGGCGGCAGACGGCGGATCACCACCTGCAGCACGGCGACGGTGGTTAGGGCGGCCCGCAGGCGACGGGGAATAACTCAGCACGGCCGTTACCCTTCTCCTCCTTCCCGGGGCGGCCCCAGCTCTCCCCTCAACAGCCGCCGAGCCAGGCCCGTTACCGCGGGTGCCGGAGAACCCACCCCCAGCAGCGCACAGGCCCCACCTTGCTCAGCGTCTCCTTCTTGTCCTTGGGTCGCTCGAGGCGGTCGAGCTCAGCTCCGCCGGCCCTGCCATCCGTGCCGGTGGCGGTCCCCAGTCCCGTCCCTGTCCCCAGCAAGGCCCCTGGCCCGGCGCCGGGCCCGCGGCGCTCCTTGGGCCTTGCGTTTTCCTTGTCCTCCTTCATCCCGGGCCGCGGGACAGCGCCGCGCGCCCCCGCCCGCCCATTGGCCGCCGCACCTCTCGCGCGACTGCGCCTCGCAGGGCCACGAGCCGCGCCCTCGGCCGAGGCCTCGCTGCCGTGGGCCTGCCGGCCTACAGCTCCCGATATGCTCTGGGTCCCACCGGACTACGGCTCCCGGCATGCATCAGGACCGGCTGGACGGCGGATGCCGGACCCCACCGCAGTAAAGATGGGCTGAACTCTGTAAAGTTAGTATCAGTATGCTGCGAGCACCACCTGCTTATTCCGGTACGGCCCACCCAGGGCGCGATCAGCCTCCGGGGACGCCGCCGGACAGGCTGGGACCAGGACGCGGCCTCACTTCCGGCCCGGTCACTACGGAGGCGCGGCCTCTCCGCAGTGCTGTCACTACCACCACCATTCCGGGCCTGCCTCGGTAGTGACGGCGGCGCAGGGCAGACCGGGAAGTCGTGCAAGGCAGGCCGGGAGTGCCCGCAGGGAGCAGCGAGACGGGCAGTGCAGCAGCGGCGGGATGTGGTACGAGATCCTGCCCGGTATGGCCGTCATGGGCGTATGCCTCAGCATCCCCGGCCTCACTACCGTCTACATGCACCGCTGGTTGAACGGCGGCAAGGTCAGTGCGGGGCAGGGCGGATCGGGGCCCCGCTTTCCCCACCCCTAGCCTTCTTTTTCCTTCCTGGAATCCCTTCTATCCCGAGGCCTTCCTTTCCCGGTACCCTTCCTTTCCATGGAGATCCTCATTTCCCCGCGGAGCCCCTTCCCTGGACTGTAACAGGGAGCACTGTGCCCGCCCACAGGAGAAGAGGATCGCCCGCTATCCCTACCAGTGGACCCTGATGGAGAGAGACAGGCGGCTGTCGGGTGTCAACAAGTATTACGTGTCCAAGGCAAGTGCTCGGGGTGTCGGACAGCTCCTCCTGGGAGGGAAGCAGGAGCCGTGTGCAGCTCCCTCCATAGCCTTGGAGAAGGGCATGGGATGCACTTGGGGCTGCAGGAGCTCCCTGTATGCCTCCAGCCAGCCTGCCTGTGGGGATGTGCATTTAGAATTGTATTGTAATTAGGACTGTGATACTTAAGTATAGTTTGAAACTGCATTTTAATCACTTCCCTTTTGCAAGGTCATAAAAAGAGCAATGTAGGCAGAACTGTTATTTTTTCTTTTTCAGGGTCTGGAGAACTTGGACTAAGATGGTGGCACACTGAAGAATCCATATATCTACATAAAATGATTTAACTCTTTAATAAATGTGTACATGTATTCAGCCTCTACTTGTGTTGCTGTGGTGGGTTGGCCCCAGATGGATGCTAGGTTCCTACCAAAGCTGTTCTATCACTGCCCTTCCTCAGATGAACAGGAGAGAAAAAATAACAGGAAACTCAGCTTAAGGACAAGGAGAGATCACTCTCCCATTACTGCCATGAGCAAAACAGACTCAAGGAAATTAAAGCATTGTCAACCGAAGCAGAGTAGGGTAATGAGAAACAAGACCAAATCTTAAAATATGTTCCCCCACCCCTCCCTTCTTCCTGGGCTCACCTTCACCCCTGATTTCTCTGCCTTCTCCCTCAGTGGCACAGGGGGACAGGGAATGGGTGTTGTGGTTGATTGATCATGTCATCTCTGCAGCTCCTTCCTCCTCAGGTGGCAGACTCCTCACAGTCTTCCCCTGCTCCAGTGTGGGGTCCCTCCCATAAGAATCAGTCCTCCGCAAGCTTCTCCAGTGTGAGTCCTTCCTGTGGGTTGCAGTTCTTCACAAACTGCTCCAGCATGGGTCTCTTCCACTGGATGCAGTCCTTAAGGAGCAGACTCTTCCACTGTGAGTCCCCCTTGGGGTCACAAGTCCTGCCAGCTTATCTGCTTCAGTGTGAGCTCCTCTCTCCATGGGTCTACAGATCTTCCTAGGAGTCTGCTCCAGTGCGGGCTTTCCACAGGGTCACATCCTCCTTCAGACACATCTACCTGGAGCTGTAGGCCTGTGGTCTTCACCACAGGCTGGAAGGCAATCTCCCAAGTGCTTGTCTTCACTGACTTTGGTGTCTGTGGAATTGTTTCTCTGATGTACTCTTGCTCCTCTCTTCAGCTACAGTTGTGCAGGGTGGGTTTTCCCCCCTGCCTTTTAAAATACATTATCCCAGAAGCACTACCACCATCACTGATGGGCTTGGTCTTGGCCAGCAGCAGGTCCATCTGGGAGCTGGCTGGCTTTGGGTCTGTTAGACACAGGGGAAACTTTTGGTGGCTTCCCACAGAAGCCTGTATCCCCCCACTAACAGAGCCTTGCCATGCAAACCCAGTACAGTTGCATACAAGCTTTGGGTAAAACTGGTTTCCTCACTTCATGCACTCCAATAGAGACTATGCAGGTGCCTGTGAGCAGAAGAAAAGGGATGCCAAGAAGCACTACTGCCTCTAACACATTTCCTTCTGTTTGCTTGTAGCCATACTGAAAATGTGATGAGATTGCCAAAAAAGGAAATACACTAATAGAATTCTGGGTTTACACCAACAGCAGTAACAGCAAGTTCTGACTGCTGAATTGCTCTGAATAAGCTGGGTTGGGACAAAGTGTTTCTGATGGTCTATCAGTAGTTCTGAGCTGTAACTCGCAGCCTGTGTCACCAGGCAGGGACAGATATGTTTGACACTTCTCTGCAGCAGTCTGTGTCCAGGCTCTGAGAAAGTGTGGTTAAAGGAAGCTGTCCATCTAGATGTGGTCAGCCTTGGGTTTGGCTCCTGACAAGCTTGTCCAAGACCCCATTTTCTGATGGGCTGAAAAGGGCTTAGGAATCAATCAAATACTGGCCCAAAGCACTTGTCACCAGCTAGTCAGCTCTACAGCACTGGCTGGAGAGACAGAACTAGCATGAAAAGAAAATCAGGAGGATAAGAAGTAAGAGAGGGGAAAAGACATGGAGGTCAGGACAGGCAACAGAGGAGGAGGCAGGCTTCTAGAGGTCACACTGACCTTCAGCACCTCTACCAAACTACACAGTCAGATGAATAGCAAACGAGCTGCTTCAGGCAGGGTTTGCTGTAACCCAGATAACACGGGGTATCACATCTATGTTGGACAGAGCACAGAGTTCCCAAATTGTGGAGACTGGCAGAAACATGAGAATCTGGCAGGATCCCACATCTGCTTTCCTGCTCATACCTTCTGCCCTTTCTGGGAGACTATGGCTGCTGGAGAGGGGTTTTCCCAGGGTCTCCATCCATAGGGCTTCCTCCGACTGGAATGCCGATGGGAATGCTGGGAGTCCTGTGCCCTTGTTGCCTGGCAACAAGCTTGTCATGGCAACACACAGCAAACAGTCCCTGGGAGGCTGGATACTGTGGCCGGGCAAGCCACTCTGCGGGTCTCATACCCCCAGGGAGGAAAGGACAAGCAGAGACACTGCCAGGGCCCAGAAACAGTTCCCTGGGGACCAGCCAGCCCTGTCTGGAACCAGACTTTTGCTACCCACCTGTGCTGCAAGCCCAAACACCTTGGGCTTGGAAGCCACAGTAATCCTTCTGGGTAGGTGCATGCAGGGCTGAGCAGAGGCAGATTATGGAACAATACAGGGGACTGGCCTGCTGCTCTTCATGCTGTCTCCAAACCCCTTTCTAGATTAGTCTGAAGTTTCTCAGATGGGTCCCACAGCTCTGGAGCCTAATTTTCTCTCAGTGTGTTTGTGTGTTTCTCTTTTTAAAGGTGAAGACAATGGACGAAGGAGAGGAAAAAGCTGCCATTCTCACAGAAAACGAGAGAAGTGGTGCAGAGGAACATCTTCCAGAGATAGAGAAAAAGAGAAAGGTAAAAAGCTTTCTCTGTTTACATGTGTCAGAGTCTTCCTACATGAATTTCTCAGGATTTTTTATCTCTTAGAAACCAAGAACGCCATAAAAAATGTCCAGTGGAACACAGGCAACAACTTTACAGCAGAGAGAGGACTGCAGCAGATTGAAGAAGTCATTTCCGTGAGTGACAATTCCATCCACTCAGGAAGGTCACAACTTCTCACTGTTGGGGAGCGTGAAAAATTAAAGGAAAGCACCCCTTTTTCTCCTTAGCATCTCCCTCAAATCACCTCTATTAGACAGAAGGAATCTTAGTGCCATGTGTTTGTTCAGCAGACATGGGAGATTCACGAGAGCTGGCTTCACTGGTCAGAATTTCTCCGGGAAGAAGACCTGAAGGACAGCAAGAGATACCACTACAGAGTTTGCTGGAGCATGCCAACGCGCCGAAAACCTATCCCCCGAGCAACAGCAAATGTCTACTTTGTGATAGAGATCTCCAAAATCAAACCTGCGGTAAGTACTCAGAAATGGCACCAGTCCTTTAAGGAACAAGGAGAAGAGTACAGCGGGGTTTCCTGAGGAACAGAAATGCCAGGGCAGTGGAGAGACCGGCCAGTAGCCAGCAGCTCTCACAAGAAAGTCAGGCTGGAGTGTTGCCAGAGAAACTGGGGGAAGAGATTTAAATGCAGCATGATGGAAATTAGCAGTCAGTAGCCAAGGGGAGCAGAGCACAGAGCCCAAGGCTGGTTTAGTTCCCAGATTGTTGAAACTGGCAGAAATCTGACAAACTGAGAATCTGGCAGGATCCCACATCTGCTTTTCTGCTCATACAATCTTCCCTTCCCAAGCAACAGCAATTGCTCTGGGCAGCTGTAATTAGGGCTGAGTGGGGGTAAGTTATGGAATGAGGGCTCAGTAGAGGGAGACTGGCCTGCTGCTCTTCATGCTGTCTGAGAACCACTTTCCAGACTAGCCTCAAGTTTGTCACCTGTACAATAATAAGTTTCAGCTCAAGAGAAAAAAAGAAGTGGCACTGAGTAGACCTTTTTACCTCCAGAACCTGTGCTTAGCCATGCTGAACCTCAGCTTTTCTACTTACTATGCATCCACTAGTAGCAATCCACAGATGTTGTGGTTGAATTAAGCACCATACAGCTGCTCCCTCACTGCTCCTCCTACTCCTATGTGATGGGGGAGAGAACTGGAAGTGTAAAAGTGAGAAAACTTGTGGGTTGAAATAAACCCAGTGTAATAGTTTGTTTTTTTAAAATAATAACAAAATGTGTCATGGATTGAGTTGAATCTGCTGCTGATGTTAATAGCATGCTGCCATCATGCCAGCTTCAAAATGAAACTGCTGGCTGGAGCAAAGTATCATGGGGCTTGAAGTTCAGGCTGTAACACAAGAAGCTTCCTGTTCTGGTTGCTGGGTTTGGAGTGTTGGTCTTTTGCACTGGGCTGACTTTGGGGTGCTTGGGTGGGGGAACTCTGTTACTGCTGGCTTCTGCTGCTGCTTCTGTGTTTTGCTGCACTCTTCTGCAGATAGGCCAAGATAATTGTGCATTGTGGGATCTCATTTACATTTAAATTCCTTATCTCAACCCAAAAGGCTTTTTGTGTTACTTTCTCCCCTGTCTGTGTGGAAGAGAGGGACTTGTGAGAGTGGGCTATGTTAACCCAGGACAGTAAGAAAAAAAAAAAATAACCAGGAGATAGAAAAATAAACCCCATGAAAGACAAGTGACACATGAAAACAATTTCTCACCATCAACCAGTGTGCAGATAGTCCCTGTGCAAAACCTCCACCCCACCAACCTTCCCCCCTAGTTTTACTGCTGAGCATGATGCCATATGGTCTGAGATACCCCTTTGGCCACTTGGGGTCAGCTAGCCAAGCTGTGTCTCCTCCCAGTTGCTTGTGCACCCCCAGCCTACTTGCTGGTGGCATGGTGTGAGGAACAGAAATGGCCTTGAGTCTGTAAGCACTACTCATCACCCCTGTGTTATCACCACTGTTTCTAGCACAAATCCAAACCATAGCCCCCATACCAGCTACTATAAAGAAACTTAACTCTACCACAGCCAAACCCAGCACAACAGCTCTTAACCACTGGTCAGAAACCTTATATCCTAGCACAAGCTTAAAACTTGCAACAGAAGAGTTTTTGCCTTCACAGTTGAATACTCACAGAGGCTTTAAACCAAAACTATTCTAAATCTGTATCAGAAACACTGTACAAGTACCCAGGTTACTTTTGAAGAAGTAGAGAGTAGCTGTCACCTAATTGTAAGTCTGCTGTTTGAAGTCCTTTATGTGACCTCTGCCTTGTCTCTCCTCCTTGCAAGACCTTGCCTGTGGAGGTATTCTTCACTCTGGAGGCCAGCAAGCTGATTCACAGGTGAGTGTTCTGACACAGGTCAGGAGGTTCTAGCAAGCTTTTTCATGCAAAACCAGACAAGGTGCTTGATGTACGTACTGTTGCGGTAAGCGCAGAGAGATGGGAGGAAGCTGTCAAAATCTTCCTACATAAAACCTGGTGCATTGTTATCTTCACCACAAGCATCAACAGCCAACCCATAAGCATCTGCCCCCTCTGTAAGAAATTTGTCCTGGGCTTACACAGGTCTAGGTCTGTTCTTTTCTCAGCAGATAGGCTTGTCTTGTGAATACAGGCCAGCTCTAATCTGGCCAAACTTGGATGCAATATAATTCTTAACATTTCCCCTCTTTTTATTCCATCCTCCAGGCCAGACCAGTGTCGGTTTAGAGAAAAGTGGCTTAAGGACATAATTGAAAATAAAATAATCCTCATGGAAACACTTAAATTCTAATGAACACAGTGAAGAAGAATGGCTCTTCCCTATTAGCATTTCTACTTTGTGGATATATAAACAACATTAAATCTATGCAAAGTTAATTATGCCTGACCCTTTCAAGTATGGGTGGGTACAGCAGGACAGAGCCAGATACCAGAATGTCAGCAGGAAGAGGCAGCTGAGCTGGACTTGCTGTTTGCAAACAACAGGTCTGCAGAACTCCAGAGTAAAGGTTATAGACTTTTATTCTCTTTATACAAACATACAAGACATCTCTGCTGCCAAAACTACAACACAGAGACATAGGGGGGAAAATCCAACAACAAAAAACTACTTTGTTTTTAAAAACATTTGAGAAAAAGGGGAAGGGAGAGTCTGGAAATACAGAGCTGAATCAAAGATCACCACCACAGAAGCACTATCTGTGGTAGGCCCCCGAATACAGAGTTTAAAGAAACTCATGCAATACTACTGAAACAGACCAAACTAAAATGCCACAGGAGTTAAAATAAGGTTTTAATCTAGAATATTAACAAAATATTTCAAACAAATCAAAAGATACACCCTTGTTACCACCTGTGCACATCCAGGGGTCCCAATCACTACACCCCACTGCTCTGATACCTATGTATAACATAGGAGAAAAAGAAGCAAGCAGCTTAGCTCTTCACCATGGGCTTTGGCGGACTGAAGATCAGACCCTCCTATTACTATTATTGCAACTTCACACCCTGATTGCAATCTGCTTGCTTTAAAATAACTGAAGCCCATCTGTAGTAAGCTACAAAATCCTTTCTATTTACAAGTCTAGTTTGAACCACAAGCCAAACTCAACTGTTTTGAGAAAAAAAAAAAATACATCTAAAAGACTTACCAAAAAATATCTGAGCAGACAGTCTTAGATCTTACAGAGGAACTTAGGAGTTCCTGTGTTTCTGATGTTACTGGCAGCTTGCTTCTGATGGCCACTCTACTCTCATTAACGACATGAAACAGAAAACCGCACATGGCAGCGTCAGCTAATGCCCTCCCATGGCATCCTCGGGCTCGTCTGATTCAAAGCAAGTGCAGAACAACATTGCCACCTCTGATCTTTCTTGCTCGCTCCTGCCTTCCCTGCCACGTAGCCTTTCAATTTACAGGGATTCCTTGCAGATGGTGAACAAATCATCCAAGAAAATCTGACAAAAGTAACTGGTTCCTTGATACAAGTAATCCACTTCTGAAGCTTGGCCCTGATGGATGAAAGGCCCTGCAGCACTTGTAGCTTTTCTCCAATAACAACTGGAGCAAGCCAGCTGCAGCTTCGTAGGAGCGATGGCATACAGTTCAAATAGTTATTTCTCCTCTTTGCCCTTAGTCTTTCTGTAGACCATCTCTCGAAAGCTTGCAAGGATTTTATTCTCTCGTTTTCTCCTCTCCTCCTGGTTGAAGGATGCCAGGGCTCTCTTTTCATCTGCACTGTAGATCTGGTTCTCTTTACGCAGACGCACAGCCTCCATCCGGCGATGTCTGTGGAGAACATTGTGTACATCAGCAGAGGCAGAAGCATGTAACACTGTCACGGCTCCCATCCACGTACTGGACTGAATGTTTTTGGGGGCTTATAAATAAAGATCCCTGCACTATAGAACCCAAATGCACACAAACCTTCCCAAGAAGAAGCGTGGCAGGGCAGGAAACTGACTTCTGGAGGTGTCTGCTTTCAGACAGTCAGCCAGAATGCCTACCTAGCCCCTGGGTGTCAGCTGCTGGCTCAGCAAAATTTGAGAGAAATTCCTGTTGGACTCTGAGAAAAAAAATGTAAGCCAACCTCTCATATTTTGCCTTCTACTGAAGAGCCAGTACATCATCACTACCCAAACATAGGAGTTCTGAGGCACCTGACACAAGCATCTCCTCTTTTGAAATACAAGGTCATTAGAAGTATATTCCATGGGAAGAATTTCCTCTTGAGGAGAAAGTGTCCTTGAAAACTTCACCATCTATTTACAGCAACAGGGAGCTTAAACCAGATTACTGTAAGCACACAGAGCACCTTCTCTTCTATGCTTTCAGCTAGAGCTCAGAAGCAGTCCTCCAACCCACCAAGAAACAAAGCAGCTCTTCAAATTTTAACTGAACCATTACCACCATCAAAACCATACCTGCTGCCACTCATGACATAACCAGAGCTCTCAAACGATGCAATCTCTTCACTGGTCAAGCCAATTTCACCTCTCCGGGGTATTCGTTTTCCTGCTTTTACATACTCTGCCATTGCTGCACCTTCACCAGGCAAGAGGGCATGTCCATAGCTTAAAAAATAAAAGTGGTGATTTTGGTCAGTCTCAAAGTGAGCCTGAGCTAAACAACCGGCTTCACTATTCACTGCTTGCTAAAGCTGCATTTTTAAGCACTTTCTTATTCTTTCCCACATATTGGTCTGTTTTTCCCTTATGGTTAACACAAGCAACATCTTAAAATTACTGGCTGGATCCATTCTGGTGGAACAGTAATGAAGACACAACAAAGTCACAATATTGCAGAGCATTAGTGTAAAGGCCTCTTACAAGTGACTTTCTAGGATCAAGGCTAAAAAGCATAAACCAGACTTGTCTGCCTGAATTCAAGCCACAGTAAAGGTTAGCACCACAACCACTTCTTTCTGGGAGTTTTTGGCATGGCATTTCTTTCTGATAAATAAGATATTGTCATAACAGCCTTTCAGGCTTTATTTGCTTGATTTGATCAAAGTACCATTAGAGCTGGCTACTTACTTCAAAGGCCTATCATCCTGAGATGCATGGGTTTTGGGAGCTTCTGGTCCAATCAAGCTATCAGCTTCTGTATTTTCTGCAACAGCCAAATAATAAGAAAGATTAATCTCGTGCCCATTGTTCTCAGTTATCAGAACAGTTACACAGATCAGCAACACTTAAAGAATTCACAGAAAGAACACCAGGAAGTTTCAATCCAAGTTTAAAGTCAGGTGAACCTACTTGATCTCTCAATCCAAAGATCTTCCCCTTGAAATGTTTCGTCATCAGAATCTTCACTACTTGAATCACTGGATTCCTTCCTACTCTTCTTAGCTTTCTTTTTCTTAGACTTCTTCCTGTAAAAAAATTCAGATACAAACATACTGTTTGCCAAAATGTAAGATGAAAGGAAGTGCTTGGAATCATTTCCACACCGTTAGTTTTCCAAGGCACCTATGGGAAGACTGTCTGCAGACACACTGTTGTTCTGCCATAGAAAATGCGTTACAGCAAACCAGACAATATATACACTCTCTGCCTTTCACAGAGCCTTAGAAAGTGGCTCCCTGTGTTTGAAGCAAGTTCTCTCTGCTGTATCATTCAGTAGGTTTAAAGAAAATCCATCAATTTAGCATTATTCAACAGCATTTATAGCCCAAATGTTGAGTGCTCAGCCTTCCTCACTACCTGCTAAGAAAGCAATGAATGCTGCTCTCTAATATAAAGCAGTCAGAATTACTGCTTTACTGTAAACTTACTTTCTGTTCTTCTTTTTCTTCTTCTTGCTTTTCTTTTTATCATCATCTGAAAAAATGAAAGCACATATATAATCAGAAAGAAAATATTTGCTGTAACTAAGCATGAGCTCTTGTACATACACATTAGTCAAAACCATCTTACCACTGGAGTTCTGCTCAGACTCCGATTCGCTGTCGCTGTCCTCAGAATGTTTTCTGTGTTTTCTTTTGGATGCTTTCCGCTTTTTCTTCCTTCTTTTCTTCTTCTTTTTCTTTTTCTCCTCTTGAATGTTTAAAAAAGTTAACAATAGAGACAAAGATCATCTAAGCACCACAGGTATTTTCCTGAAGCAACCCTATGAACTGGAGCCCACCAAACTCACTTCCACTGGTCAAAGTCAGTGAACCTCTTGCACGCAACAACAGCAGATTCTAGACTTCAGTAGTTTCCCATATTTGACATAAGTGGTGTAAGCAAAACAAAATACCTTCTGAGCTGGAATCTGAAGAACTACTCTTAGATTTGGCCTCTTCATCTTCTACTGGTGTATGCTCATCAGAACTGAGTAACAATAAAAGTTTGCAATTTAAAATCTATTTTGTAGCATTCAAGACCAAAGGCACACATCATGAAACACATACCTGCAGATTTTGACTCAATACTTGCAATAAGCTATTAAACAGCTAACTTGTAGCATGGGGAAATGCTTCTAGAACTACAAGGCAAAGAGCACCTGATCTAAAAAGAACCATATCTTGCATAGTTAGTGTACTGGAATTAATCTGTGGAGAAATCATTAATAATCTTGCTATTTTTATTCAGAAAATAAGTGACATGACTTGTGACAAAAGGATTAGCACAGGGGTAAGACTGTTTTTTGTAAATTAAACTGACACATCAATACCATAAAAATCAGACAAGAAGAAGAAAGAATATGCCTTACTCAGGGTCAGGAACCTTTGGTGACAGTCCCCAGACTTCCGGTGCCCCCAGTTCTCCAATTCTCTCTCTCTCATTGAGTCTCCTGCAAGGACAAACACCTTAAGTGTGCCACACATTTTGACATCCGTACCATGTCCAATCAAAGCAGCTACACTAAGGAGAAAAAACAACGAGTGCCTCGGGAGGTCGAAGCAAACCTCTGCACGCTACAAAGGATTGGCGGTCAACGGGTGTCAGCATCCTCCCGGTCGAACCTCGACCCATTCCACCGCCCTTGCCACCTGGCACAGGGGAGGGGAACGCCCCCGCGATGCCCGTCGCAAGACCAAAGGGGTTCAAAGTCTTGGACAGCGTCACAACACAGCGGCCGTGAAAAGGCGGGACAGAAACGGGCCAGGTCGCCCCTTCCCTGGGAGCCGCAAACCTGGCACCCTGCCCTCCCCGGCACCGCCAGTTCCTCCGAGAGCAAGGGAGGCATCGCCAGGAGAGGCCCTACAGAAAACCGGCGCTCGCCTCTGCCGCAGGATCTCCTCCTTCTCTTTCTCGTAGTACTCGGGCCAGGCCTTGCCGTGGTGGTTGCCATGGTGGTGGCCGTAGTGCGCGGTGGAGCGCGGCCCGCCGGGGGTGCGCTCGCGGGAGCGGGACCAGCTGCGGCTCCGCCGGTGGCTCGGGCGCTTCAGGCCGTTGCGCTCACGGGAGCGAGAGCGGGACCGGGAGCGCGATCTACGGCCGCGGCGCTCAGGGCTGCAGGCCGGCGGGCTGCGGGAACGGGACGCCGGCGCCATGACAGCTGCGGGGCGGCTGCGGCGGATGAGCCACTTCCGCGCGGCTCGCGGCTTCCGGCGCCCTCCCTCCTGTGCGGGTGGGGGCGGGCAGCGGCGGGCAGCGGCGGCGGGGCGGAAGCAGGGCAGCTCCGCCCGCGGGGCGCTCCGCCCCACAAGCCCGGCCGGCAACAGGGCGCCGCGGCAGCGGCGTTCCTGGCGGCAGCTCGTTTTCGGCTGCAGGCGGTGGGACAGCTCTGCGGAGACCGGGACGGAGACTCGCGAGCGGCCGCCCAGCAGCATGGACCTGCAGAAAGCGGCGGCGCCAGGTAAGGCGACGCGGGCGGCGAGGTACGGCCGAGACCGGGGCGGGGGGGGGCAACAACGATAGCGGCAGCTGCCCGGCGGACAGCTCACGGCTTGTCCCCGCTGTCCGGGCGTGACCCTCCTGCCGAGGGGAAGGCAGGGTATCCCCGTTATTCAGCCTGCCCCGGGCCATGCGGGGCTGCGGGCACCTTCACGGCTGATTTTTAAAAATTAAACCCACAGCACCTCCCAGCCTGACCTGTCATGGTTCAGGCCGCAGGGCTCGGTGGCAGCACGTAAGGAGCACGGAAAACAGCTGTGACTTGGGAAGAAAATGACACCAGTGAGTGTCAGATAAGGCCTTCTTATGTGAGCACCCTTCAGGGTGCCAGGTCTGAGTATCTTACAGCAGGGCCTTATGAAAACCTGGCTTTCTGCTCTGCCCGGGGAAGTACAGCGTGACCCCGCCGAGCTCACACCAGTTCGGTGTAAACACAGCATTTCAGCGGCTGCTTCTTCCCACTAAGCTGTCTGCTTTCTCCTCTTTAGAAAAGATGTCTGTTATTTTCTTTTTCACAAATGAAACAGTATTTATGTTCCCAAGCCTATTGCAAGCAACATAGAAACATCTGCAATAAGGAGGAAGCCTGTTTAAATTGAGTTGTTAGCCTGTGTGCATGTAACCTCCTACAGAAAAGGAACAGAGAAGATGGCACCAGAGGTTTGCATATAGTTAAGGTGTTACCATATCCTGTGTCTGAGGACAGCCTGGTATCTTTCTGCTGTGAGAGTTTATGAATATTTTGGCTGTCAGTGACTGCTGCTTGACTTATTAAACTAGATAAGGCTATGTTTAAAAAACTGTTGTTTTTATCGGTGGTTGGGTCATTTGAATGAGAGATGAGGGTCTGCCGTGGCTGTATTTTTGCCACCTGAATCCATACTGCATGAGTGAAAGCTTAGTGACTTGTGCCTCTGAGCTTCCTGTCTCAGGAAGAATCTGAAACCTGCAGTGACCCTGAGACGTAGCAGCCTGTATCCACACTCTCCTCACAGGCTGCCCAAGTTCCTTTACCTCTGTGATATGTGAAGTCAGGTGTCCCTGGGAAGAAGTCCAGGCCACTCTGTATCCCAGCACTGTTCACAAGAGGTCATGCTACCAACCCTTGAGATAGATGGAAGCTGCTGGGCCAGGCATAATGTCCACATGGCAAGTAAATGTACCCTTGAGGCTTTCACAAGAGCACATGGCCTTCCCTAGTTTTGGAGTCTGGGTTTGCTGTGAGCTGGTGTGGGCTGGCAGGGAGGTGGAGAGCCAAGGGGTTCAGGGACACTGGGCACTGCAGTGCTGGGCACCATTGGCTGCCAGCCTTCCCCTGCACTGAAGCTGCTCTCAGGAAAAGGCTGTTGATGTCTGCACCCAAGGGTCTCCACAAAAGACCTCTTAGGAGCACTTCACATCTCTGACACTTGTATTTTAAAGCAATCTGAAGTATTTTTATACACAGGCTATACAGTGCACCTACATTCCTGGGCTGCTGCCTCCAGCCTGAGATGTCCCAAGTGACATTCCCTACCCTGATCTGGCATAACTAAAGGTTTTTATACTGTTTCTGGTTCATTCATCATAGCTCCACCTGGCCCTGGCCCTTGTCAGATTGCAATGCATATGTGACTTCCAGGTACCTCGCAGTGGGTTTACAAGGGTCGATGCTGACTTACCTCTGCCTGTTTTAGCTGTCCACCACACCCCTGGACAATCTATTCTTCAACAGTCTTGAAAAACTGATAAATAAAAGGAAACCAGTTCTGTAATATCTCAGATCTGAAGGCTCTTGCTTCAAAAGGCACTTCTGCTACACAAATACAGGGAGCATGGCAGGTGATTTTCTTGCTGGAAAGGCTCATAAACCTAGGCAGGAGCACGTTGTTGCTGATACATGCAGTGAGTGATCTAGTGTGGGGTGTCCCTGCCCATGGCAGGGGTTGGAACTAGATGATCCTTGTGGTCCCTTCCAACCCTGACTGATTCTATGATTCTATGATTCTATGAGGGATTGCAGTAATCTGTGCCAGTGACCATGGCCTGTGACCTGTTAATGTTTTTGGTCAAACTTGATAGGACATTTGTTCATGGCAAAGTTTTTGAATCCTAAGAAAAATCAAGAATCCCTGTGGTTCAACTCCACAAAATCTGTAAAGACAAACAAGCCACCAAAAAAAAACCACCACCAAACTGTAACAGAAGATGAAAAATATCTTTTCTGATCTTGGTGCTCTTTGAGCATTCCTGAATGGTGACAGTTTCCAAGACACCACATTGCAGATCTGTCACTGTGATGACCCCACGTTGAATCTACCGAGTGCTGTGATTTGTCAAAGGACTCATGTCTGTACAGCTCTGAGCAGGGTCTAACAAGTGCCGCTGTGGTGCAAAGAATATAAAATAAATGATCAGTGTGTGAGCGTTCAGGTTTAGGTTACAGAGCTCCTCGGGTTTGGGTGGAGGTGCCAGCTGCGTCAGTGGTTGGCAGAGCAGCGCCAGCCTGCTCTTCTTCCCCCGGGAAGGAAACAAGCTGCGGTGAGAAGTAACCTGCAGCCATCACGTCTCCACAGCCTTATCCAGCACGGTCAGACATAAGAGGGGCGGTTGTGGGGCGCTTACTGCAGGCTCTTCCTGGGGTAGGGAAAGCGGAATAGCTGGCGGTCAGGCAGGAGCTGTCAAGGCCGAAGCGAGGCCCGTGTGCTTGACCCTCGGCTGCCCAAGGTCTCCGGTGGAGCAAGGTCTGGGACCGAGGAGGTGCGGAGCTCACGCTCGGTAGTGGCTGTGGGGCCCGTAACCAGCCTTCAGTGCTGAAGGTGCCGACACGAAAGGGCGAGCGATGGTGACGAGGGTGGGCGACGACCCGGGCGGTGAAACTCTGGGTGGCGTGCGGGAGCTCGCGGGAGCTCTCGGGAGCCGCCAGCCACCTCAGCCCGTTGGAGTGGTAGCGCAGCCGAAGGGCTCCCGGCGCCCCTCTTGAGGTTTGGCAGGAGGCTTGGCCGGGAAAGCAAGGCCACGACACACCTTGGGGGTCCCACTCTGAGACCTGCCTTGAGGCAGCCGCAGGTCTAACCTTCCCCGCTTTTCAGCCGCGAGCACGCCCGAAGGCTCCCGAGGCCGCTCGGTTCAGGAAGCCGAAGGGTGACGAACACACTCGGGAGGAGCGTGGCGGCTCGCAGGGGAAGGCAGCGTGTTGCCGCGCCCCCTAGTGGTCGCGCACCGGGGGCGGCGCCCGACCCCGGAGAACGGCGGCGGCGGCGGTGGAGGGGATCGGTTCCCGTTGTGCGGGGAAGGGCTGGCAGGTGCTGGTGGCCGGTGCGCAGGTAAGGCGGGCTCTCGCCTTCCTCCTCCCCGCTGCGGGCTGCCTTCCCCCTCCCGCCGCCGGTCGGGGCCGGCTCCGCTTGCTAGGAGCAGGAAGTGGCGGCAATAGGCACTGCACGGCCTGGCCGTGTCGAGGCGGCTGAGGGGCCGCCCGTCAGCTCCGGCTGTCGCCGCTGCCGAGCCATTCCCCGGAGCCCGCCGCCTGTCAGCAGCATCGCCGCTCCGTCTCGTTGAGGCGAGGCCGCCTCGCCGCTGTTCTGCTCGGAGAGCGCGCGGCGGGGCTCGGCAGCTGTCCCCGAAACACCTCTCGCGATGGTGCCCTCTCCGCGGTGTCTCTGGCTCGAAACGCTCCTTTTCACGGTAAACTTCACCGGCGATCACGAGGAAAGCCCAGAGGTTGGCCTTGGAAGAGAATGAGATGGGCATGAGCCGCGGCAGGCGTTCCGCCGCTGTGACCGGTGCGGTGGAGCGGGAAGGCTGGTCGGCACAGCCCGGGGAGAGCTTGGCCTCCACATCTTGCCCTGCCTCTCCAGGCGTGTGCAAGTAAAGTTTTAGCAGTAAAATGAAGGACTTGCAGCCTTTAACTAGCTGTCCATATATTTCGATGTTGGTTTTTGTATCTTGTTGGGGGGCATCGAGTGGGAAGTGCCAATAGATTGGAGAGCGTGACTTCTGGTAGCATACAGATGCACAGATCTTCTTACCTGGTCCATAATAACCTGGGTGTTACTGGGCTTTCTCATGACATTTTACCAAATATTTTCACAATTAAAAAAATACATCTCTAGTTATGTTTAAAACCTTTGAGGGACCCGAGTCTTGGATTTTTGTTTTAAAATTTACCTTATTGACTGTGAAATCAGATAGGCAGTTGTTTCTCTGTTCTTCACCTTGTAAGAATGGAGGATATATTCAGAATTGCACATACCCTGGGTAGAAGGAACAAATAATAGTGAGAAACAAACTTTGCAGTGTTCTATCATGCAAACTTATGAATAGTACCTGTTTTGCTTTTTCAAAACAAGGAGTAAACAGTAAATGTGAGAATGTTGTCACATGGTTAAAACCATAAATCTGTGTTTTTACTAATTTGATGTCTTTTACTTTGTAGGAATGGAGGGGAAAAAACTGATTTCTGCAACAGACACACAGTACTCTAGTGTGCTCCTTCAGTCTTTGAATGAACAACGTGACCATGGACTTTTTTGTGATGTCACTGTTATTGTGGAGGACCAGAAATTTCGAGCTCACAGGAACATTCTTTCGGCCTCCAGCACTTATTTTCACCAGCTTTTCTCAGTGGCTGGGCAAGTGGTTGAACTGAGCTTTGTAAGAGCAGAAATTTTTGCAGAAATTCTTAACTACATTTATAGTTCCAAAATAATTAGCATTCGATCTGATTTACTTGATGAACTGATTAAATCAGGGCAACAGCTAGGTGTTAAATTCATAGCTGATCTAGGCATACCTCTGTCTGATGGAAAAAACACCCAAAGTGAGGTCAAAGATGGTGCCTCAGAAACTTCAGCTTCTGGTCCAGGTCAAAGGGATGCTGAAACACAAGTACCCGTAATAAGGCCAGAGAGTCATGAGGCAACAGATGGGATGCCAGTTATAACACAGTCATTCTCCTTACATGGCATAGAATATGAGTCTACAAAAATTACAGTGAGTGATTCAGATGATGAGGATGATGATGTTATTTTTTGCTCTGAGATTGTTCCTCCAAAAGAATGTACTAAAGATACAATTGCTGCAACCCAGAACCAGCCTTGCCCAAGTTCAGCTGGAGTTTCTGACCAAAAATCATGTAGCAGCGGTGGCTCTCCCCATTTGACAAGCACCACAGCAGCTCAGAAACTCTCTTTGCCTACTAGTCAGCTAAGCCCAAACCAAACACAGTCCGGTGCCGAATCACATGTCCCTGCAACACCACACCATTTGACTCCTAATATCATTGTGCTGAATAAGCCTTTACTTAACTCATCGCTCAGTGCCAGCTCCTCGCACCAAGCAAATGTGACGCCTACAATTAATTTACTCGACGAGAACAAGCAGCCATCTAATAATGGCTCTTTAGCTGAAGTGGAAACAACAACTGTTGATGATGATGATGTTGTTGAAGACGATGTCGATATCATTAGCTCCTCTAGCCCTGGTTCAGTCAGCAGTAGCTCTTTGGGTCAGCAGCCATCTGTACCCAATGCAGCAGCAACTGAAGGATCAGGTGTACAGAAAAAACAGGTTGTTCCATTGTCAGAAGAAGCACTTTCTAAAGCTGGAGAATTTAAAATAAAAATCTCAGATGTCCTTGCTGGAAACAACGAGGAACTGAGTTCAGGTGTAGCATCGAAGCAGGCGGCAGAAGGGCAAAAAATCATAACGTTAGATACGGCAACTGAAATAGGAGGCTTATCCACAGGCTGTAAGGTTTATGCAAATATCGGCGAGGATACGTATGACGTAGTCATTCCTGTAAAGGGCAGTTCTGAGGAGGGCGAAGCCAAGGCTGTTGAAACGCCTAAAACATCTGGTGGTGGTGATTCTCCAAACAGGAAACGCATGAAAGTAAAGCACGATGACCATTATGAGCTGATAGTGGATGGAAGAGTCTACTACATCTGCATCGTGTGCAAAAGGTCGTACGCGTGCCTGACGAGTTTACGGAGACACTTTAACATGCACTCCTGGGAGAAGAAGTATCCCTGCCGCTACTGTGACAAAGTTTTCGCTCTTGCAGAGTACCGTACCAAGCATGAAATTCACCACACCGGTGAGCGAAGGTACCAGTGCTTGACCTGTGGCAAAAGCTTCATTAACTACCAAATTACAGCCTCCCACATAAGATCAGTTCATAGCCAAGAACCTTCTGGAGACACCAAGCTTTACCGGCTGCACCCGTGCAAGTCTCTGCAGATCAGACAGTACACATACATCAGTGATCGCTCCAGCGGCATACAAGGAATGAACAACGGCAGCATCGTTTATCGTGTTGGCACAGGGAAGGATGGCACTGAAGGAACAACGTCTAACTCTTCAGACATTAGCTGGGATGACATTTTTGTTCCACATGGAAATGAAGCAATGTTTAAACAAAATCCTTCAGAGGGGAGTTCTGAATTTGAGTTTGTAATACCAGAATCCTACTGAAATGCATTAAGTACTGGGAACAGCATTCAGTGCAGAAATACTGTGTCAGTTTTAAATGAACTGTTAGTATCACTGTAAAATTAACTGTTAGAGTGAAAACAAGCTAACTTGTTCTACTAAAACATCCATTGGAAGCTCTTGGATTATCAGTAGCTACAAGCGATTTGTGAAAGCAATTAATCTGAAGGTTTACTTGAATACAGAGCAAGAGATTTCTAAAGAGAAATTTCTGGTATATTAATTTCAATCAAAATGTGAGGATTTGTAGCTTGAAAAGGTACAATTTCTTCTGAAGAGCTAAAACTCTTGCAAAAGTAATTGAGGTATTTCCTGTACCCATACTTACTATGTAAACCCTTTCTTTCGTGTTAACACTTAAAATGCTAAATCCTGTTTAGACGTTAACCAAGCAAACAGATTTTTTCATCATAGTCTCCTGAATATGGAACCATTTACAAAACAAACAAAAAAATCCCTCATCTATTTTTGCATTACTGCTGCTGTCCAAAATAACTGATCCAGTCGTATTGAGTAGTGCATTTTTGAACTAGCATCTTGGTTCTGCTTTTATAAGCACTATGAATTATCTGTCTTTGTGCAAATAGTTTTGCTAACAAGATAGGTAGAGCTAAGTGGACTTGGTGATCTCATTGGGTCCCTTCCAATCCCTGACATCCTGTGACCCTTTATTTATCCTTGTCAGAATGGTGAACAGAGTATTTGGTGTCTGGACTGTTACATTTTATTTTTTGCAATGGGAACAATCAAAACCCACAAAGTTCAGTAGTGGAGAAGCTTAGAACACAGAGGAAAGAAAGAGATAATTTTTTCTTTCCAAAATATAAGGAATAATGTTAGGCTTTCTGACCACTGGAAAAGATGCCATTAATTCATTCAGAAGGGCTTCAGTCTGATACTTTAAAAAAGTAATACAATAGAAGTTACTGTTTTGGCTTTTCTCAGAATTCTGGCTCTCAGAATTCTCAACCTTTCTGGCTTTTTTCAGAATTACAAAATAAATGCTGGTCAGTTTAGCACTGACACTGCTGAGGATGTTGTATAGCCTATTTGGCTAGATCTTTGAAGTGAAACAGGGATTTGGATTATTTATTTTTTTCCCCTCCCCATTTATAGGTTATGGAAGCATGGGGACTAAACCAAAAATCACAAAATAAGTTCTGTCCACCGTAACACAAAGTACAATTTCTCTGCAGTTGTTGTCATCTGTTTTCAGTTTGGGGTTTTATTATATTGTCGTTTTGTTTCTCCTTGCAATTGGTACACGTTTATCAGAAGATAAAGGAGATGTCCAACTTGGAAACAGGAGGTCTGAGGGGAACAAACAGCTGTTGACTGGACTCATAGCTTAGCACTTCAGATTTAGTGACTACTGAATTTTTGTAAATGGTAATGTGAAAATCACTCAAGTTTTAGACATGGCTGAGATTGTTGTGCATAGCACTAGTTAGCTGTTGTAACCTTTTATGGTTTAAATTACAGTTAGAGGTTTTTCATGTTTTAAGTAAGCATCTTGATCGTATGACCTTAAAGGTTAATGTTTCAGACATACAGCATTCTCTACACAGAAATACATTTAAATGTTAAATGGTTCAAATACAACTTGAGCTATGAAAAAGGGTACCAGACATCTGTGTAAGTAGTGATGGGAGAAAGGGGAGGAATTACCTTATGCATTTAATGCTCAACACTTGTTTTGTAGGCCAAGAACCCCATATGTCTGATTATTAACAGACCCCCTTTGAACACAATGGGGTATGCTTTCGAATGTTACAGGTTGGGTGTTATCTGAGATGCCATTTCAGCAGTCAAACAATCCTCACAAGACACAAGTACTGATTACCTGTATTAGCACAAGCAGCAGCCCTGTGTGCTGTATTGAGAGCTCCTAAACTTTTTGACAAGAAAATCCTATTTTTGTTACTGATGGGACACATCCAGAATTAAGCATACATTGGAAAGTGTACATTCAGTAATAACTGAACGATGGCTATTGATATTTGCTGCTGATGTATTTAAAACTTTGAATTAAACTGTGCCTACTAAAGGTCTCTTTTTGGAGGAAAACTGGAAAATTAGGGCTTTGTAACTATTTTTGCTAGAAGACTCATGCTTGCATGTGTCTCAGGGTCTTCAGTTTTCCTTGGAAGTGATTTTTGATATCCAAAGTCCAGAGATGGTGTAAAGCATTTTTTAATTTCACTTCCAGTATTTATTGGTTTGAAAACATAGTAAATCCATTCTTTTAAAACTGTTTTTACTGGGGCCATGAGCTTTTATATTTAGGTTTATGGCTATTGCACTTATATTTGATTTTTTTTTGTTTGTTTTTGTAAACACTTAGCTTCCAGTTTTAACTTAATGAAAAAAATTATGTAAATATTAAGGAATTGGCTGTAGGGTAATGTAAGAAAAAGATTGAAAAAGCATTTATATAGAAACAAAATTTCAACAGATTATGGTGGCAAACCTCATGGCCATTTTTATGCATATAAAATAATTGATGGATCTGCTGCAAAATATGACAAAGGTGGCTGTATCCTCACCGTATGGTTTCTCTGGGGATTCCTACCATAGCATTCCAGTATATGACTTAAACAGAGAATGGTGAGATAACAACTGACTGCTTATTTATTTTGTACTCTTCAGACACGCAGCTTATAAATATGCAGAAGCTGACAACTATATACATTGAACTTTGAGTTCTACAGCTGTTGCCTAGGAGCTGTTCCATGTCAGACATGTATGATTTTTGCCAGATCTGTATGTATATAGTTGTACAGTCTTTCCTTAACATACTTTATAAAGTTGTGTTCTACTTTTCATTAATCAATACTTGATATTAGTTCTTAGAGCTTTCTATGGCAAAAATAAATTAAAAAAAAATCTAAATTCTAAAGATGGGTGCAGCATGTTTCTTTTTAAGGGCAGTTCAGCTGCTACACTCTAACATGTTGGACTGCTGACAGTCTGTGGCTTCCTTTTCCAGGTCTTTGGGAATTGCAGAGAAACCCTGTGGTGTTTTTATTTGGGTGTTAGTCGCGGGGGGGGGGGGTTGTATGGTTTTTGGTTGGTGGCTTGGTTGTTGGGGTTTTTGTTACTTGTCTTTTGGTGGTTTGGTTTGGGGTTGGGGGGGGGTGTTACCACCCCCACCCCCCTTTTCTGGTTTTGTTGTTTTTAGTTGGTTGGTTGGGTTTTTGGGTTGAGAACTCCTGAAGAAAGCAAATTAGCTGAAAAACGCCACTCCTCAGAATAGGCTGAGCTGCTGTGGTACTGCTGTTGCAAATGAGCTATAAATCAAGAACATACGGAGAGGCCAGTGCCAATGTATTTCAGCTAACTCATGGTTAGGACTCCTCCTCTTAGCAGGTTGCCGACAAGCTGTGATGGGGAAGAGTTCAATTGTTGGTGTTCTATGGTGAGCATGGAGAAAATCAGTTAGATCAGGTAGACTTTTTATTACAGGTAAGGAATGCAATTTATTAAGTAACAAATGATGGTTTAGATGCCTTTATCTCCTTCCACCTACTTCCACGAACATCAAAGACCAACTGACAGCATCAGGACAGAATTATGCCCAAAGTAGTACAGTAAACATGAAAGTAAGTAAAGGAAACGTTGGCACTGCACTAGCTGGATAATTTGCTTCTGTGTTAAGCAAGAAAACATCAGTAATGACATCAGAGTCACTGAAGAGAGGCCACCATGTTGTGGGGGTAGGAGTGCAGAATTAGGAAGCAGGGGAGCATCCAAGGCTTTTTAAAAACAGAAAGAAAAAGCATCTCTGGATAATCACAGTAGAAACATCAGAGTTTTTCTTTCTTTTTGGATTTTTTTTGGTTGTTATTTCTTTAATGCACAATGCTACTATACTGGAATTCTTCAAGTAACATTAGAGATGCTTGTAAAACAGGAAAGTTGCTAAAATGTCAAAATGCAATTTATAAATGTTTACAAAAGTCACACAATTTTATTTAACTTTGGTAAGTAATAAAAGGGTACATATGAGTCACAACCTTGACATTCTCGTAAGAAATGAGTACAGCACAGAATGTTGCATTTACATTGAACGTTTAGTTCTACTTAGGCAGAAGGAAACAGGTAATTCAACAGAAAATCCCACCAGCAGTTTCATAAATGTGAACATGGACTTGTACTTTTATAGTGAATATAAAGCAGCAATGTAATTTTTGCTTAAATATTCCTTTAAAACAAAAATAAATAACTTGGATAAATTCCTAAGTTTAGTATTTGTCAGCTCAAAGCCAGTGACACAGTTGTTTCCTAATTGCGTCTCTGCCACTAAATTACCTTCCCCTGTAGAATAATTACTGGAGGTGAGTTGGAATTTAAACCTATATTAAAGGTAGGGCATTGTTCAGACATTGAGGAAAGTATAACACTGAAAAAGCTTCCAGGCAGAATGCAGCTGGTATGTGAGGAATCCCTTCCACGGTGGTTCCCTGAGCAGCATAGCCTGCAACCTTAGGAACAGCACGGAGGGTGGAGCAGAGTGAAGACAGCACAGCCAGGATTTATGGTATCACTGCAGGGATGGGAACTGAATGGTACTATGGAACTGATAAGCTGTGTATCCACTACCCTGGGCCAACAGTCTGTCAGGTTTTTGATAAATGCTGTCTTTTCTCTGAACTTTGCCCCTTATAATACCAAAATGCACCTCCATCCCAAGAAATACCTGCCTCCAAGGTGAGATCACCCCTCACTGAGCTTGCACCCTGAATTTTTCCTAGTCTATACCTTTAAAAGCAAAGCAAGAAAATTTTACACCAGTCATAATAAAGGTATGTATGATTGGAGACATTCAAGCTCCACCTGAAAGGTAAAAAAATAGTATAAAATGGCTTAAGAGAGGGGAGATATCATGGAAGGTACCATTGCAGACCACCTCTAAATTCCGGGATGAACTGACAGGCTGAGCCTCCACCCCACCACAGGGACACCTTTGGGTAAGATTGGAAGTCTTGGTTACACCGAGTACTTCTTTGGGAAAACTTAATTGTTTCCTGACTTTGTGCATTTGTAGCCACGCTGCATTATTCATATTTGTGATACTTGCACATGCTTTGCAGACAGTGTATTTATCAGCATCAATCTATACAAGAACTTGTACTCTTGTTGTTTCAATAAACTGCACTGTTCATTAAGATAGTTGTAAAGATTTCTCATTGAACATGACCAAGCTCCTTAAGTATGGCCATGGGAGTTCATGAAGCGTGGCTGGTCTGAAAGCACAGTGCTCTATTACTGTATCCCTAATCCTGGTAGTTTAATACTCAAAAGTGCTGAATTGGGCATCACTCTGCATCTAAGCCAAGCCAGCCTCAGTCCCTCTGACATCTGAGGGCAGGCTGGAACACAAGGGGCGTTATTTTTTGCCAAATTACTTAACCTTTTAATGCATCATCCCCTTGTGAGTTTCTTAGTCCTGTCCTGCAGTTTCCCCTCATTCTTCTAGCCCTGTTTAGTTGACAGGCACGAATGGTAGAGTTCTGATTTGTAGGGAGTTTTTTTCAGATGCACTGTCTGTTTTGAAGTTGTCCATGATCCCTTTATCAAAATTTAATTCAGGAAGATGTAATATAAAATAGATGACCTGGTGTACAAACCGATTTCTAGTGGGCAAATCTATAGGAGCTGTACTTCAACAATCTATAGTAGAACAAAGTATCAGCAGAGTATGTTCAGCATACACTACTGCTTTAAATCCCATGAGCTGTACTCCTTTCTCCATTTTTCTTTGTCACTGGAGAAAAGTTACATTTGCTTCTGGATAAAGAGTGCATCCTTTAGGTTATTAATACACTGACCACTATTTGACCGTGGAAATGGTACGGTTAACACATAGTCTAGCCTAACGGCTTTGCAAATGCATAGGATTAGAAACAGCATTGTACAAGTGTGGGTGTACTTTGAAAAGTGAGATCAGAGAGCAGTGTTTGTTTTATGTGTTGAGAGTATTTTTATTAAAAGTAGAAAGATGCCACGGTTTAAAATACATCTGTCTGGTTTCTCCTCTGCCTGTTCCCCTGACCCTGAGCATGTATTGCACTTTTAGATTCTGAAAGCCAGGCTTAGCTTTTAGGTACCTTTTCATCTGCATCAGTTTAAAGCAAAGGTAGACAACTGAGGATTAGGGCCAACAATCTGATGCCAAGGAAGTCAAATCTCTAGGAAACAAGGAATGAAAAGTCAATACCTGAAGAAAGCAGTTGAGAATGCTCAGGTTGAGCAGCTCATATCTGAATGCTGTCATCTGAAATCACTTCCTGGAGTAGAACCACACTTTACAGGACAGTGTGTCACATAACAAAGCTGACCTCCTCTTGTTATGCAGGATGCATGCAAAATCTGTTGGAATCTAGATCAATCAGCACAGTCATCAGCTGAAGATTAAATGAAAGTCACAACAATAATTGCAAATTCCTATCAGTTTCATCCTATATTACAGGGTGTTGAATTACATCTTGAAGAACTAGTAATGGATACTCCTTATGTGCAGCCCATGATACAGATACAAGAACAGTGCTCATTCAAGGTGTTGATTCAGTCTATTAAAAAAGTTAACACTAGAAGCTTAAAAAAAAAAAATCCCAACTAAACAGAAGGGGGAAAATTACAAAGAATGCACTGTTTCAGACAGCTGTGGACAGTTTCTGATGCTCTTTATAGGAATACAAGGGAGATTTAGGCAGTGCAACCACCCGAACTATTTGACTTTAGTTAACAATACAAAGAAAGACATTTTCGTTTCACTTTCTATCTTAAGAAGCATCCTGAAATAAAACCAGCTTGCCTATTAAAAGCTTTCCTCCTCAGAAGAGTTATACTTGCTAGACATACATGAAAATACCTTATGATGTTATCTTTTTTGATTAGTGTAAAACTTTGAGATGCTGTCACGCTTCCCCCAAGATTTTTCCAGTGCGTAGGCTGTAACCAACAAGTGATGTGAGATAGGTTCTGAGGCCCCAAAAAATCCCAGCAGCTGAAGCCCCAAGGCCAAACAAAACAAGCATCAAGCTGAGCTGTCTGCAAGCACCTTTGACCTTAAACAGATCAATACTCTCCAGCAACTATCAATCTTGGCTACCCTTACTTCAGCTCAACACAAGATGGAGTAAGGCAGACCAAAGTCTATCATCTGTGTTATACTGCTTTATTAAAAATCAAGGACTATGTGAACCTCACAGTAAAACAAGGAGGCTGGAATTTAGATCACCCACTACTCACCAACACTGCAAAACATCAGCAGTATGCCCCCTTCCTCATACTCCACTGTTAAACCTTTGAAATAACTCTCACAAGAAAGAACAGTCCAATCTAATATTTGTATTTGCAATTATCTTCTGTATCTACCCTCCTGCTCCCTCCCACAGTAAAATATAAATACAAAATGTTCACAATTATTTCAATGGCAAGTATCTTTGCATCTTTTTTTCTTATGGTGTATAAGGTGGTGGCTTTTCAAAAGGTGGAAAATACGGTGGCGAGTAACGAGGCGGCGCATTAGAGGACCACATATAGCTGGGAGACGGCGACATTGATGGGGGCTCATCAGAGAGGCCAGAAGGAGTAGAGGCTGGAAACACACTGGAATGCTGCAGGGAGACAGCAAGAAGCATTTAACATAACCACTTCTTAATGTAAAGGACCCTGGCAAAGTGTTACCAAGCAGTGTAAAATCAACACTTCAAGGCTCAATTCTGCAAACATATGTACATGTAAATAAATATTCAAATAACTTCTTGTATTCAAAGCAAGCACAGCCTGTAAGTAACTGTTTTGCATAATGAGACTCCTTAGACTTAGAATTGAAGAAGGCATTTAAAAACCAAAATAAAATAACATAACAGTGTTCCTTCTCACTGCTTTCGTACACCTGCTGCATTTCACAGAGACTGGGTAACTTCAAACTGATGAGTCACTGTCAAATCTTGGGTTTCACATATCAGCCAGTAGCAACAATGAGCAGGCTGCAGGTAACTTCTTTTCACACTACATTTTCTCTTCATCACATATAAAAAACCTCAGCAATTAATGATAACAAAATAATATATGCCTTCAGTGAGTAAAAAGTGTAAAAAGCTTGAAAAGGTGGAGAACCAAAGTTTGTGTACGCCTGATGGTTAATTTCTGTGCTCCAAAATAACTTTGCTACCAAAAATACCTTAGGTCTAAAGCTTCAAGCCATACAGTGCTGGTGCTGTCAGAGACCTGCGCACTGGCTGCGCTGTCTCCAGAAACAGGCCAGACAAACAGACAATGAAATACAATCATGTGTATTTACTCCTCTGGCCTGCTGCTGCTGGCCATTTGGCCACCCAAAAAAGCAGAGCAAGCAGTGGTGGCTGGCACTTGACCCCACTGCCAACATGCTGGAGCAGACCACCTTTCTGCTCAAGCTCAGGCAACATGCATGCCTTCAACAGAGACTGCAAATCCCAGATGTGCCTGGCTTAAGACCCTGGCAGAGGCAGAAGAGTGAGGAGGCTTTGGACTGCACTGCAAGAGGCATGGGAGTGAAGGCCGAGGGACCTACGCAGGGGCAGCAAAGCTGAGCTGTACATAGTGGTGACCAGGGACATGATCAGAGCTGACATCTGATTTTACCTTGGTGGGAGGAGGGTCAATGGACTCTGCAGTGATAGTAGGCTGCTTTCAAATAGCATCTTTCTCTGTGTCACTCTCTGTGGGATAACTGCCTAGCTTACTGTGGGTCAGGAATGCACTACAACATGCTTTGGGAACAGGATAATTTACAAGCAGAAGGTATTTGTGTTAAATGAAGGTCTAGGAAGCTGGCCTGCCAAACGGCTGAGGGAGGGAGTCTTATGAAGATAAGACAGCTCTTTTTTGGCTAAAACTGATGAAGCAAGGCTAAAATAACAAACACCCAACCTCAAAACAGACTTTGAAAAGTTTTAGAATCTTCCTCTGCTCATGTTGCAGTAGAAAGAGGGCAAAATCCATTGCACTTATGTGCTCCTGACATCATCTGGCAGTTAGTGCCTTTATCACCAGCAATCCTGAATCTGTTGCATCTGTCACTTTAATAAATTAAGCCATTTGACTGGCTTAACTTTCTGAACCTGTGACAGTGCAAGTCCTTATTGGGGCACTGGAAAAGAGAGGCAACCATTAATTTTGTCAAATAGTTCCAGTTAGAGTCCTGGGATTCAGAAACAGGCAGACATCAGGATCTTACCTGTAATGCAGCATGCCCCTAACACCAGCCCGTGAAGGTTTGTTAAGCAGAGCTATAGATTGTGAAAGCCCAGGCTGCTTGCTGAGGATCTCATAGAAAGCCATACAAATTGTTCCCATTTCAAACACAGCAGCTCTTCCATCATGCCCCAGTTCTCCCAAAGCCTGATGGGTAGGAGCCCCTGGACTACAATGACATTTGGAAGGGCCCTGCTGCAGTGACATCGCACTGGCAGTTGTTAGAAAATGGAGCCCTGGGTGTTGACCATTACAAAGCGCCTGCGCCTGGCTATCTCAGTCACCACCAGGAGTGCTGCAGGAGAGCTGCCATGGCTACAAGCAAGCCTGGCTCATACCAACTGTGGGCAGCAGCCTGGCTTTGGCAACAAAGCCAGCAGCTGAGCAGATGGCACTAAATCCTCTTTCGCCAGGGGGTGAAACAACAAAAGGCCACTGTTCGCTTGTGTTCTCTCGTCAGAGCCAAACCTGTCTCAGGGTCCGCAGAAGTCAAAATGTGTCAGGACTGAGGTTCTCTTGCCTGACTGCCCCAAACTGAGTACACAGAATGAGGAGTAAGACAGCAGCATTATTCCTTCCAGGGCGCTTTCCTCCTGCCCAGCTCCCATCACAGCCACTGCAAAGGCCTGCTGCCTTCTTCACCATAACCAGCAAGGCAGAGTGTTCATCAGCCACAGCACAGGCAGTGGCCAGTGCAACACACTGTGCTCTTCCAAATGCCAAAGAGCCACATCTGCCATTTTAGAGTTGTATGTGAAAGAGAGTCTCTTGCAGGGGCACAGGCTTCCTTAGAAATTTCAGAGTATTGTGTTTTTTTCCCCATGAAAGATGTATGGGATGAGTGGGAAGCAATGATTTGGCCAACTCTTGCACCAGGGAGAGTATGACCTTCAAAAGTGATCTAGGAGGCAAGGGTGGGCTTCTCTCTGCGCTGCTGATAGCAGGGGAGAAGGTGTTAGTGGTACCTCAGAGCACTGCAAGCATCACAGACAATGCCTAGTTTTGATGTAGCCTTCACCAGTGAACAACAGGAAAGGCAGGCAGAAGGTTCTGTTGCCTTCTCTTCAAGGACAGCTTTCAGGGAGACACTGTCTTAGTGTGAATGAGTACTGCCAAGGATCAGTGCCTAGCAGGAAAGATTTGGTATTCTCTGCAGGAACAGGAAAATTAAACTGTGTGAATGACAGGCAGACAGGCCTCTAGAGTCCTGCAGACTGGCTGGATTTAACCTTGCTGCTAAACAAGAAAACATCCTGTAACGTTCCTTACCTGAAAGTCATATGCAGAGTAGGGAGGCAAGTGAGGAGTGCTGTGGTAGTAGGAGTTGTAAGATGTCACTTGTGGCCTGGAGTAGTAGGACACTGAGGGGTGTGCATTTTCAACTGTACAGTTCAGTGTAGGCAGGGAAGGAGTCTGTTGAAACAAAGAGAAGAGAATCTCAGGCTACTAACCAAACCATAGAAAGCTGACAGCTGAATAAAAGGAGAAACGATGTAAAGGACCACTGTGTGTCTTTGGAACTCAAGTCTGCTGAACTAGCAACTGGCAATCTGGCTGCCTCTTAGGCAGCAGGTAAGCCTGGAGGTCATTTCATTACTCAGCCACCTATTGTTTACTCTTAGTTTCCACAGAAAAAGCTCGCTGTAGCACAGTGCACACCAGTACTCACACAAAACAACCGCACAGCAATAGCTGTTTTCATTGTTTTTAAAAGGTAACTTGGATGATTTGTTTTGTTTAACCCACAGAGAAAGCAGCACCATCTTACCATGTCTTTAAAGCCTCCAAGAATCGCTGCTGTAATGATCCCTAGAAATAGCCCCACTATGTTCAGAATTGTTGCAGACCAAAGCAAGTGGTAAAGGTGGATGATGTCCTGGCAGCTGCTGACATCAATGTATTCATAGTATCCTCCAGAAATCTCTACTCGACTGGATTAGGAAAAAAACCACAACAACAATGATTAAAAGATTCACCACACATCATAACACTCAAGCACTTCTGCTCGACAGCAAAATGCATTGTGCAGTTTAATGACAGCATAACTACCGAGGGAGTGGGAACGAAGCTTGCTAGATCTCCTGCTTGTCGCATCTGAGATCTCCCTGTATGTCAACAGCAGAAGGCAGCTTGATCTGTTGTGAAACAAACAAGTCCTGCAAAACCTGCAAATATCCAAATCGCCTTCAGGCTGTATATGCCTCATTTCTACCATCTGAAACCTCCACAGAGATCCTGGAGGCATCTCAAGGACAAACTGGTCTTGGAATTACACAGGAAATCGGTCTGTGCCCAGAGGATCAACAGCTGCCCCTTACAGCAGCGCTGGCTGCTCTTCACAGCCACAAGAGCAGCTAGGTGGGACTGGGATTGGCACAGGACAGCACAGCTGGCTCCCTGGCACCGCAGGGCTTGGCCACCAAGCACATTCAACTCTGCTGCTCTGCTCCAGCTGCCTGATTTTTACAGCTCTACAATGGCATGGGCTGGCAGGACCCCTAGGACTCTGGCAGAACAAGGTCCTTCTGCTCGCATTAAAAGCTTAAAAAGCTTTTCCACATGCAGAAATGAGATGGAGAACACTTGGTTAAATTCACTTAGGTCATGATTTTGGAAAGGGAAGAGCAGCTCCTGCAACTGGAGGATGCAGTCTCACGGCAGGATTCTTCAGTAATGACTTCTATCTGACTACTGCTTGGAGGAACAGGCTGACCTTGGATGTAGCCGCTACCAGAGGCAGTGGGATACAGCAAATTCCCCTTAAGAGAACATTTACTGAGGAAAAACAATACTTGAGAATGACTATGACTTCTTTCTCATCTCACAGATGGAGATCCACTGCACAAGGGCTTTGAGGAAATGGGGAAGAATAGGCTCATTTTTAATAGCAAGAAGCAGATCAAGTCTTATCTCCGCAGACTCTGCAAGGCTTGCAGGAACCTGCCTTCTTTCACAAGAGCCTCTTTCCCTCATTACTCAATTGTTGCTTCTTCTTTTATTTTTTCCCCTACCTTCTGGTAGAGGGCCAGTGCAGAAGACACTGCAACAAGGAAGCAGGGTATTCAAGCAGAATGGAGGCAGAGCGTAGCCACCAACTGTAAAACCTGAACGGAATGCTAGCTTTCAAAGGCCCAGCATGACCTCTGCACAACCTGAGCACACACCATGACTGCCTTTAACAATCCTGTATGCACTGTTTGCGAGAGCTTGTTCCTAAGGAGACAAGTAAGAGCGTGAAGCTCTCAGAGCCTTGGAGCACCACTGACAACATTCAGCATTGTACAGAGAAGTACAGCAGGCACTTATCAACAGGAAGGGGCTTGTCCGATGCTGCCACAGCCAGGGCATCAGGAGGGATGCAAGATTGCTGTCGCTTTCCTGTCGTTTCCATCCTTTACGTGAGCCAACCAGTCTTGAGTGTCTGTGCCTTTCTTACTGAGATCCAGAAGAACCAACACCTTCTCAGTGCAGAACACTTGTGTAGTACTAAGCAAGACTAAGATGGTAACAACTGATATATCAGAGAGGGGAAAATGGGTCAGAGGCAAGATTCTGAACCAGCTTGACTGGGATAAAAGAAAACACAACAGAAAACTTAGAAGTGTTTCTATTCCAACCACTTCTTTGTGTATCGCTCTCTTTAGCTAGTAAAAAAGGACTGTGTGCTGTAAACTGTCAAAGGGAAGTGTGAGCTTCACCAGGCTGAAGTGTCTTCCACAGGAATAAAGTCCTACAGAGGCCAGGGATTATCCCTCCCAGTACGCAGAAACACCATCTTCCAACAGCAGCTTTTGATCTTTCTCCACCACCATCAATTATTTAAGTGGGGGCAAGCCCAACTATGTAGTGTGAGAAATGCTAAGCTTGAAACAGCTCTAGGCAAGAGCCAGCACTAAAAAAAATAAAATCAATTTATTAATTGCTTGCTGACACACAGTAGACACTCCAAATATAAGCAGTGCATGCTGTAAATTAAGTTGGCTTAGGAACAGTAGCCAGATTTTATGATGGTGTGATCACTATGCAGTAGTTCTTGATTGGTAACCATTCCTCTGACTCATCTTTGCACAGTGCTTGTACACCTTCCAACCTCCTGTGACCATGGAAGGTATTTCAGAGAGGACACTGATTTATAAACATCCAGCCTGCAAACTCTCTTCCGTGTTAGTGGGGTGGGAAATGAAATAGTGACACAGCAAGGAAGAATAGTGTTCCAGTTTTCACATCTTTAATCTTCTAAAACAAAATAAACCCCAGTGAACAGGCAGTGACAACAGAGAAGGATGGTGTTGAGTCAAGGGACACCCAATAGGAGGAAAACTGGGGAGGGCACCAAGCATGAAAGTAATGGAAACTCCCTCCTTGTCATTTTTCCAGCTGGGCTAGCCTGGAGCAAGCTCACCCATAGCTGGGATAGCTTTAGTGTACTTCATACACCACTTTACTTGGTGCCTGGGAATTCTTGTGGCTAGCAAACACAGTTTAATATCTCTTCCCACAATGGCTATCATTAACTGATACTTTGCTCCCACCCTATCCTGGCCCTTCAAACACCTGCAAACTGCCATGACCACTGGCATGGCCTTTCCCATGGCCAGGAATGGTATGCTTAGCATACTCACTTTCCACAGTTGTACAGGTCACAGCAGAAGCAGGTGTTGGTTTTTATTTTGGGTGTGCAGGGTGCACGGCGCTGTGGGTGACAGATCGCCTGTGAATACAGAAAAAAATACACAAAGCACATAAGGGCATAATCACCAAGCATGATTTCTGCTGCTATTTGGCCTGTACTACAGACAGATTTTGTACTGATCTCCAGATTAGCCCCAGGTAGATTTTTTTTCATTCCTTACTTTGCAGCACAGAGTCACAGTGGAATAAAGAATCATTAGACCAGGCAAGCATTTTCTTTCCCCATGGGGAAGCACATGTCTGCAGAGGAAGGGAGTTGTGCAACTCTTAGAAGCAGACACGACCTTGCTGAACTACCACTCTTCACCACACAGCAACTCAGAACACTTAATTGTCTGTGTAAGTAGTTAACACCCAAGCTCATGTGGATGGTCTTGTGGCTAAGAAAAGAATGCCTACCAATGCCATTGTGTACTACTTACTTGGAAAATCAGACAGACATTTTAATTTGGAATATAGTAGTTATTCAAAACTACTTGGCAACTTGTTAGGGAATCTCAGAGAGACTCAGTGCACAGCAAAGGCAAGTTACTCACACACTATCAGTATGTGGCAGGAACATCTGTCCCCGGTGGGCTTCTCTTTGGAGAAGACAGCACATAGCAGAGGGACAGAGGCTGACACATGTTGCTCATATCTACAGAAATTACTACTGCATGAACTCTTAACCCACCACCCTGCTCCTGAAATGAATGCACAGCTAGATCTAGAGAAAACAGTGTTCCTATCCCTTATCCTATTCACCTGCTCCTTCACTAATGTGGCAGTACCAAGTGTGGAGGAATTCACTTCCTGGGTCCTGCTGGCGTTCTGCTCCTACCCCAGGCCCAGCCTCCCACTCCCACCTCATTTCACAGGCCTCTGGGACACTAGAGCAGCAGCTTGACAGCAGGTTCCTCCACCTGCACCATAAAGCCAGTCTCTCTATGGTGCCAGCACAGCCAAATCTGCTCTTACCTCTGGTGGGGTCGTACTCTTGGAGTAGTACTGACATCGCCCCGCATAAAGTGGCCTCAGATCCTGCCAATGAAAAAGCACCAGGCTTAGCATTGCAAGTGAAATCAGTGCTGAGCTGGAGAAAGGCACCAGGCTTTAGAGGGACCCTGCTCTAACTTCAGCACCTCAACATATTGGCAGAGAGGTAACAGCCCCTACCCCAGTCCTCCTGAGCCCCAAGTGATGTTTAACATTTGGTCTCTGGAGGCAGGCACAGGAGGGGCAGATTCTTGAGCCAGGCTTGTTTGAGTGAGTGCGACCATCCCAAACTGGATGACTCATTCCTCATCCCCCTAGACACATCCCAGGGCTGATGACATGTTTCTGAGGGTTCTTCATGCTGAATCATAAAAAGGTCTCATTAAATTGTTGGCAAATTTATCCTTCTGGTCTCTTGAGTGACTTGTGAGACAGCTCTGGTTTACCAATGACTCAGCATGTAAACATCATTAATGTCTCACTTTGGGGCAGCTTGGTCTCCAGGGCAAAATTTTACAGAAAGCAACACTGGATGTGTATCTGCATCAGCAAGCCCTTCCCAGGAGTAGCTGAACATGCTCTCTGGGCATCTGATCCAAAGCTCGAGGTGGCAGCAGCAGAGCAGGTGATAGTAGGGACACTGTGCTAGCATGGCAGGAGCACTTCTGCAAAATGGTGACAGTTTTGGACTGTTAGAGGGTGAAGCAAGGCCAAAGGCATGTCTGTTCATAAAGAGTCAGAAACCACAGCTCTCATCATCCCAACTACTCGGGTCTGGCTGCTTCAGATATGCAGACATCCCTGAGGCTAACCGGAAGGAGGTGCCAGCTCATGCCATCACCCAACCCATGAGGTCAGCACCTAAAAATCCCAGAGCAAGTCTGCAGGGCTCAGACCCACACAGCCAGCATCGAGAGTCAAAGGAGCTTCACCTTTTTATCAAAACTAATGTTTCACATGCCTCACAAGTAGTACCAGAGATGGCCAACACTTACTGGCTGCATCCGGACAGAGGGAGACCTATTACACAGCTGAGTGGAGCTGAAGCTGCCCTTGGCTCTCTCAGCAAACCCTACTGCCCAGCCATCTTTCTACCACTGCAATGCTCAGGGGCAGGAAAGGGAAGCAGCTTGACAAAGAGAATGATGAGCCAGCTGACATGGGGCGTTTCCACTTGATGGATAATTCTGACCTGAAGTTTCTTTCCATTCTCATCACAAGTAAACCCCAAATCTTTCTTTTCCTTCCCATTCTGTCTTCAAAACCAGTCATCAAACTGCAGAGCTGCAGGAGTAATATCTGTTTGCAGTTAGAAATGTCAATTAAAATGTTGAAATGGAATAGTGCTTTTTCATTTCTCTGCTATTAACTGAGGCTTTTGTAAGTCCAGCTGTACTAGCGATTGGTCATGACAACAGTAGCTCTTTTCTCTTAAGTCATCAAATGGAAACTGAGAACCTACTGCAAGTGCTTCCTGTTTATAGTGTAACACTTTGATGAGCTTCCTATCAAATGGCTTCCTCCTACCACAACATCCAGCAGTTCAATTAGCATCGAGAACTACCTTTAAAATGCAATAGATGCTACTGGTGGTAGCTGTAATTCACATTACACCTTTGAGGTTTGAGAGCCACATAAACACATAAAATAGACGCCAAAGACCCCCAGGAGCAAGGGTCTCAGACCTTGCTTGCTGCTAAGGTACAGATATTTCTGAAAAACTGACACGTTTTTCTGAAGTTCATGCTTTAAACCAGCACTCAGCACATGACACATATCAAAGCCCCAGGGGGGTGATGTGGCCTGACAGGGCATTATGGACACCATCACTTGTTTTCCTAGAGTAAAAGAACTGCAGCACCTGTGTTTTCCTGGAAGCACTTACTATGTGTCTGGCAGCGAAGACGCCGTCTACTATGGCACAGCAGAACGCAGCAATGACACCAAAGCTGATGAAGACGATCGATGCAACCAGCTGAGAAAGGAAAACAAAGCAAAGTATCATCTGCCTCTCCACAACCAAGTGCTTCATGCCCTCTCCACAAGGATACCTAAATTGCAGTCAATGACCCAAATGCCTGCTCAGGCTGCACAGGCTGGTCTCATTGAAGGCAACGGGATGTGCATCTCAAAGGAGAGCATCTGCTCCTGTAAGGTGGCCCAGCAGCAGCATTGTGCCAGACTGGTCCTCTGGGGCCTTGATATCATAATGCAAGTTTTAAAGTGACTCCAAAGCTCTAACTTAGGCTGGGATACAGCCCCTCTTTTGGCTGCTACTATCTTTAACTCTTCCCTGGAAAGAAAAAGAGAAGATTTCTTCCCTCCCTGTTCTGGAGCACTGCAGACAGCTGCTCCTGTGAACACTTCCCAGGCTGTAAGGACACAAGATTATGTGAACCTCCCAGGTGGGAAACACTTTCATGCAGGCCTAAACACAAATCCATGAGACCAGAAGATAGGGGACCACCCTACACCACTGCTGTTGTACGCCTTCACAGCAGCTTGTCTGGGCTCCTCTGTGCTGGGTTGTGGCAAGCACAGCCCACAGGCCTCCTCCTGGCTTGGGTCAGCTCTAAGGAGAGAGATCTCCACCTTCAGCTCAAGGAAATCAGTCAGGTCTGACCCTCTTCCACTGTCCCCATTCTGCCCAATCTTAAAATCAGGGTGAAAGCATTTAGAAAGTAAACAAACACTTAAACCCCAAACCAGGTAAGAGAAACAAAAATGTCTGCTCCCACTACACCACTTTAAATACCATCTCTGCCAAAGTGCCAGTGCCCAAATGGGAGAAACATGTGAGTGATGCCATGTCCCCTCTCCTTGCTCCCCAACAGTTCAGCTTCTGCCAGTGGGCTCCAACCCAACCAGCACTCCCAATACTGATCCTAATCCCCCTTCCCAAAACACATCAGGGATACTGACAGGGCCGTGAAGGGAGGGCAAGAACTGCAAGAGTAACAATCAATGACTTGGTATCTAAGTGGAGATGAGTGATGAGTGGTGTGCCTCAGGGGTGGTACTGGGACTGGTGCTCTTTAACACCTTTGTTGGCAATGTGGATAGTGGGACTGAGTGCACCCTCAACAAGTTTGCTGGTGACATCAAGCTGTGTGGTATGCTCAACATGCTGCAAAGACGGGATGTCATCCAGAGGGACCTTGACAAGCTTGAGAGGTGGGACAGTGGGAACTTCATGAAGTTCAACAAAACTAGGTGCAAGGTCCTGCACCTGAGTTGGGGTAATCTCAAGCACAAATACAGGCTGGGCAGAGAATGGATAGAGAGCAGTCCTGAGGGGAAGGACTTTGGAGTGCTGTTTGATGAGAAGTTCAACACGAGCCAGCAATGTGCATTTGCAGCCCAGAAAGCCAACTGTGTCCTGGATTCCATCAAAAGAAACGTGGCCAGCAGGTTGAGGGAGGCAATTCTCCTTCTCTGCTCCTCTTTCATGAGATCCTACCTGAAGTACTGTGGCCAGCTCTGGAGTCCTCAACATAAAAAGGACACAGAATTGTTAGAGAGGGTCAGAGGAGGGCCATGAACATGATCAGAACACCTCTCCTATGAAGACAGGCTGAAAGAGTTGGGGTTATTCAGCCTGGAGAAGAGAATGCTCCAGGGATACCTTAGAGCAGCCTTCCAGTATTTGAAGAGGGCTACAGAACAGCTGGAGAAGGACTTTTTACAAAGGTATATAGCAGTTGGATTGAAGGGTAATGGCTTCAAATTAGGCATTAGTTAGGCATTAAGAAAAAATTCTTCACCATGGGGGTGGTGAGGCACTGGAACAGGTTGCCCAGAGAAGTTGTGGAGGCTCCAACGCAGAAAGTGTTTAAAGCCACGTTGGCTTTAAACAGGAGCTTTGAGCAACCTGGTCTAGTAGATGCCCCTGCTCATGGCAGTGGGACTGGAACTAAACACTCTTTAAGATCCCTTCCAACCCAAACCATTCTATGATCCTATTTTAACCTAAAAATCCTGAGATCCTTTAATCACATTGTTTTTACCCAAACCTCCTTCAGTGAAAACAGACCTTTCTCCAGCAACATTCTTGTGAAGACTAGTTCAGCTTGAGCAATGAGTGGAGATGCAGGAGGGATCTCTTGGGACAGTGTGCAATTGCTTACTTCTGTTAGCTTCAAAATGAGAGAAAATAAAATGACTTTCTAGATGAGGCAAGTATTCAAGGCTTGTATTACTGCAAATAAAGTTGATAGAGCAGGTTGTGAAATTAACCCAATGACCATGTAAACACGTCATGGTCACTAGTAACAAGCTGTTACTGCAATATTGGATGCTGTGCCACAAAGTATTTGCAGATGGCAGCAGGTGACAAGTTTTCCGGGATCAGGTCCCGGAAAGAGGATAGAGGATAGTCTCCCTAAATAGCATGACCCATGGAGATGGGAAGTGAGTCAAATACTAAATATATACAATTTGGTTATTTGTGGGTTGCCCCTGCTTGCAGATAGCAGCTGCTAATATGGTGATTAAAAACAATACATTGTTAATGGTGATACTTTCATAACAGCCCTACTAAGATACAGAATCATAGAATGGTCTGAGTAGGAAGGGATCTCCAAAGGTCATCTAGTCCAATGATGTGAGAAATGGTTTTGCTCTCTTTATTTACAGCTACCTCTCTCTCACCTGGAGAAAGCACAACCTGAAAACCAACTGCTGAGAATTTATGATACAAAAAATTAACCAGGAAATAAAACCACACCAATTCATTTTAAAAATCCATGGGTTCCAGCTAGCCCCATGACTTATCAGCAAGAGTTGTGACTTAGGGTGGACAATACTGTCACTGTAGAAAGCAGAAGCCCCTCTCAAGAGCCATGGGATGTGGCTCTAGATAGGGGCTTACCCTGGTTTCACTCACCTAACTTCTGCCAAAGGCAGCCACATCGAGAGGCATTTGGACAAGAAAAGACAAACTGGGTTGGGATAATGCAGGAACCACAAAACAGGAATGTTCTGAGCTTAAGTTCCTTTTAGGCTATGGTCCAACAATGCATGGGCTGCGAAGCTGTTGGTCAGTAGTTGTCCATGGCATGGATGACTGTCACAAAGGCATGCACAATGCTGACTCCTCACTTGAAAACTGCTGAACAGGCAGCTTGGGTCTAAGTCAGTGCTGCCTACGGTGCTGGCAGGCAGAGGTGGCAGGCTGGTGGGCAGTATGCTGGGCAGCTGGTCCTCCCTGGGAGGACGAAAGCACTCCCTTACTTTGACAAGTGGGATGTGTAGACATGCAACATGAAAACCAACATGCCTGGGTGGGAAAACCAAAAGTCTATTTCTGTCTGTAGGCTGAAGAGAAGCAAGGAGAGCTGCTTCAGATTAGCTTTCCCCTTATTGCTGGTTTGCTTGACTCCTCATGTTGCCCAGCCAGCTTATGGGGCAGAAATGTGCACAAGGACATGGCAGCAGAAGTTGTTTTTAGCTTTTCCTGCCATCATTGAGGAGCAACTGCATAACAATCAACATCAGGACTGCCTTTTAGCAAACTAGGACACTGGGAAAGTTCACAGAAGATAAAAGTCCTGCAGTGCCAGTGACATTATGGAAACATGCAATGGAAAAAGCTGCCCATGTAAAGTGCTCCTGGGCAAGCAGGAAATGCAACTAAAGCACAGGGACAATAAGTGACAGCTACTACATGTCCTCCCTGTGGCCAAAGCAGAGACAAGCTAGTGGCCATCCGAGGCAGCAGTGATGCAATCCCTGCAAAGCTGGGTCACGCATGCTTTTTAGGACACAAGATGATAGAGAGATGAAAAGAATAAACATGCACTACCCAGGGCTCTTCAGAATAAACAAAGAAGTCAAGCCAGAGGCATGCTGCCATGGGCACACCTGTGAGGAACACAGGACTGGCATAATATGGTCATTGCTCAACCAGACTCTGATGTGCTGCTAATGCAAGAGGCTTGAAACCCAGCTAGGGCAGAAAGAACAGAAAATGTTGCTCTTGCAGAACCAGCGTTAAAACAATAAATATCCACTAGAAACCCACCTCCTGTGCACCCTGACTGTGGTAAAGAGTTTTCTCTCCTGCAGAGTCCGTCTCATGCTCTCCCTCCTGCTCTTCAGGGAGGACCTACTTGCAAAACCAAAGGCATGGCAGCCCAGTCCAGTCTCTGGAGTAGGACAAGCAGGAATTTCTCACAACATCCTCTGTAGCTTTGTCATGGTTTCAGCTCAGACAGAGAAAAGGTGGTTTGGGTTTTTTTCCCCTCTTAGTAGCTAAAATGGTATTGTGTTTTGGATTGAGTATGGGATTTGGTGTGAGAAAATTGCTGATGCTTTAGTTGTTGCTAAGGAATTGAGGACTTTTCAACTTCCCATGTCTTACTAGTGTGCAGGTGCACCAGAAGCTGGGAGGGAGCACAGCCAGAGCAATGGACCCAAATTGGCCAGTGGAATATTCCATATCATGCAATTTCATGCTCTGTATACAGATGAGGGTTAGCTGGGAAGATGGCTCTCTCCCCTAGGATTGCAATTTCAGGATTTTCTCTTCTGGGAACAAGCTGGCTGGGAACAAGCTGGGCCTCAGTTAGTAGGTGGTGAGCAATTGCATTATTCACTACTCATTTATTTTCTTTTCCACTACCGTCACTATTATTTTAATTTTAGTTCAATTATTAAATCATTTTTATCTCAATCTACAAGCCTCCTTACCTCGACTCCAATTCTCTCCCACTGCTGCCTGGGGCAGGGGGTGAGGGAGTGAGCAGCTGGGCAGTGCTTAGCTACCAGCAGAGTTCAAACCATGACAAGCTCGGCAAAGGTGCCTTAGCCTTGGTCAGCAGCACACTGTGCTAACCTGAGCCTCCCTCGCAGAGGCAGCTCTATCCCTGCAAAAGCAGGCAGCAGTGCTGAGTCATTATGACTCCCCCCTTGGCCATGGGTAACCTGGCACAAGGAAGGCTGGAGGGATCTCACTGCCAGAGCATGGGGCAATCAACAGGGAGGGGGACTGTGGCCACTGTCCAGGGCAAAAGAATGTTCACAGGGTGCTCCAGAAGCTGCCCTGTACCTACCACGAGCCAGTCACATGCAGCAAGGAGAGAAAACAGGCTGGGAAAGACTAAGCTTGACAGCCTGCCAGGACTGCAGCAGGTACCAACTTCTGACCTTTGGCTAAATTCTCAAAGAACCTACGCACTGTTACTGACACTTCCAAGAACTACAGCCCCTAACTTCAGGCACAAGCAGGCTGTGTTTGCCAAAGTGGGTAATGTGGGACAGGTCTGTCCTCACTGCACAAACAGATCCCCTCCCACCCCAGCACAAGCTCAGCTGTGATCATCCCAGCAGCACTTGTCTCATCTGGTTTGTGCTATCTGAATGTTTGCTCTCTTATGAACATTACTCCCAGGGGATGGGACACCAGAGACCTGCCCAGCCAGCGGCTTTCCAGTCCCAGCACACAAATCCTCCTTGCAGAATGAGGAAGGAACCAGACAGTGCTTCTCAGGTCCCCAGCTGCTACTTGACAGCATGAAAAGTTTCTTGGTTTTCCCTCCTACTTGAAGAGGTGTTTGGAAACGAGAACCAACAACAGGCAATACTGAAGAAGTTGGTTGCTTTTCAATTACACCAGTCTTCATGCTTCAGATCATGTTGATATCTTGAGTGACTTATTCTCCAGACGTATCTACAGCAGCTCTGAGCACTCATTCTCAAAAAGGACTTTTTGCTGGGCCCTCTAAGGGCTTTAATCTCCAGTCTCTGGGCTGCTGTTGCACCACCTGCTTGATTGTCTTCTTTACCCTTTGCTTAGAACAAAAAATGGCAAAATATTTTTTTTGCAGAGCCCCAAGTCTCTAAGAATTTATTTTAAAAGACTTAAAATAATGTCTCATGTTTATGTTACTCACCCATATTATACATCACATACTGTGACAGCTCAGCAGAAAAACATGCTCCAAACACTTGATTTCAAGCCCCTTAAAAAAGTCCCAGTGAGTTCAATGAGACTGTGCAGAGTCACCCTGTGCTTTCTTGAGCTTTTTTAAAAATTATTATTATTATTATTTGAAAATATCAGGGCTATCAGCCTTGTTCTTCTGGGCTGCCAGAAACCATCTCTAGTTTTCAAGAGGTATGCAACACTACCCTGGAAGAGTTAGGAGAATGAATAACACTCTTTATACAAAAAATTTGAGTTACTGCCTTTTGGGGGTTTGGGTTTTTTTTTGTGGTGTTTTGGTTGTTTGGTTTTTTTTCCAGATTTTTGGGTGGGTTTTTTTAAGTTTTTATAATGAACTTACCATTTGCCTTTTGTTTTCTATCAAGTTTGATCCAATTATTCCAAGAAACGACCCAAAACCAAGCTGAAAAACAATTATATTATTATTAGCAGTTTGATCAGGACGGTATCAAATATATTTTGCATACAGACAGAACACCAATCTAGAAGCAGCAAAAAGCATACTGAAGATGTGCAAGCACTTTTCCTTCAGCAAGGAATCAGGGGAGTCTCTTGCTAGCAGGCACTATCAAGTGTATCCATTATGACACTAAAAGCATGTGTGGAAACAAAAAGGATGAGTTTTGAATACCATCCCCTCCCCAGTGATGCTGAGAAATGGCTGGTGGATGAGGATACACATTGCTGTCTTGGAATAAACCCTATGAACACTCAGGAGCCTCCAGATCCAAACCTAGCAGAACCACATCACCACCAGGATTTGCAGGACAAGGCTTCTGCAACCTCACTATGCATGTGAGCAATCATTTAAGTTTTCCAGTTGGAGAATTTCTTGATGTGAAGTATGAAATAAGAGGGAATTATACCTCTTAAGATTTAGAAGTTTCCTGCCTACTCCTATGCCTTATTTCCAGGGGTAAGGATGCATCACCCAGGATCTTCTATCTGAAGAGCTTATGCCAGCCCAGCAAACAGAATAAGCTACTCCAGCAAAAGCATCTTTTCTTGGTGCCATAACCCACACCACTGTTCTTATTGCAGCTCAGTGAAGTCAGCCAGGAATGCAATTTCCACTTCATTTCTCCACAGCCTTAAGCTATTTAGCTACACTAAATAGAAGTTTCTAGGACAGAGCACACCTCAGCCAGGCCAGAGACAGAGACTTCAACGAGAAATCATGGACTACTGGGGAAGAGGCACAAGTACTTCTGTGGAGAAAGGCCTTTTGCTGGTGGAGAGCGTATCCAGCTCTACTTCTATGGGTCAGCAAAAGGAGAAATGCCAGAAAAGTCCTACAGTTGGACTGGTCATATTAAGTAGGTTCAAATCCAGTCAGTAGACTAGGGGGACAGTGAAGATCTGGGTGAGAATGCCAAATAGCTGGCCAATTCCTCAGGAAGCACAATAAGGCAGGAGACAAACTGCAGTGATTCAAGAATGAGTCAACGAACCTGGAATCAATATTTTCACATCCGGGAATAGAAAAGTAAGGTTTAATGAATCGATGCCAACAGGCAGAGGCACGTGCAGAGATTAGCAGACACAAACACGATGAGAAGTTTGGCTTATCTCTTCCCCTGCTCTGACTAAGCCCAGTGATGCTGGTGCAGGGCCGCAGGCAGCAAGGGCTGCTGGCTCCAATGGCAGGGATTACAACAGAGCAGCCCATGAGGCTGCTGCTTCACGGCTCCCTGCCTTGCACTCTGAGCTCTAGGAGACCATAACTCCCACATCAGCGACAAACTTCCACAGTAGGATGCACAGCAACAGCACCCAGTGCTGCTTAATGCTGCAGGTAGGCAGGGCAGAGAGTCAGAGGCACTGCTGATCTGACCTACCAGTGCTTCTGGGCTTATTATTTGGTTCAGCTTTGGCAAGCAACAACCCCCACCTTCCCCAGCTAACAGTTTTACAGATCAATTCCAAGCCTGAAACCTGGGAGATCCAGACATGATTTTCAGTCTGGTAATGCAGCAAGGAACTTGTATGGCAACATACACTCATGACAAATGCTTAAGAAAAACATTTTGTGCCCTTTGAGCTTGATCCAGCACATTTAAGAGAAATGTCCACATGGTGTTTTAGAGCAGCCTCAAGACAAAAGGTGAAAAAAAGTTAACAAGATAATTAAAAAAAATAATTAGAGCAAGTTTGTACATCTGTCAGGTGAAGACTAAATATATCTGTGGATTCTCACTAATTAAAGGGAGTTTTCGTTGCATTAATAGGAAAACCACTGCTCTTCTACAGATGAGACAAAGAGATCTTCATAATCTGCATCAACTGTATCATGTATTTGCTGGCAGATACAAACCCCATAGATACCTGTCTGAAAGGAGGACAGGACACAAAATGAATGTGCTTTTCCAGAGCAAAGCCCCAGGCCAACATGCTTGACAAGGAACAGGAGAGGTTTGCCCATCAATGCCCAAGAAAGGGCATTTACTCAGACACTGGAAGCTGGTGTAACTTGAAGACAATACACCTATCTCACAGAGACTTGCTTTCATAACAGTGCTTGCCTTCTGCACCTGATCATTACTCGTCTCATGAGCATCACTGTTATACCTTGGCCTTCAAGGCCCAGGTCAGTCATCCAGCCACAGGCGAGGATATTTCCCACAGAGAAACAGCTGGGGTGTTCACAGATGTAACAGTGAAGCTAGCAACCTCGAGGTCATGGACAAGGGTGAGGACAGCCTCTGAGTCAGCTCCTTCAGTTGGGTCAACAAGGAATTGGACTTTTTTTGGGGGGAAAAAACAAACACACCAAACAATCCCCCCACCAAAAGAAAAAACCCAAACAAAAAGACACCCACAAAGAAACCAAGATCCCACTAGTGTGTGAAAGGTCTCCAGTACCTGGTTCTGTCCCTCCTCAGGAGCACAGGCCTGGGAAGATAATCCTCTGCATCAGACAGCTACTTCTTTGCATGTTTCCTCCTTGCACAAGAGACGTTTGCCCTTGACACACCAGTTAAAGGAGCAAAGAGTGGTGCATTAAGCATGGCAGCAATGAGACATCTGATGTCCCATAAGGTGATCACATTCATGGGTCTGGTCCACACATCAAGAAGTCACCCAGCACATGAAGAGAGTTCTGGCTCTCTCCCTACCACCACAGGGTACTCAGGGTATGACTAATGATGGTGCAGCACTCATGGTGCACAGAAGCCCCTAATGGAGATGCACACAGGCCTTACATTTCTGTGAAGTTCTGGATAACAAGACCTGCGAGAAGCTGCTTCTTCAGGGCTGTAGAAGCCACCTGCTTGAGGATAAGTCACCAAGCAGTCGTGCACCACAGCAAGCCCTTTTCCCACAGTAAAGGAAGAAATTCCAGCTAGTTACGAAACACCAGCTATTTTAAGCACCTGCTGAAGCATCCAGCAGTACACTGAAATGTTTTCCTGTGCAGGGAGACAGGCGAGGTCATCACACATTTCCACACAGTGAATTAATGAACTAACCAAGAGGGGGAATTTCGTGACAAGCACAAACTGTCAAGGTGCCTCTGAATAAAGTAACTCAGTGCCCTTCCCAAGCCCAGCAATTAATTAATTCCATGAGTAGACTGAGTCTTACAAAAGTGTAAGCGATGCTGACGTTCCTGGAGCATAAATAGCATGGGAGACGTCAAGGAGATGTGAACAGGCTCTGCCCATCTGCCTCAGCCTGCAGGACCTGCTCTGAAGCACGAGGTTCAACGCAGGCTGACAGAGCGTAGGCTAAGTGTGAAGAATTTGAAGCCAGCCTGTCACCTTTCTCAACACCTTCCTTCTCAACTTCTCTTTAAAAAAGATCAAGCCTAAATGCAGGAATTACTGGGACAAGCCAAAAAACAATCCTCAACTGGAGAGGCCCAACAGTCTATCACAATGTTCCACTCCAATGGCAGTAAAGACGCTCTCTTCAGCCATAAAAGCGCATGCCCACAGAAAAGTGCAAACCTCCCTGAGATCAGCAACACATGGCAAACAAATCAAACCACAATAAGGCATGAACGAGTCTCCACCTAGTTATCTGGCCTGACTTTAAGCCTCCAACTTCAAGGCTCCCAAACCACTGCTCTTACACCAGGAACCCCTAGCTGGGGAGCTGCAGTGACACTCACTCTGGTAACACACTTAATTTGGCTACAGCTTAGTCTTTGTCATGCTTCTCTTTGAACATGTCTCAGACATGCACATCAACAGACCAGGACTTGCTTTCCAGCTCATGTTAGAGCTCTGTGTATGCTGGGAGGGGCATAATGTACTTGCCCCTTATGATTCTGCAGGAATCATCTACTGGCAAGAAAGCTAGGCAGCAGGGGTCTTCTCTAAATTAAGCCATTTGAAGCTACAAGATTGTCCTTTCCCATTTTCATCTGTTGATAACAAAAAAGAAGAAATGGATGTGCTGGCTGCTTTGATGTGTACGTTCCCCTGGCAAGCTGCCACAGCTATCACTAATATGCTTCTCCTCATTCAGGGACTCCAAATCGTTAAACACTCCTGCAAGTGAACTTTATGACCACAAGATCACGTGAAAAATATTTCACAACCTGGTCTCTCAACTGTTCTTGTCATTTATGGTCCTTCTTTGCCTTTCTTCTGCTTGGGGTTAATGTGATGCATGCAAACAAATGAGGTCTGCTGTTGCTTTGACCAACATAAGACCTATTTATCTGTCTCACCATTAGCTCAAAAGCATTTTATTACCTAGGCTCTGAGGAAGCTGCCACTTGAATGGGTTTTTTGCATGGGAATGAGCAGCAGGTGCAAAATAATAATAAAACAAATAAATAAAATGGCAATGAAGTAGCTGAGCATAATATATCAGACAAGAGCACCCTGTATAACATTTGCATCATTACGAGGGATTTTGTAGGCAATAAGTTATCTAGACCTACCTAGGAGTTCTATACTTACAATAACCCCTGGGTAATAACCTCCAACAGTCACATTTTGGGTTCTTGTTGTAGCAGCTAGGCCCACCGTTAGAATTAATACTGACACAATGAGGAGAGTCACAGTTACGTAGAGGGAATTTCTTTTTCTTCTATTGAACGACCCTAAAAACACACATACACAACAGAATTTGCTGATTCCATCTGGGGACAGTCACAGTACCACAAATTTCTCCTCCCGCCACCAAAAACATTGTGGTAAACTTTCTTTCTTCTAATCTGAGAATATTTCTGTGTTTGGCTCTTACTTTTCACCTTCATTAACATGCTTTATCAAACGTTACTAGGGCACCTGAATTCATTTACTTATCACTTCTCTGTTGTGGATGAAGAGAGATATAAGAACTGTAATGCTGCAGAGCTCGTTTGGATACATGGGAGCCTCCCAGTCCCACTGGTCTGGGGCAGCTGAGCAAATAAAAGAAATATCACCATTAGGCATTTATATATTTTCTGACCTATTTATACCAAGATAAATAATCACACTGTATGTCACTTGTTTTGAGGAGAGAAATCTTGGCTGTGATCATATATAAGGCACCCACAATTTTCCATGTAAATAAGACATCACCAGTAACAGCCACTTCTCCTTGCCTGTAGTATCATCCCCTGCTTTCAACAAGGACCAGGTATTTTTAGATACTTGAATAATGAATTTGTGAATTAGTAAAACTCATCTACAGCTGCCTGATGATTTTTTTTTTCTTTTATGTATTTATAGATGTCCCAAATGAGCATAAATATAAAATAGTGATTCCATCAGCCAAGAGGAAAGCTGGCTGCAATATTACGCTCAGTAGCATCTTTAGGCATGTTTGTTCAGCCTGTGCTCTGCCATCTTCACATCATTTTGTGGAACAATCCTTTTGATTATATTTCATACATTATGTAGACATAACTCAGCATTTGAAAGAGCAGCTGGTAGAATAATGGACCATAACAGTTCCCTGCTGTGCTCCCTAAATTCTTCCCCATACCGTGGGGCTCTCCAGTGCACCCTGGGATCAGACAAAGGTATTTCCCACCCCACAGGCTCCCAAGTGATGCTACCAGCACTTATCAGTATTTCAGAGAAGGGCATGGGTGTGTCCCAAGACCAAGGAGCCGATTCTACCATTGCTGAGCATGTTCCCTAAAGCAAAGCACATTGGGAACCCCCATCTGAGGTGTTCAGGGGCCCCCTGACAGCATGTATGTGGTAAGATAAAACACCGGCAGAAAACCTGGGAAGAAAGACTCAGTCAAATAAGCACAATAACCTTGTCCAAGTTCTCCAGAGAGAGGAGCACACCAGGCCTGGCTGGGCAGCTCAGCTCTTCTATAGGGTCTGTGCCTATCAGCAGCACAGAGAGATCTCTTCATCCTAACAGTTATACCAGTGCAGCCATATGGACACACAATGATACAAATTATCTCACTTAAACCACAAGGTCAGCTCTCCCCAGGGAACAGTGCATCAGCAACCTGCTGGTCCTCTACACCCACTCCAACCTGACCCACCAGCAGAGCTGCTGGAGGGAGCACTTCCTCTCCACGCTGATCCACGCAGCACAGCTGTCATAGGGGTGGATCATTTCACTCACACCAACATGATGAGCTTGAAATCACAGGCAAGGCCTAAACTTGGGGCCGAAAAGCCCAGCATAAGGAAATGAAAGGCAAGAGAGGTTTTATAAAGAAAAGCAACCCTTAGTTTTTCATGCCATTTTTTACAGAATGGAGATAAAGGCACCCAACTGTTTGCTGCAGGTTGTGTTAGGGGTTAATCTTCCTATTATCCAAATAAGTCAATAATATACAATCTAAACTTCTGAAGCATTCAAAATTCATCAAGATATTAGGCCATTCTGTATGTACCGCCTCCCACCATAGCTTGTGTCACGCTCCAGTTCCAGTGCAATCATTTAAATGTGTCACATATATGTCTTAAAATTCCAAAGTACTGGGAGCAAAGGTTTAGCTGAAACTGGAGAATAAAACACTAATTCTTCTATGGATTAGTTCTGAAAGAAGGAACCTGCCTTGCTTATACACATAATAGATTACCAACCTTCTGATTACTGCTACAGTCTGGCTGGCAAATGAGCAGAAGATAAGTAAAGCCAGCCATATGTTCCTCAGGCAGCTTCAACTCTTTATGGGTAGGCTGTGTGGGTGTGCAGATGTTTATGTGCTGTAAAAAAAACACCCTGCAGAGCACATCTGAGCGGGCGCCGTGAGTACACGAGCACAATGTTTACACACAAAAATGGCTATTCCTGGCTCCCATCAGAGGCTGCAAAAAGTTACCATGAAACATGCTGTTTTCCTCAAAACCATAGTATCTCGTTAGCAGCATTTCTGCAGGCAAAACACCAAAACCCAACAACAACTACTTCTAAAAGAAGAAGCTTGAAGCACTGTTTATGGATTCTGAACTTGTTTGAGAACCTGCATGTTTTCCATTCTTGTATTTCTACATTGTTCCCCAGCTCACAACTAGCACACACCAACAAGCACTACAGAACTGAAATGAAAGATTTCCAACCAGAAAATTTCTGAGAGCTTTTCGGTATTCCTCACAAGATTAAAAAGGCAAACCCAAACAAAACAACACCACACCACACCAAACAAAAAATGCTTTTATTCCAAGTCCTGACAAAATCCATCATAATCCCTGAACTTGATACTGGAGAGAGATGTAAAATTGCAGAGATAACGATTACCTCCACTTGCGCTCTGTACTGAGACACCAATTCCGTTTTTTCCTTTCTCTGAAAACGCATTTTGTTACATGTATATTGAGAAAGTGGTTTTGTACTTCCATAAGGATACCTGCAGCTGCTTCAGGATACCTATACTGTCTCCACCGATTGCTGAAGGGTCATGCTGGCAAAATCCTCCCTCTCATTAATTTTGCTGAAAGTATTCCCCATTAGATCATTTATCTCCTGGCTGCTGAGCTTGGTGCAGCTTTACACACAGAAGTGGAGCTACAACAGCTTTGCTATCTCTGCTTTTAAGAGACACCAATAGCCATGTCTTTGTGATTTATCCAAATCAGACACCTCAAAACTTGCTTTACTCAACCTCAAACAAGGTGGTTGGAAACACTGTGCTTAACTTAGTGAAGAAGATTCAAATAAATTAATACTCTGTCTCTTTCTTTTGCTAAAATGACAGAGCGTGGACAGGCATCAGAAATTTCATTTTTATTTTAAGCCTCAGAAACATGCTCTTGTTATAGTTACTGTATACATGCCTGTCATAAAAACAAGGTTGCAGTAGGTTCTTCCAGATTACTTTGAAAGTTTGCTATAATATTTATTTTTGTATTGGCCCCGATTTACTCAAGTTTTTCTTGATTATCAGGACACAGACAAGATGGCCCAGAAACAGCACTGACTTCTCCATCTTGTTCTTTAGGAGCAAAAGTCACAAGCGAATACTAACCACAAAGTATCCCAAGGAAGCCATTGGAGAATGGGGGCAACTGGCACCGAGCCATTCTGCCTCCCAGTCCTTCTCCTGTTGTTCCACCTCTCTGCCAAAAATTCGCCACTGGCCGATCCCTGACCCGAACCGCTCTCTAACCACGGGCCCTGCCAACTGACCCACGAGAGGCGGGTCTGCAGGTGCTTGGGTGACCCGTCTCCTGCGTGGATGGGTGGAAGGGGTGGCAATTGTAATTAGCAGCCGGTGCGGGGCCGTTGGCGGGATTCTCTGATCTATTTCGGGAGGTCCAGGAGCACTGGGAAGGAAGCGGACCCCGGTCTCAAGGATGCTGCATGGGCCGGGGGCACCAGCGGCTACCTCCGTCCGGGCAGCGAGCGGCCCCGGCCAGAGTGGGGAGCGTTGTGTCTGTGCCGCAGCCCCGGGGGCTCCGGGGGCAGTCGGATCGTCCCGCTGCGACGACGGCTGAAACCCGCCTGAACGGCGGCTGGGCGGCCAGCGCTGCGTGGCCGTGAAAGAAAACGGCCGCCTCGGCCACCGCAGCCGCTGCCGGCGGCGGGGGTCGGGTCATGTCCAGTGCAGCTGCACCGGCCCCTGGGGGCCCACTGCCCAAAATGGCCGCGCGCCCCCAGCCCCCGCGCACCGACCCGCATCCTCCTGGACCTGCGTGGCCTCTCCCCCGCGGCACTTACCCACGGAGTCGGGCAGCGCCACGCCGCCCGGGCGCTGCTGAGTCAGGGACTGCCGCATGCTGCTGCTACTGCCGCCGGCCCCCGCCGCAGCCCGCCGGGCCACGGCGGCGGACAGAGCCCCGGCAGCGACTCCGCCGCGCCTGCGCGCTGGGAGAAAGCGGTGGGAGCTGCGGGGCCAGTCCGGCCCGCACCGCCCGCTGCCACCCCCCCAAAGCCGGCGGCGGAGCGGGGGCGGGTCCGCGACGGTGCCACCAGATCTCGGCGGGAAGGGCTGGGGCATTTGGGGCTGGCGAGCAGCCCGGGGCAAGGAAAGTAGGGGTGCCGGTGAGTGAAAAGCTCGACATGAGCCACCAACGTGCGCTCACAGCCCAGAACCAGCCGTGGCCTGGGCTATATTCCCTGCATCATGGGCAGCAGGTGAAAGGATGGGGTTCTGCCCCTCTGCTCCGCTCATCTGAGACCCCACCCGCAGTGCTGGGTCCAGCTCTGGAGTCCTCAGCACAGGAGAGACAAGGACCTGTTAGAGCGGCTCCACAGGAAGCCACAAAAAATGATGTGAGGGCTGGAACCTCTCTACTGTGAGGACAGGCTGAGAGAGTCGGAAATCTTTGACAATGAGGGTGGTGAGACACTGACACAGGTTGCCCAGACAGGTAATAGATGTCCCTGGAAACATTCAGGGTCAGGTTGGAGTGGGCTGTGAACAACCTGCTGTAGTTGCAGATGCCCCTGTGCACTGCAGGGGAGTTGGACCAGACAGCCTATCGAGGTCTCTTCCAACCCAAACCGTTCTCTGACTCTGGATATATATAATTCCTTCCAAAATTACTGCCCCATGGCTGTGGAGGTCCAGGTCCACCTGTGTAGCTCATACCATTTTGCTGCAAAACAGTAAAGTTATTGTGCCCTAGAGGGGCTTTTTGAGTGCGAGAGGGATAGAGGTCCTGCCCCACCTCTGTGTGGTTCCCAGGATGGAACCTCCATCCCTCACCAGCAGCCTGACTGAAGGGATTCGACATCTTATTGGTGTTTAATTTAATCCTTCAAACATCTCCCTGTTCACTGCCTCTTCCTCATCTCCCAACTCCCTGCAATGCTGAGTCCCAAAGCAGTGCTGGTGGCACTTCCAGGCAGCTGCCCTGCCATGGCCCAGCTTTTTATGCGCAGTGCTCTGAGATCTCTGCTTGTGTGGCAATGGCATGTGTGATGTGTCCCACAAAGATGGGATGCCTAGGAAATCCTGCAGGCTCCCTGCATCTCCAGCTAAGGAGCTGGGGCATACCCTCAGCCTCTGTTTTCTCCATTGTATTTGCAAAACAGGGATAAAAGCATCTTCCCAGCAGGCTTCATAATTGCTTGTAAATCTCTTTAATGCCCTGGGCTGAGAGGTGCTAAGTGCAAATCATGTAATTATTTGAAGCCAAAGCATATTTCATCAAGTTAAAAGAAACTAATCCTATCTCTCCTTCAAAAACCCACACTTTTGCTGGATAAGAGCCTAATTACCAGCTTTTCCTCTGAGAAAAGAGAAAGTGTATGCTCACAGTAGTGCAAGAGGCAAGTTACAAATGCCCAAATCAATTAATGGCAAGGAATGTATCACCTCCAGAGAAAACAACAGTTACTTACCTCAGATGAACTAGAGGAGACCTGTGCTTGTTGCCTGTGCCCCACTGGGCAGTGAGGGTGGCACTTGCCCCCTCCTGCTCAATCACCCCTACTCCCTGCCAGTGATAAGAGTGGATGGGATTCAGCTCCCTCTTCCAATCCACCAGGGCTGAGCTGTGCAGCAGCACAACTGTTGTGCTACGCTGTTGCGTGTGTGTCTGGGGAACCGCTGGTGTCCCTCCATTGCCCAGGCCTGCTCAGTCCTTGTGCCCCATCCCAACTTGCTGGCCCCAGAGCCAGCTGTGGGCATGGTCACCTGCGTGCCCTCCTGCCAGCAGGCCTGGCTGTGGGCAGGCATCATACCGAGCCAGCCTTGCCTGCGTACCCAGCAGCAGGCATGCCGCAGCCCTGGCCAGCTCAGCGCAGACTGGGGCGGCTGCCAGGCCTTTTTCTTTCCCGCTGCGCCCATTTATTAGCACAGCCGGTGAGCGGCTTTCAGCCACGCTTGGGAGAGGAAAGGCAGAAATGGTGCTTTGGCTGCTTGGATGGCACAGCCCTGCAGGAGCTTGGGACAGATGACTCCATGCCTCCAGACAATGCCCCAGCCTGGGGAAAGGCAACCTTTTCCCCAACACTGAACAGGGTTTGGCTTTCCTGTGAAGGGAAGGGTCATTGGCTCCATTGGAAATGTGCTGAGGGAATGAGCTGGTGGATGATGCTAAGCTCCTGCTGGGACAGGTGATGTAAAACAAGTTCCACTGTTCCTTGAGAGCTGCATGGGGCACAGCCAGGGGCAAGCAGCCCTTGCACACTGCCATCACTCCACTGCAAGCTGTTCAAGGCATTGCTGCATGTGCAGCAGTAGGCAGGGTTTTGGTGAGGCTGGCCTGACACCAGTGCCCCCAGCACTGGTGCCCCCAGGACTCCCAGCATGCCAGCCCCTCACAGTAGCAGGGCTCCAGCATGCACCCTCTGTGTCTCTAGTGCACCATCTCCTGCCTATTACTTGCTGATGGGGAAAAATCTGATACTCCCCAGCCCCAGTCTGCAGAGGCAAGATGTCCCTCTGGATTCTGTCTCTGTGGTTGTGGCCAGCTCTTACAACTGGGCTGGGGAAGCCAATGCTGCGTGCTCCTAGCTGCTGTCTCATTTTGAAGGGATAAATATAGATCTGCCCCTCACACTACCCCTTCACCCCAAAAGAGTTTCTGCAAGCATTAACCATGGCCCTGTCATGACTGACAAGCACATATTGACAGACACATGTGGCTGTCAAAGGCCCTAGAGATTTGCTAATGTTTATTAACAGCTACGTGGTCTCCCTGGATCAGAGAGCCTGGTTTCCCCATATAGGGCACTGTCTGGCATTGATGAAGACTTGGGCATGGGGCAGGATGCTGCGAGGGTGCTGCAAAGGGTACTAGATGCCAGGGGCCTCGAGATGGGATCCTGTTGCATTGTGCTCACCCCTCTTAGGAAAGCGAGTTATTTTTTGATCCACTCTTCAATGCTGAAGTCCTGCCGGAGGGAAAGCAGTGTGGCTCCCCACAGACAGGTAAAGGTCTCAGAGCAGCCACACTCACTCAGTCTTTTTGCAGGGTGTTGAAGAGCTGGGGAGCTGTGCTGGGGAGGGGACTATGCTGGTGGGTCCCTGAGGACCAGAGCAACATGGCACCCACAATGGGGCCAGCACTGCTGGACTCAGCTCAGGGCTCCTGCAGTACTCATGCTCACAATTGTTGTGTTTCCTACCCAGGGATGGACGGGAATGCCAGCGCCAGGGGCACAGAGAGCCAGCACAGGAGCCCCCACCAGAAGGTGGTGAGTCTTTGAGGGGCCACTGGCTATCCTCTGAGAGGCAATGTGGGGGCTGCTGCCAAGGACCTGCTCTGTGGCTGATAAGTATAGCTACTTTGCTTTAGGAAATGCTGCTTTGTACTGGGAGGGGAAGGAGCAGCAAGGGGTCTGGTGGGAAGCTGTGGGCAGTGAGGAGGGTTAGAAGGGAGAGGATATGTAGGTATCAGCCAGTCCCTTACACCTGGCCTTCAGCAGGAAGAACCCACCATTGAGAGCTGAGCTGGTGCAGGCTGAGAATTGAGAAAATCTCTGGCCTCCCTCAGGGCACTCATGACCACCAACATGGCATGATCCTACCAGGGGTGAACCCCAGTTTTGGTTCACTGCCTGATCACCCCAGAGATTAGCAGTCCGGGGCTGTCCAGTGTCTCAACAGGTCCCACCATGGCTCTGCCTTATCCCCACCCCAGTGTGTTCCTGCCCTGGCTCCTGCCACTCCTCCTGTCCCTTGTCCAGGTGTGAGACTGCTCTGAGACCATCTCTGATCCTCGGCTGCAAAGATAAAACACCTGGGAGATGTAATCTAGCTCCCTAGCTCAGGGACTTCCACCAGGGACCTAGCAGTGGAGACATCCCATTTTGTCCAGCTGCCCCACACGGATCTCGGCTTGCGGCCCCAACGACCTTTCTACACTGCCAGGGTGCCGGATTGGCCTCTCCCAGCTGGCAGGATGGAACCCTTAAGTGCGTGCTGGATACACAGTATCTCTGTACTGTGTCTCCAGGAGAGACAGAAAATTTTCCCTTCTTCCAAAAAGTTTCTGCAGAGCAGAACTGTGGGGTTCCCTGGGTGGGAGCCCATGGAGGGCTGTCCCCATGTCATCCCAACCTCCCTCCCACCCAGTTATTAGCACTGGTAGTAGATTCTGACCAGGGCTCTGCAGACAGCTCATGTGCTGCCCTCACTGCCTCTGACCTGCAGCTGGTTTGAAATCCAAGAGGCTTTTCCCAAAGGAGCGCTAAGCAACAGTGCAGAGTCCCTCCAAGCAGTCCCTGCTGCTCTGGCAGTCTGAGAAAATGTTTCCAGAGCAGTTGCTGGTAGCTCTTTTGTTTACCAGGGAGGAGAAGGGGAGGAAGAAGAGCTCCTCCTCCATCACTTGCCCCGCTATGAGTGTTCTGGCAGCTGACAGCCCCCACACCTCTTCTCCCACACCCTTGCCAGCAACTTGTGTTGGAGCTGCTGCTTTCTCACTCCAAAATCCTCTGTTTTCATCAGCCCTTCGTGGTACAGGACTGTGGCCATGCCTGAGCTGGCTCAGGAAGGGCTCCATTCTGGGGTGTGGGACCTGGGCCAAGCATTGCCTTTGCTGTACGGGTGGCAATGGGCACTTTGCCAGAGGCTGTGCTCTGATGTAGGCCTGCTCCAAGAAGAGCCCCACAGGGGCAGTCAGTGGGATAGTGATGATTTACAACCCAGCAGGTTTCCACAGCCCTCAGCACAGAGAGTGTTCGTGCTGGTGCAGCTGCTGCAGGGCTGTGCCTACAGTAGGCACAGTGGCCTTGGGAAGATGTGGCTGGAGTGGGCATGCATGGCCCTGACCCAGCTGGGAGCAGCTGAGCCCTGCAGCAGCAGCATTGAGGTGCAAGGTGGGGGTTGATCCAGATCTCAGCATCACTCCTTCTCTCTAGCACCACCTGGCCCATCCCTTCCCTGCACCCTCTCCCACCTCACTGCCTGCTCTTGGAGATGCAGGGCCTGCCTAGATGCAAGGAGGATTAGGGACAGCTGCTGTGTCTCATCTCAAGTAACTCTTGTCTAGGCGCAAGTACAGAGAGATTTGTGTTGCCAAGATCAGACAAATGAGTTTTCACCGCTGAGGCAAAAAGCAATTTCCCTGCCTGGAGTGATGCTTTTCCCTGAAACTCAGTATAATTAAAAAAATAACAACCCAGGGATTTCTCCAAAGACTACGCACTTGCTCACACGCCAAGAAAAACAAACTGGATGACCTCTTAAATAATGCCACCTGCTGTCATCTGTGGTAGCACAGAAAATGTGCATTTGAGCCCAGAGATGTTGCAGAAGCGTGGGAACAACCCTGACCCTCACAGCTCACAGGTTTTCTTTGGTCATGGTCGCACAGGTGGTAACAGATGAGTTTCTGTAAATGCCAGAACAAGGAGACAGTACCCAGTGTGCCACAGTGACGTACATGTTGTGGAAAAATGGATGCTTGGATCTAAGAAATCTCAAGTCAGAACAGTCTCTCTAACTCAAGAGTGATGATGGGAAAATGGAAATTTGAACCATTTCCAGCTATTAAGTGCTTTTGTATTTATTTTTGGCCAATGAAATGTCCAGCTTGCATGTGGGGGTTGTGCTCTGTAACTCCTCCAGGAAAATAAGCATGAGGAGAAGGTCCAGAATCCCGACAGAGGGGAGAACGAGACCAAAGCAAACATGGGGAGCAAAACCTGGGCAGACCTGGCTGGGGAGATGAAGATGTTCCTTTGGAACCCAGAGGAGAGAACGTGCCTGGGGAGAACAGCCAAGAGCTGGGGTAGGTCCTTACTTGAGCCCTGCTTTAGGAATCGATGCCTTTTCTCCTTCACAATGGATGTACTTGCCTGGGAACGTCTTTGATAGCTTGGACTGACCACTACTGTCCCATGTTTTCAGGGTAGATGTTTCTAACCATCACAATAAAGGACTAGTGAGGAGGAAACTTTGGGAAAGTTGCCCTTGGTCTGGATGTTAATGTTTACTGAGAATGGCAAGCCAAAGATTTCAGGCTGCCTAGATGGTGTACTGGGCAGAAATTCAGAGCCCTAGCAAGTGCAGGGACTGCAGGTTGGTCTGCTGCAGACACCTATCTTTGCTGTTGCCAGCAACCCTGCTCTTAACCTGTACATGTTAGGAGCCCATGGGGAGGTGGCTTTGGTGGGGAAAAGAATGCCCAACTTGCGAGGCAGGCATTTTGGGGAGGGTGCATGCCATGGGGCTCAGCAGCCCTCCTTGCCTGCATGTGTCCTGGCTCTGGGAAGGGAGAGGTTGGTCAGTACAATCACCTTGTGGCTTCCTGGAGTGTGACATGGTGCCCACAACTGAGCCTGCATGTGCTGTCAGGGCTGAAGTGAGCCAGTAAGGGATTTGAGCACCGTGACTATTTCATCTGTATCCATGTGGTCTTCAAAAGTCATCACTGAGTCTGGTGGTGCCCCAGATGATTAAGAGCATGGCTCACAGCTCTAGGGCAAGCATCGCTGCAGGTTCAGTCTGAAACCAAGGTGCATCATGTGATGCCATCTACCCTTGCAGTTCTGCATTCCTGACAGCTCACAGTCCCCACAGTGAGGTAAAAACCCCCAACTTTCGCACAGCATCACATGTGCATCTGCACCAGTGAAAGGCTGTGAATCGTTGGAGGCTGCTGCTCAGCTCATGAGCACCAGAGGGTTATGAAAAACTGCAAGAATGAGTCTGGGCCAGGCCTTGAAATCCATAGTTGCTCCCCCATGCACTCTGCCAGCCATGGAGTCAGTCTGGTTTTTGTCCTTTGCTGAATGGGAAGGGGTAGACTGGAGTGTGGGAGCAGTATAGGGGTGACAGTCCCTGGAGATGTGGGTTTGGGTTTCTGGAGGCTCTTCTAAGTACTGTGAAAATCCTTGTGAGAGGACTTGCTCAGGTGTGTGTGAAAATTGTCCTGGCTGGCTACTGCTGGAATTAACTTATTTACAGCCTCGGAGAGGGCGCAGTGTCCTCCTGCACCCCAGGAACATCATGGTGTGTGCTCTTTGGCCCCACAGCCCAGCACACAGACGTACCCCTGGCTGCACAGGCTTGTGTGCTCACATGCCCATACACTGGGGCAGGAGAGAGTCACTGAAAATAATGGAACCATAGAATGGTTTGGTTTGAAAGGGACCTTAAAGATCACCTAGTTCCAGCCCCTCTGCCATAGGCAGGCACACCTTACACAAGACAAAGCTGTTCATCTAGCCTGGCCTTGGACACTTCAAGGGAAGGTGTAACCACAACTTCTTTGAGCATTGTGTTCCAGTGTCTTACCACCTTCACAGTAAAGAATTTCCTCCCAATGCATGATCTAAATCTGCCCATTTTAAGTTTAAAACTGTTACCCTTCATCGTATCACTACACTCCCTGGTAACGATCCCCTTCCCATCTTTCCTGTAGTCCCTTTTTAAGTACTGGAAAGCTGCTGTAAGGGCTCCCTGGAGCTGTCTCTTCTCCAGGCTGAACAATCCCAACTCTCTCAGCCTGTCCTCACAGGGATATTTTAAAATGAGAGCATTTGGAGGTGAATGGAGATGAACTTTCTCCCTCTCATCTCACGGGTGAGGGGAGAGTTTGTCCAGCCTGGGGCTGCCCTTTTTCACTGGCCTCAAAGGTATTCCCTAGGGACAGTGAGCTCAGGATACCTGCCCTGCCAGAATGCAAGGAGCCTACTGGCCACAGGCTCAGTATTGGAGCCCCAGCCCCTGGGAAGGGCTCCACACCCAGCTCTGCTGGTGACAACATTTCCTGCTGCATTGCAGGCAAGAATGGGCACCATGTCCCAACAAGCATCAGCTCAGCACCCTGGCAGCAAAGCCATCCCTGTCAGGATGGTGTAGAGGCACTGTGCCAGCATCATCATAGCAGGGCAGGACATTGTCTTTGCTGTGCCACCAGCAGCAGTGATGGTCCCATCTACCCTGGCTTGGCCTGCAGCAGGACATGGCCCCGCAGTGCTTCCCAGCCCTGTGACCACAGCAGGAGCACACATCTGTGTTCCCAGGGCTCCCTCCAAGCTGCCGGCACATTTCTCCTGGGAAATGTTTGCGTTAGGGCTTCACTTTGCTTTCTGAGCTGCTGGGTTTTATTCATAGGCCATGGCCTCTTGAGACATCCTCAACCATCAGCCTGGTCCGGAGGAAAACAAACCCTAGATGTCAGAGCTATGCAACAGCCAACACACAACCCCTGAGTGATGCCACTGACTTCAGCCCCAGCACTAGGGTCACTGCTGTGCAGGTGACAGGAGTTGGGGCAGGAGCACTATCCCACTGCCTCCACTGGGAGTTTGGATGTGCTGAAGCCACTGAGTAACTTCATGTGTTGCCACATCAAGAGGAGGTGGGAAGGGCAAGACCAAGGTCAGGTCTGTCTGTTGGAAAGAACCAAGGCAGGTAGACGCATAGACCTGGTCTTGACCCAGCTCTGGAAAGGGCCACACAGCAAAAGGGGTTCAGAGTCAAACAGCAACTTCCTCAGCCCTCTGGCTGGGCAGGGAATGTGTCTGGCTAAGTCCTGCACCCCAAAATCATCAGGGTTTGTGTGCAGAGGGGGTTGCAAGCTCCCACCTCTATAATGGACTCAGACTGCAGAGGACGCCATGCTAAGCACGACTGTGAGTCCCTGTGGGACACAGCCCATGGGACATGCTCTGATTGCATTAACAGCAACATGCCCTCTCCCTTCTTTGCAGGCCTGATCTTTCTGTTTTACTTCATTTTCTATACGTGCCTGGCGGGAATGTTTGCCTTCTGCCTCTACGTGATGCTGCTCACACTGAGCCCCTACACACCCAGGCACCGGGACCGTGTGTCTCCACCAGGTATGTACCCCAGCCAGCCTGGTCCTGGGTGTCTCTGCCTGCACTTGCCTGGCAAAGTGCTACTGAAATGTGGTGGCAGGGACCTCAAGTAGAGCCCCACTGGAGCTGTATGCTCAGCCAGGCCTCCATAGCACCACTTGCCTCAGGGCACTGACAGTGCTGCAGGTGCACTACAGAGGATCAGTAATTTTAAACAGCCCCGTGTGAAGCATTCATTCTAATTATACTAATTGTTGTTCTAATTTTGCTAATTATTAGGCTAAATATTCTCAAGGTACATGAACAAGTTCAGGCATTTCATAGGTGATGCCCATTCATTTACACTACATATCTTCAAAATAGAATGCAAACCAAGAGTACCTTCTACGCACTATTATCTGGGAGAGTCCTGGCAAGGTAATGCTCAAAACCACCTTTTCCTGTGACAGAAGTTTGCATGTTGGTGGGAAACACAAGGCCCCCTCACCCTGCTCCCTGACTGGATCTGGCTACATGGCTGAGAACATAGGAGACCCCTCAGCCTCTGTGTGCAGCCCAAAACTCATTTTTTTCCCTGCAGTGTTGCTGAGACCCTCCAGGTGTCCCATGTTTTTGGAGATATTTTGATGTGTGCAGTGTTCTCTGAGTCTGAAATGGAGATGAGGCATCAGACCCAAGCCTGGTAACAGTGCAACCAGAAACCAGCCTCAAGCCTGTGGCCAGTCTACCCACGTTGACTCTAACAGGGTCTGTTTTCTTCTCTAGGAGTAATGATCAGACCATACTTGAATGGGTTCACCATTGCCTTCAATGTCTCTCAGCCTAGTACATGGCAACCCTATGTGGATAGCATGCATCACTTTCTAGAAGGTAAGCTCTTAGACACCCCAGGAGTCATGTTGGCAAGTTGTTTGCATCCAGGCACACAGTGAAGGGGTCTCCTCCAGGGGCACAGATCAGCTGTTGACATCTCATGACCCCCATCTAGAAAGAAAGTCTCTTAAGGTGGTCATGGGAGCTTCTGTGGGAGGGATCCTTGCCTTTCCAGGTGGGTCTTTCTAACTCCCTTGATATGCAGACATATTGAGAGTATGGGTCTATGCAGGCCTCAAGAAACAGTAACAAGTTTCTTGGTCCCCACCAGCTTATGATGACAAAGTTCAAGAGGAGAAGAATATTGAGTGTACCTCAGGACAGTACTTCATCCAAGGGGGCAATGAAAGCGAGGAGAAGAAGGCCTGCCAGTTCAAGCGCTCGCTGCTGCAGAACTGCTCTGGCATCGAGGATTCAACATTTGGCTACTCTAAAGGCCAGCCCTGCATCCTGCTGAAGATGAACCGGGTACAGAGAACACCAGTCATCCTTATTCCTTCCTTTGTTGCATCCTAGTGTGGAAAAGACCATGCAGGGACTGAAACTCCTCCACTTCTCAGGCCCAGGGAAAGAGGGCACTAGAATCCCAAAACCTGCTGGCTAATCAAAAAAGAAAAAAGAAACACTACAAAACTTGCTTGATTTGATTTGACGAGGCTTGAGTGCTTGGAGGATCTTGTGCCAGGCCTCTGTACAGAAGGAACTAAGCTTTAGGGCTACACTCCAGACCCCTGTCTCGTTATTGCAGATTTTCCATTGAATTTTTATTTGAAATCTTCTAATAGCATGGAGTCTGGAGAAGTAAGTCTGGGGGGGATGTAAAGTGTGTGGGGAAGTGGCTATGTTATTCCAGGAGGTTTGGGCTTTCTGGGGTTCTGTGCTCTGCCTTGGCCCTCAGGCAATAATCCTGCACTTGGGCACAGACAAATTGCACTGCACAAGGTGGCAGACCCTGCTTCCAGGGGCATGTAACTCGTGTCCTGAGCAACATGGCTGGCACACAGAAGAACTTAAGCCCTGGGGGAGGGAGGCAGCATGCGTTTGACACTGCATTTCAAGGATGGATGTCTTTTGGTTTTGCAGATCATAGGCTACCGTCCTGGTGCTGGGGTTCCCGTGAGTGTGGACTGCAAAGTGCTGGTACTGCTTTCATTCATTCTGGGCAGAGTGGTGCATTGGAGGCCAAATGTCTCCCCTGATGGACCCTACCAATGTCTATCCTTGTTTTAGCCCCAAACACTCATAGGTCCCAGTGCTGCTGATGCCTCTGAATATAAAGGGGCTCAGCCTGCTGAGGATCACAGAGGCCACTAGCCTTGCTTCTCACCCTGGTTCTTGCCCTCCAAGTGCTGGTAGCTCCTGCCATCCTCACCAGAACTGCTCTGCTTAGCCTTTGAGGGCAGGCCCACAGGGCTGGGTGCTGGGGTGCAGCTAGAGTCTGGAGCTGAGGAGAAAGAGGCAGGAGCTGCTCACATCCATCCCCACAGGCTCTGCAAGACTGGTCCTGGGGAGTAACTTGCAAGCCAGTAGCCACAGGGTGGTCAAAGGGTTCCTGCAACCTGGGCAGCAGCTGCCACATAGACAGCAGTAAGGCAGTAGGAAGCACAGAGAGGGACTGACTGGCAGCAAATTCACTACCCCTCACTGGTGCCTTCATAGCACTGCTATGTTCTGGCTTGCTGCAGCAGCAACTGGTTCCCACAGTTCAGACCCCACTCAGATTTGCAGATGTTGGTATTCAAGCTCTCTCACTTACTCTGAAGGCAGCTGTATTTTGTGTCCCATATGCTAGGTACCTCCCTTTATTTTTTTCCCAACCACAGAAAGGCAACGAGAGTGATCTCAGATCAGTGGACTTCTATCCTGGAAATGGGACATTCGATCTCATGTATTATCCCTACTATGGCAAGTTCACTCATGTAAGTAAGGAGTCCTTTGTTATGTTTCCTTGGGAAGGGCAGGAGCTGCAGCGTACAGATGTGCTTTCTGGCTATTTTGAGTGGATGTGGGCAGCAGAGAGGCTATGGGCACCGGGATTACAGAGCTCTATTTCTGTCTCCAGCGAACTGCAGAAAATCCTTAGGGACTCTGGTTCCCTCTTGCCAGCAATGAGAATGATTACATATAGCAACTGGAGACCAAGATGGGCTTTGCTAGCTCCCAGAGAATGTCTCAACACCAGCATTTTCCCAGGAGTTAGGCAAGTCAGAGGTTAGGTGATGCGAGGACGAGGCTTCTGTCAAAGCTATGAAAAAAACACTTTATGCTGGGTGGCTCAAACCAGCAGCAGTCCAGCACTGGGTGGCTATTTCTGAATATGCCAGCAAGCATGCTTTGATCTGTGCTGGTCTATACAGCAGTAGGAGGTAAAGAACCTTCACAAGAGAAGTGGAAACGGAAGATGAGACTGACACCTATAGTCACACTGCTGCTGACTGAGGATGAGCAACAGCCCTAGACACCAGGTCCTGCATGTCTTTTGAGCACAAAGACCTGAGAAACAGCAGGAATTCCTTATTACAAGCCACAGACTGTTTTTCTAGAATAGCAGAAAGTATATGAGAGTCCAGTGTCCTTGCTAATCAACCCAAGAGGCACAGTGCAGTGGAAAACTCTGAACATGATCCCATCCCTCTGAGGCCCAGGCACAGAAAAGCTCAGTTTCAGCAGCCTGAGGGACCAGGGTGGACATCAGGCAAATACACCTGGGAACCAGGAACCAATTACTGATGATTTTTACTGAACATGAAAGCACTGCCTGCTTTTCTGCTCCCTCAGAAATTACAGTTAAATCTCCCTTCTTTTCAGGTGAACTATACATCCCCATTGGTGGCTATGCACTTTACAGATGTGAGGAGGAATTATTTGGTCCCCATTCAGTGCAGACTGAATGGGAAAGGTATTATCAATGACCTTAACAGCGACCGCTTCCTGGGCCGAATCATCTTCACACTCAACATTGGAAAGTAGCCACCACAAACACTGGGCACTTAACCTAAGTCAATCAAAGGCTTTTTTTCCTTTTTAAAGCATAAAGTCAGTGTTTTTTCCCTGCTAGGAATAACAAGCACATGGAGATTACTGCTAATTTATTTTTGCTCATAGTTAGGAAACAAATGAGATGTAGTGGAGTGTGGAACCACATTTTTCATCACCTGCTGTCAATCATTATTAGTAAAAATTATCTCCTGGGCAGAGAATGCAAAAGCATTTCAGTTTTGATTAAAAAAAACCCCAAAACCTCTGGTATGTGACCACTAGTTTCATAAGGTCTTTTATGAGTGACCCTGTTAGATTGTTGTTTTCCTGACTAAATTTTAATCTCAAACATAGGTTTATGTGTATTTCTCAGGCAAAAGCATACAAGAAAGTTTATTAACAGTATTCTTGTTAAAACAATAAACAGCAACATTTTTTGATTATGCTTGAAATGTCACAGCTAAAAAGCAAAAATGGCAGCTCTAAAAGCATCTCCCAGAATTTCCACACCAGGAGCATCTTGACTGCAGCATTCTACAGTTTATTCAGCACACCCAAGGTATCAGAGGAAAGGCCAGGCACAAAGTAATTTGTCCTTGAACCTTTCCAACTGTTCCTTTCTGAAAGGGCAAGATGAATGCATTTCTCCCTCCATCTCCTCACCCCAGTACTTCTCCCTGCCCTGGGAATCTCGCATCAAATCTAGCAAAAGCTGAAAGCAGCTTTTCTCTCATCACGGTTTTCAGGTTGAGAGCTCCCCATCTTCAGGCACAGAAGTGCCAGAGAAAGACGTTGGACCCTTCTAAATATTTCTGGCCTGTCCTTCCCTGATCCAGAGAGGTCACAGTTGTAATGCTGCAGAGAACTGCAGGGAAATACTCCGTCGTTTCATTGTTAAGGTGTCAGTGCTGGTGTTACTGAAGTCAAAGGCCTGTGAAGCACACTTGCCCTTCTCAGCAGGGTGCTGCCAACCTGAGCAACCTCTGCTGTGTGTCAGCCAGACCCTCCCCAGCCTGTGAGCATCAGCATACAGGCTTTGTACATGACAGAGCGTCTCACAAGCAATAAGAACACAGCAGGACAGGACACCTTAGGATAATGCACTAGTTGGGAAGCACACTTACTAAAATTACTGACTGAACAAGAGCATTATGGTATGTTTGTCCTACATCCTAGTCCAGCTACTTAATCTACCATAATTTCATGATCTATAATAAGTCTCTAAGAAGTCATTTTTGTATTAAAAATAAAGTGACTACAGAAAAATTAGTTCTGTGGTATGGTTCTTAAAACACTGGTGTAAGAGATGTGGTTTGTGACTGTGCTGGGCAGCTTGGGACTGAATCTCAAAGCAGCACATAATGGGATCCTTGAATTTTGAGCACTTGACTTTCTAAGGCCAAAGAGTTCTGAAGCCCAGTACACTGTACACTAAGACTCAAAACGTGCTGTGTATCACAACCAACCAACAGGCAAAAACTACTTCAGAACTGTTAAAAAAAACGGAACTAGAGGTAGTTAGGAACTAATTTTGCTCAGATGTGGTTTTCATATGATAACAATAGAGCTAAGGCAACAATTCTTCCTGCGCAGATTATCTGAAGGAGCACTTTCTGATCAACATAAACCAGCTTCTGCCAAGGAAGATGCTGCTGTGGCAGTAGCTCTTCCTCTGACATCAGAAAAGTTGAACTCACAAATGCTTCCCTGCCTGCCAATTGTTTCAACACATTTATATTTCTGTAAAATTCTAAAAGTAATCCATACCCTCTGTGCTTCAAGTTACAAAACAACAGCTCTCCAGCTAGCACCAGGACAAAATTCTAGTTATAGCTATTTCCTAACTTCCTATTGAAAGGATTAATGAAGCAGCTGCTCATTTAGCAGACGCTGGACCCATGCTTTGATCCAATCAACAAGAAAGATCAGCAAATCGGGATGCAATTCTGCAAACAGCTTAGAAGCTAAAATTCCTGTTTCTCCACCAACACCCAGACCCAGGCACACTGACAATCCCATTGGAAAAGCTCTCAGAAATAGCACACATGCGTACTTACACTAAAACAAAGCTTTAAAAACACCACAGTTAACTTTATTTTCCATACACATATTCTGCTTTCAGCATATTTGTACAGTCATTTAAAGAGCTGGAGAATTGTATAGACCACTCTTCATGCTACAACCACATTAAAGTGCTGGCTTAATTTTTTTCACTTCTATTGAAGGCCAGAATAATACTTCACATGTATCTATAAATAGATGCAGGCATGTGTGTGTGTATATATATATATATATATGCCTGCATCTAGGAAATTGCCACATTTTACTAAAATAACCTAGCAAAAGTGATGCAACGTACTTTGCTCTGCAGTCTGAGCACAAAACCATGGATGGAATCCACCTGCTGGCAGCAGAGAAGCAACACACTGAGAAGCAGCTGTTACTCAGAAATTGCCAGTTTCAGAGTAATTCACTCTTTGCCACTCTGCAGGGAAAACACGTATTGTGGGAGCAAAGGTACAGCACAAAAGCTCAAGACAACCAAAACCAAAAGCACATAGTGCAACTCGGCAGCATTAAATTACACTCCTAAAAGAAAGGACCATTTGGTTCAAGAGCCCATTTTCAGTACAAAAGTAATTTTTGTCAGATTCAGGTAAAGCTTATCTTTGGTCAAAGTGAGGACATACAGGTGTTTTTCTAACATGAAAATTAACTCTCCAGAAATTTCCCTTCCCTGGATATTCCGCTACTGTGACTTACTTAGTATTGACTGACTCTTTTGTGCAGGTGAATTACTGACGGTGCTTTCCCTACAACATAGGGGGCTCAATGCATATAGTGATTAAATACTAAAGTAGCTTTAGCAAACACTTGCTGCAGAGGACAGAAACTTCATAACAGAGTGCTGTCAGTAGTTCTCTGCAGACCTGGCAGCTGAGCTGTCCCACAGTTGGAAACCAGGGTTCACTTGAGCTGGAAAAGGCTTTTTTACCAAGATGGATCAAAGAGGCTGAAAGAGCAAGAGGCTTCTTTCATCTCACCAACATGAGCCAGATGGGAATGAAGTAGAACACAACCACAAACAACTAGCTTCTATTTTGGTACAGTTTAGATATAGAGCATAGAATTGCAAAGGGTATGGCACGAACCACAAACAAGTCAGATGCTCTATAATTTCTTTGGGAGTCACTTTCTTCACCATACATGTATTAGTTGCTGCTTTATCATCAGCATTTCTCATACTAGAAATTTTGTCCTCTCCACTCTTCAAATGCTATTTGACATAAATAATTGGGAAGTTAAAAGCAGATTAATCCCATCAAAACAGGCTGGGTTTGTATCATCAGTTGCATTCCTAGATCACAGATTTTCAGTGATCATGTTAACCTGTGAAAGCCATCCAAAGGAACTGCAGGAATCACTGAACAACCTAAGAGCTTTTGAGAGCTCTCAAAATACTCTTGAGCCTCACACGGGCCAGTGCTGAAAGGCTGTATAGTTTCTTTTATGTGCGCAGAATCAAAGCTGAGACAAACTACAGCTGGTGAAACTACAGCCTCTCGCCCTCATTTCACAATCGAGCTCCGAACAAAAGAGAAAACACAGACAAACAAAAAAGCACAGGACACACTTCCTTTAGCAGACTGTTGCCTTTTCTGAGTAGTGAAAGCTCCCTAGGACTCAGCCTTATCTTAGTGAATAAAGACATGACAGACAAAGCAAAGCTGTTTAACATATATTAGCAGTCAGCTTCTCCATACTGATTAACTTACTGGAAGAATGGGATGTTCTTCTCATATTCTGTTAGTTTATTGGTGAAATTAGGTACTACCTTTACATTCAGAAAGAACAGGAAATTCAGACGGATTCACAAGAATAAGCTGCTAATGGAAAAAGTCAACAGCCATATGCCAAGTTGCCAGTGGAAGCCCGTAAATAATTTGGTGTTCCTTTTCCCACAGCAGGTACAGTCCCTTTCGACATAGCAGCCACACCTTTAGTTGTGGTTTTAGCTTTAGCACTCTCCAAGATGTACACAGCTAGAAATTTTCTTGTATAAAAACATTAAACAACAGAAATAAAGTTTTCTTTACTCAAAATAATCACATTTCTCACATGGACACACATCAACCTGGTCCTCAGAACACTTTTTCCCAAAGCATACAGCAGCTCCAAATGATACTGCAACTCATCTTCAGGCTCATGGCATGTTCCCCTGTCATGTTTTGCTGTTTGTTTGTTTTTTTTAAGTGAAGAAAATATGAATCAATTTGTATTTCTTCTTTTATAAGGAGCATGTCAGGGAATCTGGGAAAAGGAGAAGAGCAGGAAAGGTGGCAACAGAGATGGAATTAAGAGATTATACAGATTGATAGCCAGTACGACTTTTTCTTCTTCCAATGATGTAAGATATAAAGACAAGAATGATAAGGAAGCCAAGTGCCATGCCCACTACGATTGGAATAAGAAAGTTCAGGTCAGAATCAGCAAAGCATTCTTCAGCTGCAGAAAAAGGAAAAACAGAAGCAAGGGAGAATAAATTAGTAAAGGAAATTAAATGTTAAAAACTGAAGAAAGTAAGAACTTATACAGTAGGAGATACAGTAATACACCTAAAGTGAAGTCAGTATTGAATAAAGAATTTACGGAAATATTAATTTCTTTACACATACACTACACCTGTCATTTATATTGGCAATATACTACTTCCATTTGTGTATTTTAACTTCATCTTTCTCTACCAAGCAGTCCATTCAGATTAGAAATGAGGAGAAAACAGCAGTCTGTATATGTATCAGCTGATCACTGCTCAGTTAACAGCAATACAGCAGCAAAGGCAGGCAGGTATTCTACTGCCTTGTCCAAGCAATTTCCCAAACCCTCAAGTCACCAGCACTTCTCTAGGTTCCAGACATGAAGAGAAATGATAGCAAACCAAGTAACAAAGCAGGAAAACTACAAGATGGCTGAGATACATATGCTGAAAGCCCCAAAACACCAAAAGACTGTCTTTGAGTAACTTCATTTTCAGTTCAAATAAAGGGTTATGAATTTCAGCTCAGAGCTATGCAGACCTTACCCAAATCAACACGGGGGGAAAAAAAAGAAAAAGAAAAAAAAGAGAGGCAGCTGTAATGCTACAGTGGATTTTAATAAACAGGCTGTGAAGTATGTGATGAACTCCTTGCTGATACAAACACTCATGAAAGGATTAGCAAACAACACTGTGAAGTGACTCCAAACTCAGTGATACACCTTAGAGATGGTGGCAGGGCTCAGCCTTCCTCCTGTTTGCAAGGAAAGTAGCGCTCCAGTTGTGTGGTGCCAAGATAAGATGTTAAGTGAGATATGCAGTTTTGTGTGTACTGCTTCAACACGGCAAGGGTGCTGGGCTTACATGCTTCTAGTAAAGCTGAGCTCCCTATAAAACTTCGCTTGAGCTTGCATCAGAGTAGAGCAGAGCAAGCGCAGAGGACGCATTCAGTGTTTTAACAAAAGCTATCTAGTGTTAAAAGTGAGTATTCAAACCACTTGAGCCTCTAACTGAATCAGCCTTAGTTAGGGGAAATTCACTGTCTTGATTTAGCTCACCATAGTCCAGTACACACTTGCCACTACCTCTTCACAAAAGGCTATACAAAGCCTTTGGCTAAAAGGGAAGAAAACAACATGCAGAGGTTCAGCTGTTGAATACATTAAATTCAGACAATTTGAAGGCACCTACTGCTAAGTAGAGCTACAGTTGTAAGGAAAATAAAGAGGAAATACATACCTTATACAGAGAAAGCGAGCTATTTCAAAACATTCTGACTGCCCAGAAAGCATCTCAGAGAGCAGCATTTGATATTTAGGTATCTTTGTTCAACGAAGATCAACGTATGCAACTGAACTACATGCTGGGTAAGGGGCATTGATACTAAACATCAGTGGATTTGCTAAGGATGAAAGGTGCCCAGCAGGCAACAGAAATTCCCTTCCTCTCTTTGTTCAAGGAAGGAGATTGCTGCTGTACATACCACACTATGGCACTGTTACATGGAATTCCCAGGATAAAAAGCACTTGAAGTTTCATACCAGGAGCATTCCATCCTTTAACTCTGTCCAGTTTGTGACTGTTGCTGGCACAGATCTATCCATGTATTGTCCTTGCACAATGGTTAGAAGCTTCAGAGAAGCATCTTCAAATGCAGAATCTGGTCACTGTACACCGCGACAAGCAGACTCCGTGTTCAGGCCAAAAGGAACAGCTTTTCTGACATATTTGGCTGACTGCATCTCCATTCAAAAATCACCAGAAATTTTGACCCCTGACATTTTTAGTCCCAGTATAAAAATCTATCTTCCCTTCTAGTTCAAATCACGAGATGCAACTGACAACCCAGAACTGTGTGGGTTTACTGGTGTATGCTATACAACAGAGAACACTGTGCTGAAGAGATTTTTTAGAAAAGCCCAGACAGGATCAACACAGCATCTCCCATAGAGGATGAAGCTACTGCCCTATTCCCAGGAGGCTCCCTAACGATATCCCACTTTTGCTGAATGCAGAGACTGATTTAATTTTCCAGGAAGACTGCAAGAAGAAACTGAACTGTTCACAGCTGTACATCAATTTAAGATGGCTTGCAAAATCAATCATAAAACACCACGTCTGGATTTGGCTTCAGCTGGCAAAAAAGGCTTACAAGAAAATTGCTACCAATGAACCAGATCTAAATTGTCTCTGTTAGCTCCCAAGCAACCTTTGCTGGCAGACTGTACCCAAGAACACTTCAGAATGTGCTGCAAAACAAAGCATTAAGACATAGATAGAAGCCTCTTCGAGGAACACTTCTACATGCTATATAACAGACTCTCAGATATAGACTGATGGAAGTTGACCTTAGTCATGTAGTTTATTTTCTTTTAAAAAAAAAAAAAAAAAAAAAAGAGGAAGTACAAGATGTCTGTTTTCAAATCAGTTAAAAAATGTGAACAAGCTTCCTTAAGAAATAGAACAATCTTTATTATTTAAAGCACATTGAACAGGTTGACAGTTCCCTACGGAGCAATACATACAGAAAAAATAGTGGTTTTATAAGAACAGGCAGTCAGGTGAAACTTGGATGTTTTTTGAACCAGTCACCAGCACACCAGTCTAGGAGTACTTCCATCTGGGCCAATATGGCTGCAAATGAAGATTAAGTTGCAGGTTTTTGCAAAAATACTTCCAGTATCGTTCTGTTTTGGGAACAGTTTGTACTGATCTTCTACACATTCACGTGGAAACCGTGCATAGCTCAAAAATCAGCATGGTCAGATGGATACAGCATGGTAACTACTCCTGAACGGAAATGCACTTGTAACTGGTGCCACTAAACACCACTCAAGAAAATGCTAAGAATCTTCATGAACTTGTGCATTTGAGGATCTATTAATATGAAAGTCATCAGAGCAATTTATTTTTGAATTAAAATGGAAAGTCCTGAAGCCTGTTTCAGCATTAAATGTCTAGTGGTTCCCCACTTCCATTAAAATAAAATTTCAGTAATTGATGCAAAATTCAGGCTGTACACTACAATCTGTAGTAAGCATTACCCACCCATACTTGCTTCCTTGGCTAATGTCAAGATAAACTGTTTTAAAAAAAAAAATTCTGAAAGAAGTGTATTTCCTGATTTGTATACCAACATGCCACAGATCTCTACAACCCTAGAAAACACTAAGAAAACACTAAGCCAGCTTTGACACAGGTTAAACTTATTCTAAAGGGGGAGACAATGTTATATTCATTAAATAACTACCTTAGGCAGCTCATGTTATGACATATGCAAAAAGCCACACTAACCTAAAAGTCTAAAAGACTTCCCCACCCCCACCCCCCATGCAGTAAGAAATATGTATTACAGCACAAGGAAGTCAGAGAAAGTTGTGCAGGAAGGGTTAGTATCTACAGAGCTGCAGTTCAGGAACAGTCCAGTTGCACTGTATTTTTTAAGCTAATTAGCCTTTCCATACAGCAAGGAAAGATAGGTGTTGTGGGTCCATCTCGGGCTTGTTTGGCTTTTGCATTCTTAAGACTAATAAATGCTACACATCAAACACAAAGTACATTAAACATTCAGAATGCCAATGGCAGGCAGTTCTAACGTGAATTTTGGTTGGCAGAGACCTATTCAAGATGAAGATTTAAAGACAGCTCAAGCTGCAACAACAGATACTGGCTCATTAAATGAAAGCATCTTTAAACAATGGCCAAAGTAACAAGACAGACCAGTTCTGTGCAGAGTTGGATATAAAGTTAAGTGCACTTTAAGATTCTGGAATATTCAGAAAGGCTATTCCCTTTAAACTGATGTCAGAAAAAAAGCTTGCATTAATTTAGCAGAACTCTGCCTCAGCTGAGTACTTTAGATGATTGCCAAGGTACAACAAGTGATGAAGAATTCAATGCCTAACAGTATTTTTTTTTTTGCATGTGTGAAACTGCACTGAAGTCTTCCTACATATCCACCATTTGGCAAGTACAGGTTATCCACCTTGTTTGTATGGCCAGGATATAGGAATGATTCCTGCAACCACATCAAGGCAGGAGTAAACTACTCAAATGCTGTCAAAGCTAAGTTATGCTGCCACTTCAAAAGATCACTTAATCACCAGCCTAAAGTTAATTCTATGAAAAACAAAGTTGTTACTGGGCATTGTACAATCCTTGTTAAAGATGAGTCAACGTAGTGACTAATGCTGCCAGCTTAACCCACAGTTATGACAACAACTAAGGAACACAGAGGAGAGAAGCAAGTACAAATTCTATGCTATTCTGGGAGTTGCCCAATGCACATCAGTTTAGAATGTGTTCTTGTTTCAGGTTGCAATTTGTAAAAAGCAGAATGTAAATCCTAAATAGAGTTTTTGCAAGATGAAATCCTTAGCCTAGCAATTCATCCAAGATCTGACATCTTCAGAACAGCTATGAAACCCACGTCGTCTTCTTACAGCAGGAAAACTAAAACCGTAGTTCTGCTTCATCTGAGATAAACATTCTCTGTTTCTCAGCTTCAATTAGCTGTGGCTAGTAATTACTCCTAAGTTTTAGGTCTTTTTTGGACTTCAGAACTTGCACTTGCTTTTATAGTGAAATCAGAACAGGAATCACATCTAGATTCACAACGTTTGATATCCAGCATAACTTTTTCTTCTGCCAATTATGTAAGCAACCACTATGATGGCAATCAAGCCAGCAAGTGCAGCACCAACTATAATTGGGATTAGAATGCTGTCATCATCCACCGAACACTCCAGGGCTGTAGATGAAAAAAAGGTTGCAACAAGGAATAAATAAAGACAGAATACTTGCCAAGTGTGGTATAAACATCTGTTTTCCTTAATATGGTGCTCAAAAATCAGGTATTGTTACATATTTCAACTAGAGAAAGAACTGCAGAGGTCTCACTGGTACATCTAGCACACACTAAGCATTACAATCACTTGGAACATTTGATTAACTACAGTAACCTAAGAGTGTACAAGACTATATGTGCACAAGATCTGTACTAGACAAGGGACAAGACAGTCTTTCTTAAAGACAGAACAAAGCTTATCTATTTCATGCTTAAAGCAAGTCTAGTGCTCTTACTCATTAAGAATGAAGTGACCTAGATTTGATATCAAGAACCTATCCAGACTGGAGACATGTTACAGATATGCAGTAACTCTTAACCAGAAGGAAGGTAGCTGTAACTTGAACTATGGAGTGAAATGAGACTAACTGTTTAGAGCCTATTATGATAAGTCCTGCTTACTCTGTATACATTTGGGGAGTTAACATACTGCTGCCTCAAAGAAAGTTCAAAAATCTGCACTCAATCTATTTGTAAACAGATTTACTTAATAAGACCATGCTGCAAATTTTACCATGAAGTACACCAACCAGGTTACACTAAAGATTAAGAAAAAGGTCATTTAAGCTATTTCAGTTTTCCCCGGACAAGACCAGGATAATGCAGCAAACAAACATTTTGGAAACTTTCTTTACTTCTGGGTATTCAAGACTGTTTCATAAAGAAGTTATATTAGTTCATTTCCCCCTCAACACTCCTATTCTTTAGGCTGGCAGGTGAAAAAGAAATGGAACACCTGATGGTATTACCAAAGGCCACTTCTGCTTCAGTTCTGTCCCATTTTCTTGTATAGTCAAGCGACTAAAAGCTGTATGTCTGATACCATCTTGACAACTTCTAACCTATTCTGCAAGGCAACGCTCAAGTACCTCTTCAGTGTCTCTAGCTACTTCAAGTTTAAAGAAGGAAAAACAATGTATCCAACAGACATTTTCTAAGTGAGAACAAAACTCCACTTGAACTTCAATGTCAGTCTGGGAACTTCATTTCACAAGTAAATTAAAAATAACGTGCTTGTGCCCTGCACTGGTGCTTTTTAGCACGTAGGAATTTTGCAAGCATTAGAAGAATAAACAAAAAAGAACTCTTACCTGCAGAGAACTTATTCTCTTTCACAAGGAATGGCTGAACCCAGAGATTGAAAGTATTTATTTTAAATTCTTCATTAATCTCAAGAGTTTGCTCTTTCCGGCACATGTAAGAACTGCCAAGGAAAGCATCCCACTTGCTGAAATTGTTGTTATCTGCATGTGAAATGACTAAACAAAGAGGGGGAACAACAAGAGCATTGTTAATACAATCATAAGGCTAAGGAGTTGAATCTACAAGGGCTAACTTTTCAACAGTGACAACTCTGAAAAACAAGATAGTCCAAAGTGTGATTGATCTGCTTAACCAAAAGAAGTTATTACTGTATGTAGCAGTAACCTATTCTCCACATACATGCACCATAGGGCTTTCCTTGTGCCTGCACTCAAACCAACATTGCAGAGTTTAGTTTTACTGCCCTTTTAACTGCAATAGCTGTGACAAAACTTTAAAAACAATCCTATACTCTTGATTTGGAAGGAAGGGTACTTCAGTTTTTGAAGGTGTGATCTCTTTTCCCAGCAAGAGTTAAGTAGCATCTTCAATCCAAGATGACAATTATCTTAAGAAAACCAAAAAGCTTCAAAGTTGGTTCAACTGTATTTCACACTTCAAAAACCTGTTACTGAAAACACTTACAAAGAAGGCCTCTATTTATGTGTTTATCACAAAGTCAGAGACCCCATTACCAGAAGCTTCAGGGAATTAAAAAACCCAAACCCAACACAATTCCACACTTGTTTTCAGTGACTCTTAGAGCCATTTCTGCTTATTACTTTTGTTCCTACCAACTTAAAGCAGGAAGTTAACAGTGAGCATGAACAGCACTGAAAAATAGTCAAAAGTACTGAATACAGACATTGAATAAAAGCTTTCTTTAAGGCAGATATTATTACTTACCAGAACCATTCAGATGGTTGAGCAGTGTAACATTCACTTCTTTCAGGTAAAATTTTTGTCCACCTCCACTTGCATTTTTCTGTTTAAGAAGCAATCAACTGTCAACATGCAATTCTGCACTTGTACTATCAAGAACACACACTATACAAAGGCAAAGGCATTTACCACAGTCATGTTTTCTACAACTTTAACCCAATTCTCCATTTGCCCTGAGGCAGCCAGCTGGCCAGTCCAACTTTCCATATGGGAACAGCCTACCACCAGAAAGTGACAGGATTTTACTATGACTGATCATCGTTCAGTGCTGTTAAAGTGAAAACTTAGTATAAAGTAAGTTACTTACAACTACAAATGTGAAACCAATCAATGTGCTATTTCCATCATTCAGTTTCAGAGTAGCTGTTGTGTTACCACATGCACCATCTGCAACAGTTGTTTTTGGATTGACGTTGATCAGAAGAGGCTGAAATACAGACATACCACATCCAAGACATTCAGCTGCCATTAGGAATCCGAAACAGTAGCAGTCTCAAACTAGAAGAGCTTGTTATAAAATTGACAGCAGAAAGACTATGCCTGGCTACTATTACACCAAGGCTACCTGAGTTAAATTTACATGCTAGTAATACTGAAGCAAACAGATTGCCCAGTGAAGTCTTAATTTGTTGATCTAATACAAAGTTAGCTTTGGCTCCCTCTATGGGGAAAGACAGGATCTGCAGGGACCAACAGCCTTGGCTACGAAAGTTCCAGGCTTTTAGAGGTACTACACCCTGTAATGAGTTATGTTGAATCCACGTAAAGTTCTGAAGCTAGGTATTATGTCACAAAACTATTCTGATGTCAGAGAGGTGCTATATATAGTATTTAGAAACAGTTTTAGACAGCCAGCAAATAACCCTGCACTCAATTTCATGCTAAGTAACTACAACATTTCTACTCTTCTAAAATAGGAGAGCCACCTTGTCCTGGGAAACATTCAGCTGCAGCCCCACAGTAGCCAGAAGACAAGTTTTATTTCCACTTTTAAGAGAATAGTTTCCTGTCTCTGGATTCTCCACAGGTGTGGGAGTGGTGGTTGGACCAGGTGATAAAGTGGTGGTAGAAGCAGTAGTAGGCAGAATAGTAGGTGCAGAAGTAGGCATATCCGCAGCACATCTAGACTCTGAAAGGAAACGTTGACCGACATTTCAGTTCTGAAGCTTTATTAAAGCCGAATGACTCAGAGGTCAGCTCAATACAGTCACCAATTTATCTGTTGAAACATGGACTGATTTGGAGTCTGGTAATCACCCGGTCAGAAGTCTCAAACCAGCTCAATGGCAGAGTGTTCCAAACTATTTACAGTTACTACTTGTTCTTAAATTCTGCCCCAAATCTAATGCCCAGTCTTAAGTCCACGTAGCATACGCAGTACTTGCCTCCAACACATGGAAGTGAAACACAGGGACAAAGATCACTTAGCAGTGTCATGGTTTAACCCCAATCAACTCTGTCCCGGCCAAAACTGGCACAAGTGGTTGTAAAGGTGTGGTATGGATTTGCTGTAGACAACATTAAGCAGCTCTGCTGAGCTTGTGTAGCAACATGACACAGTCATCTTTTGAGTAGGTTTGAGACGAGATGAGACAACAAACTCTGGACTGTTTAAATTAAAAAGCAGAGGCTACCACTTAAAATGGAAGGCAGTCAGTGAAAAACTACAAAGCTCAAATGATCTAATTAACAACAGCATTTCTGAAGCACTTATTTTTAATATTCCAATTACTGGAATATACTACTAGATGACTGCTTTGGCATGGAAAAATTTACTTTGCTATATACTACTAAATCAATTCTCCTAATCTATTTTTCCAGCAACAAGGAAGGACATAATAAAGGATATTTACATGAACATTTTTCAGCATAGCCCATCTTAGAACCAGGGGGTTCTTTATTATGGGCCTTTACTCTGGCACTGAAGTGCAACATAAAAAAAGCTCATTCACAAACTGAAATGCTCACCTTTTTTACTGATTGTGCCATTCTGAACAAAAGCCTGCACAGTAACATTCCAGAAAATCTGTGTTACATTTTCTGCTTCAAGAAAGTCAGCATTATGACACACAAAGACGTTATTCAGCTGAACTGGTCGCATAATGTCCTTTACAACAATGGTAACTGGTCCTACAAACAAGCACAAATATTTCAATTCCTCATACACTACAAAAACATTTATAGGTAGTTATGTTTTCTATTAACTCCATAAGATGAAGCATAAGAGGTAATTAAGTTTAACCCTAGTTTCTTTTGAATGTTTTACCTGTGTGTCCTGACTTCAGTGTCAAAGTAAAATTAAGCTTCTAGAACCAGAGAAGCCATTAAAAAGGTGAATCCTTTTACTTAAGCTTTTATTTAAAGGGGGAAAATCCTCCAACAAATCTATTATTAGTGGGCATGAGTACATGGAAAGCCTAACACTGTATTGTTTTGCTTGGTGGAAGGTCACTAAAATTAATCTTCCATATACCTGTTGTCTTATTAGCAGCCCCTCTCTGAGCACAGCCGGTCAAACAGTTAACCTTCCCCTTCTGTTCCACTTAAAGGAATTACAAACTCAGTGAAGCTAACTAGTCTGTACTCTTATCTGGCAGACAGGCACGATGACCAGTTAGGCAGCATATGGCACAGTCCTAACTTTGAAAAAGCCAACCAAGGTCAGGCACATGAGATCCAACACTGGTGGCCAGGACTGTTTTGTAAGTAGGACTCTGCATTGAGCATTACCTTTTCTTCTAGCATCAGGAAATACAGCGGTGTCGTTCGTGTTGTAGGTAAATGTGATGAAGTCCCCCTGGTAAGTTTCGTTGTTTTTTGTAAAGTTAATGCTCCAAGAGTGGCCTTCTCCAAACTGTACCGCCACAAGCGCGGCTTGTGTGTCATTGCCACAGACGCTTCCATTGTGTGTCACGTCAGGCGACAGATTCAAAGTTGTGTTTTTCTACAAGAAAAAGGTAATCTTAAATATTTCCACAAATGGCAGTTCTCCCCCATGACACTGTCATAATGCTGTTGGAATTAGTTAAAACCTTGTAGGACGATAGTAAGATTTTTTTCAGGTTATCCTACAAAATTATGAAAAAGGCTGCTTCGTGTCTGACTTGTAAAGGACTCAAGTACAACAGCAGAAATCTAACTTGGCTGTAAAGCTGTAAAACTTGACCGTGCTGACCATTTACTGTTTGGGCTAAGAACATTACTACACTGACACGCAAAAGGCTTACCAGTATGGCACTTGAGTGCAATAGGCCACTTGCAGCTATTTGTGTTATTAATTGAGAACTTATACTTAGTTTTAAAATTAGGATTTAGAAATAATAACAACTGAGCTAGTAAGAACAAACAAAGTAAACTTGAGGTAAGAGTGTACTTAAACTTTCATCCAGGACAAAACACAGTTCTCAACAAATGCTATCTCCAAATACTCACATAATCGCTACTGTTTGTTTCATAATTTATCAAGAAACTCATCATCCATTTTGCATACAGGCACGTAACATTAGAGGCATCCTTTACATCTACTTCCACTGCATATGACTGGAAAAAACCTACAAGATATGATTATTAGTCATTAAGGCATTGCTTTTATTTAATTTTTCTAGAACCACTTAAGAGGACAGCTCATTACAAAACAGTAATTTATTTCAGGACTGGATTTGATTTGCCAGACACTGAAAGCATAGCTAGATTTCTAAAAAGCACTGGAACTAGGAAGCACAATGAAGTTAGTGAAGCTAGATGAAAATCAAGAGACTCTTTTATAGTGCATTTACCTGACAAAAACTAGTAATCATAGAACGGCTTGGATTGGAAGGAATGTTGATGATCATCTAGTTCCAACTCCACCGCCAAGGGCAGGGACACTTTCCACTAGATCAGACTGCTCAAAGCCCCAACTGACCTGGCCCCGAACATTTCCACAACTTGTCTGCGCAACCTGTTCCAGTGTCTCACCACCCTTACAGTGACAACTTTCTCACAGCTATCTAATATAAATTTACCCTCTAGATTTACATGAGCATTTGCTCTCTGGTGAAAAACTGAGTAAGCTGAAGTGCATCAGCATAGCACTTAACACATAGCCGAGTCTTCTGGCTCAGAAGACATGCATGCTGCATTCTCTCTAGGTATTTATAGACCTTTTTATAGTTGTTCGACTGCTTAACCCAGTGACTTTCAACAGAGACTTTCCCGCGAGGCCAGTCTGGATTTACATTGCTGTGACCGCTGACCTGCAGGTGAGAAGGACTGAAAGGCTGCACACGCACAAGTAACCCACTGCCCGGGAGTCTCGCTCAGGTGAGCCAGCAGCCGGCGGGCAGCCCTGAGCAGCGGCGACACACCCTCGTCAGCCACCTGGCTTCTACCCCGGCCTGGAGAGGGCGCCCGGCCGGACACCACCACCCCTCTACCCCGGCGGCACCTACAGGGCCAGCGCGACGCACCCGGGCCCCGCTCCCCATCTGCGAGTGACAGCGCGGCGGCTTGCAGCACAGCGCAGCACCGCCTCCGCCGCAGGCAAGCCGCCACGGGGCTGAGGCGGCCCCGGGCCTGGAGGTGCTGGGCGGCCCTGCAGCACCCCTGCGCGCGACCGCCCGTTGCCCAACGCCGCATCACGTGGGGGGGGGGGGGGGGGGGCAGAGAGAACAGACCTGCCTGCTTCCCCCACCCCCCCCCGGCACCAGCCGCCCGCAGGCCCGCCGGCCCTGGCACAGACAGCGCTCCACTCACCGGAGGTGCCAAGGAGCAGCAGGAAGAGGAGGCAGGGGGAGAGCAGCACGGCCCCATGCTCGCGGCGGCCCCGAGAGACGGCGGGCAGCAAGCGGGCGAGGCGAGCTGCCGCGAGCGCAACCTCGCCATCGGTCATGTGAGGGGCGGGGCGGCACCACCCGCGCGCCGCCAATCGCCGCGCGGGGGTTCGATTCGATGTCTCGCGGATAGAGCGCTCGCCGGGAAACGCCTCGGGCGGGCGGGCGGCTGTCCCCACCTGCTCTGGGGATCTGGGGGGTGGCACAGGGCCACCTGCCGCTGCTTTGTGAGGGCACTGCGGGCCTCTGCAGGAGTAGAGTACCGGTCGCTTGACTTGGTCCTTTGCAGTCTCTACTGGAGCTGCTGAATGTTGAAGAGGAAGCTGAGAGGAGGTATACGTCCAAAGAAATTTGATTTAGAAGTTTTCAGTGCAAGAAAGTCAAGAACTGTGGTATTTCCCATGTTTACGGGAAATAAAAAGGGGGAGAGATGGCCCAAACTGACAATACTGAATGCAAAGGTAGAGGCGATGCACTGGGTTACAGTGCAGGGTCATGGGGACCTCACAGGCCTGCCCTGAGCTCTCTAGTGCGGGGGCGGGCTTTGGTGTCTGACAGTGTCCCTCTGGGCTGACCGGGCTGTGGCTGCCGTCTGTTACCCAGAGCCGACCAGAGGTGTGCTCGGGCTCTCTGGGGAGTGTGCCTGTACAGTGACGGGGCCAAAGCTGTGCCAGTGACGTCTTCTGTAGAGCAGGGGTGGATTGGCACCTGCACCCAGCTGTATCAGCTGGAACCTTTACTTCAGGACATGTAGTGTTATGTATAAACATTGATATGTTCGAACACCCTCATGCGCTGAGTGAAGAATCTTGAATATTTTGATTTCTTGCTTGCACATAGGAAATAGACTGTAAAATGACTAGATGTGAGATGTTCTGCATATATAAAAAGAAGACTGATTACCTTGCTTCCTTTATGCCAATTCATTGAAGCTTGAAATTAAATCAAGTGGTAGCTATCATAAAAATCAAATCAATTTCTGTTTAATAGCAGAATAAAAGTAGCAGCCACTGTGGGATTAAAAGAACAGTATAGTTTATATAATTTAGCATAATTAAAAGTGTATTGTTTTGCAACAGAAATACCATAATTAACATCAGAACACAGAAACACAGAATATTCTCTCTCTGTGTGCACCTGATTGCTTTGCCCTCCCTGTATCTCTACCCTGCCATACAGCTGTCCTTCAGGGGCACTTTGTGGTATTACATCATTTACTGTGATCTCAGCAGGTGCACTTTTCATTCAGAGGTTTACTTCTTGCTTGTTTTATCAGTCAAGATAAAGAAGACAGTTCCTTCCTGGGAGCTATGGAAAAACAATGCTTGAGCTAATCCTGCATTCAGTTCAGTCAATGCCAAACTGGTTGTAGGAGCAGCTTTTTTACAAGAAAGCTGAAGCTGTATGAACTTGGAGACTATGAACTCGTAGTTTATTGTGGTGTGTGTATGTCAAGGCTGACCCTACCAACAACATGGGAGACTATGAAGCAGCCACAAAAGGTGGCCAAAGGGTTCCTGAACTTGTGTGGAGTCAAATTCCACCTGCAGGGAGGTGGTACTGGCACCTCACATTCATGTACAGGATGAAGTCTGACCAGCAAAACCCACATACTCCAGCCATTTGAATGTATTAAAAGGTTGTTGAAAGCGATGTGCTCTTGCATTAGCACAGTGGTAATCTCCTCTTGCCCAGCCAACTAACAGAAACTTGGTTTTGGCACTATTCTCCCTACATGGAGAACTGGGGGGGTTCCCAAAGCCTGTTGCCCGTCTCCTGCCTGTAAGCGCTAGAAGGAGCAAGTGAAACTCCATTCCTCTTTTGTTCAACAAATCCTTTATCTTGGGGTCAGATGCTGTCCCATTACTCTTAAATTCCATGAAAAGCTATTATGGTCAGTACTTGTAGGATTCAACCTTTCACAAGCATCTACTGCACCTTATTTATCGTGAGTAATTACTTTGTTGATTGTGGCAGTCTTAAAGAACAGTAACATTTATTTGATAGCCAGGCTTCAGTGACATAAGATGAAACTCATGTGATCAGCTGCTTTCCTTTAATGATAGAAATGTGGATGATTATTGCTGTGACACGGAGAAAATGCCTTACCTTTTGGCTTCTGAGAAGAAAATAATTTTGCAGTTGGCATGATTTTGGGAGCCACTTATGGATGGCAGGCTGATACTGTTTTTTCTAAGGCATTCCTTAGGTTTATTGCTGGATGTGATGAGGACTGTAATGTTTCTCTATGGCATTACATTTTTACTACATGTTTTATTTAGTCTCTTGTTTTAGTCTCTTAGTTTTAAGAAGGTATTGACATGTACTGAGAACAAATATGAAAATCTATATGATTCCTTTTTGAAGCTTTGTTTCATCAAGGAATACAAATTCAGGCCTAATTTCAAATGTTCTGTGGCTTTCATTCACATCATCTTCTTGATGGTCCAGCATGTGCCTAATCCTTTGCAAATCCTTTAGCAGCTTTAGCTGGTTAGATATGATGTACGTAATCAAACTTTCCTTAACCCTGTGACTTGCAAAAATTGATGGATATATGTGGTCAGAAGCTAAGTGTGCAGTGTTTCATGAAACACCAAGTGACTTCATGTTTCTGATTTCTGGTGCAGAAAACACAGCTTGTGGTGAAATGAATAAAGAGGTAATACCCAGAACATAGAATAATCACTACCTTTCCCTGATGTGTTTTTCTTAATTCCTTTAGATGTCTCTTTAAAGAACAGGGCATTTTCTGTATTTTGTTTGGTTGGTTGGTTATTTTCTTTCCAGGGACAGGATAGCAGCAGAACCAATTATTTCTTTCCAGGAGACAGAGGAAGGATCTGGTACATTTCACATGGAAGGGGTGGAAAGAGATCAATGCTAGACAGAGAGATAGTAGAGGCAGATGAGCCACGGGGACCTTCTTGGAACCATGCCAGAGACCAAGAGTTACAGCTCTTCACGAAAGTTTTCCTTCTCACGCAACCTCCTTGTCGCCTGGGGAATACAGATTTGCTGTGACCTAGACACTGTAACGAAGACCATGCTTTGTCCAGCATGGTGTGACATCTGCAGTGCTGCGGGTGCCGGCCTGCCCAGCGGTAGGAAAGGATGGCTCCCGAGAGAAAAAATTGCGGATGATCTAAGAGGTGCGAAAGCTGTGGTTTGCGCTGCTGTGAGCAGATGGCAGCGCTTGGGAGTTGTCGGTTTTCTGGAGGAGGTGGTGGTAGGAAACCAAACCATTAAAGTGCTGCGGGAAACTGCTGAGTCAAGACCGGGGCAATCACGTGAAACGCCAGAAAAAGAAACCTCGGTGGGGAGGTGAAAAGATCAGAGAGCAGGTTGCAGCAGGCAGCTGCAAAACTTCCTGCCAAAGCTCTCTGAGATCTCCTGTTGTGACACAGCTGGAAAAACACCTCCCCAGATCAGCAGGAAGGCGGCACAGGCTCCGTCACCAGCCTGTTACACAAAAAGCTAGGTTACGTGCAGCCTGCTTCAATCATATGCTGGCTGAACGGGAAGGCGAAGGCGAGCTGGGCTTTGACATGGTGCTCTCCCACCACAGGCATCCGTGATGCGGCGGGACGCAGGATGAGGTGCCGTTGGTGTCGGAGTGCCCACTTGTGCTCCAGCTGCTGCTGGATGGGACTAGAGTACAAGCATCTGGGTTAACATGTGGCAGCTGATCAGATTTATGTATTTTGTGAGTCATGTCAAACTACTTCTAGCTGTGGATCTGTTTGATGTGGTAAAAAAAAAAAAAAAATCGCTGACAGCTCAAAACACTGCTTGGGCTTCTAACAGCAAAGTAGAAAAAAGTCAGTACTCTCACTTTTGTGTTTTTATCCACATATATTGCTACATCTGTCAGCTTCAGAGCAGAAATGACTTTGTGAAAATCTCGGTCTCTGCCTCTGAGGCACCTCCCACTTCCAACTCTTATGAAAGATGTGTTGACCGTAACTTTTCCTGAGAGATTTCAGCAGGAAAGGAAGTTGCATCTAAAACATGGTGTTGGAAGGAATACAGTCATGTTTATAGCTGCATATTTTAACTGCAGGACATCAGCACTACAAGATTCCTTGTGACCTAGGAGTAACATTATACCTCTTCTGCAGAGAGCACATCAGATGATGTACGCTAACTACTCTAGCTCTGAGACAAGTAGGAAACTAGGACTGTCAAACCCTAAGCTAATGCCTGTTCACTGTAACAAAACTCTTCCAGGGAATCGTTTCTCTGCACTTTGAAGTTACATGCCTGCTTTTGTAGCTAGGATTTTAAGCAGCTCCTGCTGCTGTAGAAATAAAAAGCAAGGAACTAAAGGGATATGCAGGAGGTGCCAGTTCTTCAAGTGACAGAATCACAGCCTTTTGGTTGCCAAACTAGTTCTCAGGAGAAGCAAGCCTGACCTACTCCCTTGCTGCAGCCTACAAGAAGCTTCATCTGCATGGCAACAAGGTTCCAACTCACCTCTGTGGAGGCTGCACATCGTAATCTTTGTTCCCATCTCCTTTCAGAAAGCTGTGCCTGCTCCCCAGCCTGTACCTGGCAGAACTTGGGTCTGTAGTGTCTTGCCTAGTCTTCAGTAAAAAACAGATCTACCTTGCTTTGAGCCTTAAACTAGCATCAACTGATTTTCTTGACATAGTTAAGGGACTGCTTTTGAAGAAGCTATCTGTTTTTGGCCATGGTAACAAATTATTCTCAGATATACTCCAAGCTTCAGAAACTACACAAGGGTAAACCAGAACATGCAGTGTGGCAACTCCATGGCAGGTTTGGTCTGGGAGGGGGAAAAAGCTATGTACTAAGTGAACATGCTCTTAATCCAGCACCTATGTTTCATGCTGTGTTAAAATTACATACTATCCCAAACAAAGTGGTAAAAGAAAATCCATTCCCTATAATTATGGATTCAATTAACTTGCATACCAGCCTTTCTTTATATGTAAAGTCATAGTGACTAAGCTTTGCAAAGAAGCATTGCAACCTTTGAGCCCTGCAATAGCCTAAGCATTATCAGAACCTCTGATGCCTGACCCATGCCTTAACCGCATACAGCATCTAAATGGTTGATCTACTGGAGAAGCAGTTACTGCAACTTCCTTAATGCTGAGAACTTTGATAAATGGAGCAGAATCTCTACATTTAGCCTTTTTTTTTGGAAAAAAGTAAGATCTTGTATCAAAAGCATATAAAATTACTTGTAAATTTTAACATAGAAGTACCTAGCAACATCCCTGTTTTTCTCCACCTCTAAAATACAGGTGGCAAGTTGATAAACAACTGATTGTTTCAAGTAATAATCTGTCATTAATATTATGGGGAAAAATTTGATTAACTGTTTTCTTCTCTAAGTAGTCTCATTTAGCTTCAGTGGCTAGGCATCTGCAGCTAAAGTAGCTGAAGCCTTAGGCCTTGAGAGGTGACCAAGTGTAAACTTTTAATAGAACTAATGCTGCTAAGAGCCCACTCAGTTCAGCAGGTATAAGCAGAAAGGACCAGAGAGACAATTCCAAGAGGTCAAAGTAACTTCAACAGGCAGTAACTTCGGCCCAGCAACAGTGAAAACCAGCCAGAAATCAAGAGAGCTCTGAGCAGAATTATGATTTGACTTGGGGTTGGACTTGCTGGGGGATGAGAGGTGGAACAGGTACATTTGAGGTATCAGTTGGAGAAGCAGTCCCTCTCCAAAAGGTACCCAACTCAAGTTGTAACTGAAGAACTAATAAAAGACTATTTAGAAATCTTAATATAGACTTGGCATTCTCAGCAGGATCCTAGGGACAGACCCTGTTACAGTGGCCACTGTACTTAAATCCGTAACAAGCAATGGAAGTTCAGTATTTGTCAGATGTGAACTACTTTTCCTAAGCTTGAGAAAAGGGGTTTATGTAGTGCTGCAACATCTTACTGATCGCAACCCCCCCAACTTTCTTCTTTCATTTGTATCTTAATGCTTTTCTCATAAGCAGCAGCAAGAGTTCTAAAAGCCATTTTAAAGATGACCTTGTATCAGGAAGCAGTTCTTTAACCAGAAGAAAAACCTGCTCCATTGCAGGTTCATCAACATCCATTGCTCCTCTTTCCAATTAACTCCATATCTTCCAAGACACCCTCTGCACAGAGTCCAGTGTCTCTCAAGCAGGTTTTGAGTTCTTTTCTAAATACCACAGTATGTCCATAAGCCCTTGCCTCTTCAAGTGTGTGTGTGTGAAGCACATCCAAAGCTACTGTCTTAAATTTGATTTGGCACCAGTTTCTGTGAAAATCAAGAAAGTAACAGAAATTTGAAGTATTTATTGCAGTTACTTTTCTCTGAGAAGACAGAAGCTCAGCCTCCAAATAGCCATCTGCTTCTGTAGTGTGTGTGTGTGTGTGTATATATATATATACACACACACACTAAAATTCTGCAGCATCGCAGAGAATGTAGGAATTACTCTTTAAGGAAAAATTCTTTGTAGAAAAACTGTCCCACACATTTAGATTTCTCCAAGGTGCAACTGAGAAAGCAAGCACTGGAGCACTATTAGTGGAAGAGATTTACCGTATCTATTAAAACCACCACACCAGGAAGGTTTTGGGAGTGCAGCAGTGCTATGCAGTATCAACCTCCCTGCAATATATGCAAGCCTTTAATGGACATCAGTTTGGAAGACAGCACTTTTGCTACAGCTGTGTCTCCCAACCACCCCTTCAGAACTCAGAAAGTAATATGAATCACTCTGCTTCCCTTCTCCATGAAGTCCACAGAGTGCCTGGACCAGGAAGGGTCAGCCTAAAAGACATTCCTCTCAAATTCTGCTCAGATTTAGTCCAGCAGTTCCAAATACCTAAAGAACAATTAAGAAATGCCCCAGCTGGCCATCATCAACAACAGCAGCATGTTCCCTATCCAGCCCTGTCCTTTGTACTTCAGCAATTGTACCAGAGCCATTAAAACCACTAACTGTACTGGTAAACAAGGAAGGAGTGGCCTCCTACTACCAATGACCCTTTGTTATTTTTGAACCATTTCTGTCACTGCCATGGATTTTAATCCAAAGTCAGAGTTTCCAAGGATGTTCATATCCTTCCCCTCCAATAACCTTGCAGAAGACTCAGAAAAATAAATTCAGGAATGGAAGCCACTTAGAAAACTCAAGGGATTTTAATGACTCAATGACGAAGGAACTAGTAGTTATATTTAAGTAGCAAACAAGTATTTTGCTATCAAAGCACGAGCTGAAGAATTTAAAGCCACAAACATCAGTAAGCCCAACATACAGAACTTCCGAGTAAGAAGGCATTTTACACACGAGTTTATCAACACAAAACTGTTTAATATTTATTAAATGACACAAAATACCTAGATAACAGACTCACTCTCCGAAAGGACATGTATTTACATTATTTACCAACTTAAGAAAGACTCTCTGTACCCATATCAGACTTATGAAACATAAAAAAGGTTTTGCTGCTTTTTGCATCGGAGGATGCAATGGTGATACATGCCCTGTTTGCAAGTCTGCATGAACTATAGCTTTCTGATGCAGTGAAAAGCACAATTTTCATATTCTGGTAGACTGAGGGAAGAGGCTTCTGAAAAGTAACAGGGTTAGTTTCCCCCCCCCCCCACTCCAGACATACTCTGAAGAACTGTTATACAAAAAGTATATTACATTTTTGAATGCTGCTGTACTCTTACAACTTTAGTGTAACGTTTCAAAGAAAATATTCTTCCTACTATATGAAATTGCTAAAAAAGTGGTATTTGAGCATTTCTTTAGATGCAGGTCTTTTTTTCAGTTTTTTTATTTTTTTAAAAGAAAGCATTAGGGCAGATGATATGTCTAGGAAAAAAAAAATGAAAGGCTGACCAAAAGAAAAAAAAAAAAAAAAAAAGACAAAACCAAAAAAAGAGCAGAGACCAAAATATGAAGAACAGCTAAAGCAACTTAATTTGCTAGGGGTGGGGTTTTTTTGTTTGTTTTTATTAACTATTTACTTTGGCACCTTTGTGTAAACTATAGAACAAAATGACGTTTACAACACATCTGCAATTACAGCATTTAAACAAAATGGTCACTTTTTAAACCAGCCAAGACAAAAAAATAGTCCATTTATGGGTATAAAGATTAAAAAACCTAAAATATATATTTCTAAGAATAAACTGCAATTTCTTATGAACAAGGTGCTATAAACTGCATGCAAGAGTCAAGATTAAAAATGTGTGGCCAAACAGACAAGCTGTGTTATAGCCAGATGAGTTGTGGTCCAAGCCCACTTTCATTTTTTCTTACAGAGATATATATGGCTCAATAGGCAGGCACATGATCCCAGCAAGAAGTTGCAGAGTTGTACGGCTGGACGATAAATCTTGGCTGCAGCTGTCATTAACCAGGAATGAACAAGACCTTAGCAGAAGAGATAAACAGGTTCTTGGGGAGACCCCATGAACATACAAGGGGAAACCTTCTCCCCTCCCCCTCTCTTGCCCCCTCTTTCAGCCTGGTCAGGGTTCTCAAAGTCTATTCTTTGGGTTGCTTTAACTAGATTGCCACTTAGGGTCTGCCTCAGATCATGGAAGTCTGATGAGATGCGAGGACGTCTGCCAGATAGTATCTTCTGCATTTAAGTTACTGAAATGGATAGGCTAAAAATTAAATAGACCTTTCCAGTTAGACTGAATGCAACACACTTGTCTACTGAGGGAGGATTGTACCAGAACAGGAATTTCCAACACGTAGTGATGTTAGATTTATATGCTACAACAGACTGAATGGAACCAGTTCAATACTGATACTCATCACCTCCTGTCTTCTGAAGAGTTAAGTTTTACACTCCTTCTCCAAAACCCCTTTTTAAAAGGAATCATTTATTGGCTAAAGATACAAAACACATACAAGAAAAAGCAACATCAGATGCAAAAAACATCAGCTTTTTCTGGAAAGGGCATTTTTCTTCTTCTCCAGTGGGTCTTTATTTGAACTAATACTTAAAGATTTGCAGGAGCAGTCTTCAAGTTTCTTATCAGATAACTCTACAGTTAGTATTTTTCTAATAGAGGCAAGGGTGGTCCTGGATGTCTACCAGTGGTTATGCTGCAACAGTGTCTAAGGATAAGGTAGATTTTCTGCAGATTACAAAGAGCTGTATGACATTTAGTAGAGCGTGACAGCAAATAATTTAGTAGGAGAAATGAAACATCTGTCTCATCTGTCAGCTGAGGACTGCATATAAAAGCTCGAGAGAAAACACAGCTGCAGAAAATGTGGAATTAAAGACTAGATTAAAAAAGCAGCAAAGATGGGATGTGTCAGATACAAAACATGCACACACACACACTCTCCCTCTCTCGCACATGCACACCCCTGATTGTGGGATCACAGTGATAAAAGTTAGAGATCTAAGTTACACTGCCATTAAATAAAAGTAACATCTTACTTTCAGGTAATATCTGGTATTCCCCAGGACTATCAGTGCCTGAAAAAGCACACAGCTGATCATAGGTCTAAAGCTTGGCTGGGTAAGGAAGAACTGTTACATGGAGGAGTTACCTTTCCTGCAGACACTTTTTTTCCCATATACTCCTGGCACATGCTGCTATAGCAACAAGAAAAATGTATTTTGTTGAAACAAAGCTCTACATTCAAGTGACTTATTCTCCCATGTCTTATAAAGATGCAAGGAATGCTCTCTGGTCATCTAAGAAAATACATTTTAGATGCCTTGTAGCAATACTTAACTTCCTATATGAGAGGTAGGCTTCTGGGTTCTGGGAGGCCTGCCACATCTAGGGCTGAGTTCTTAAAGCTTTAAGTTAAAGCAATCCAAAGCAGGGCTGTCTTTAAAAAGAGCTGCCCTGTCTAAACCTTGAGGTTAGTTCAAGTTTAGAATGTTGCAAAGCAAAACAAGTATTAAAATCCACTTGCAACTTTTGTTCTTACAGTGTTACCACAAGAACAGTGTGGCTTTTCATAGGTATCTGTAAATAGATGCTCTTTTCTAGAGTATTGCTGCCAAGAGGTGAAGGCCTCCTACCCATGACTAGTAAAAACTGTCACTTTTTCCATTATGGCTGTTTTATGCTTAGAATTCCCAAAGGTGTACATTTAAGTCTTATAGGCAAGCCATATAAATCTAATCTGAACTTCTTTTGTTGTAGCAGTTATTTAAGAATGGTGTTTGTATATACAGTATATATGCCCACACTACAAACTTTACACATCATTTTATATTGGTACCATTTTGTCTTAATTGCAACCAAGAGTATTTTCCATTAGATCAGCAATAAGCATAGCTTGGCTTATTCCCCATTTTCCCTCCCTCAAGGGAAAAATTCAAGTGTGGGCATCAATCAAACCAATGGTATGTTGCTAACTCAAATGCGTTCTGTACAGTAAATTAAAAGTTTGCATGCAGTTTAAGCATTTTAAAGGCTATTTTCTTGCATTAATTAACCTTCTGTTTCCATTTAGAGGTGTGAAAGATCTGCCATATATCAAGGGACTCCTCTTCAGACCCAGAGACAAATGGAATCACAAAGACCAGGTACTTTCTTTCAGCTTTCTGCACATCTTACTAAATAACATGCAAAGAGTTCAACAGCATTCTTCTTAAAATGTAAATAGTACTCTTTAAATGGGCATGTTAACCACTGAAAGAAGTCCACTCTACTATACTTTTCCATTACACTGCTTTCATTCAATCATCGGTAGTATAAAAAGTCAATTAACGGGATCAACAGGCTAGTTTATTCACTGGCAACTGTGTATGACACCAAGGGTGCAGTAAAACAAAGGCCAACATATGTTTATGCAATATAGTTGTACTGATTTGGGTTTTCTTTATCTCTTTCCATGTAGTCCCTGTCAATTAAGGATTCTATTCTCTTCTTAAGGTCAGCAGGCTGTAAAATAAAGCAGATGGCAGCATTATTACTTTGCAGTTAATGTTTCCTGGTTCTTTCTACTTCAGCTAAATATCCATACTGCTTAAGGTGGCTGAAGAAATAGAAATCACAGTTTAAAAATAAAAAAATCCCTTAAAGCATCAAAGCTTCTGAAATCTGCAATGCATGGTTGATTGAAGAGAAAGTTACAAAATTAGCTTGTCACCTGCAGCTAAGCATACTCTTTTTACAGCAGGGAAAGATATTTGCTGCTGTTTGAACTCTAAAGAACTGCAATTCATGCATTATGTACCAAAGTGTTTCTATTTCTGACTTCTTCCTAGTAAAAGATGGTACAAGTTCCCTTTTATCTTGAGATCAGGGAATTTTGCAATAGTTTGGGAGCCCTAGGATTTTGTTGGGTGAAGGACTTGCTAAAAATGCCTCACAATAGAGCGAGGAAAAGCATTTCAATCTTCTGTTATAAACCTGCAAATCCCAACTGCAGTTTACTCAACACTTATAGGCTTGCAGGGACTTAACATGGTAACAAAATAGAGTAAGATGGCAGTACTCAAACAGATGCATTACTGTTTGAAAGTACACAGTAAACTTCATCTTAGATTAGTCCATGACTGCAGTGTAATTTTCATTCTGTATGTATGCGTTTACACTTAACCAACATAATCTGTCTAGAAAAAGAACTATTACTAATACATGAAAACTTATCCAATTAAGCATCAAAGCCAATTCTGAATTATTTGGCTATGTAATTTTCCCCTTGCACACAAGAACATGTTGCCGGAACACTTAAAATGCAAGCATAGTGTACAAGGAGAGCTGGCTGTGCAGTTACTTGCTAACAGACTCTGCTTCTGAAAGCTTTTGGTAATAGGTTTAATTAACTTAAAGGCCTGAGGTAATATTCAGATAGATTAATGCAATTTGCATTTTAAGAAACCCTGAAATATTTGCCCTTCCCAATAGTAAAAAGAGATGCATGTTTTGAACAGAAGGACTCTTTAACTGGGAATAAAAATCTACTAGTTTTAGAAGAATAGAAGTCAGTACTACACCTTTACTGGGAATTTAAGCTGGTTGTAGACCTCTGACACAAGCAGGTTATGACTCAGTGTCTTGCGCATCTTCATGATCCGTACAATTGCAGCATCGATCTGGTATTGCCGGTCTTGGAATACTCTTTCTGTAGTGCTTGCCTGTTCCTCTACCTGAGGGATCCATTTAGGTAAGTTTTGAGGAGAACATTAGACTGTCAAAACAATCCTCCTTTGTATCTCTAACAGTTCTCAGCATAAGACAGTAAAATGTCAGTTGTCAAAAGTTTGACATAAGTCCTTTACAAATACGAAGACCAACTGTCTATTGAAAACCACTGGTGCAACGACTTAAAAATCTTTGCACAAAGTTTACAGCAGAGGGGTGTCAGGGAAAATCCATGGGAACTTTGTGTTCACCAACCATTCGGTAAAGCTCCAAGGAAGGATCAAGGGTGAAAAGAATATTCAGTAATTGGAACTTCTCTTAAGATACACCTGGCATCAGTGGTGTCAAACTATGGAAGCATTCACAGTGAGTGCTGTCATCCAAATTATGCACGTAACTTTTACAAAGAAGCAAGTTACAACTACGAGGGAGAAAACCTTGTAGATGGGCAGGCAGCAAGATATTTAACCCAATAATGTAACTCCCAAAGACTAAAAGGAACATACCGTTTCTTTCATCTGAATTTGGTTGATCTTTATCCTGAAGAGCTTATGTCTGAAATCATCATTACACGTGAATTTATCACCATCTTCCACATCTTTGCCTTTGGGGCTTTTAGTCAGTACTCTGGCTTTGCCACAAGCCAGAGACTGAAGTGTCCTTCTCAGCTCTCCATCCTCTAAAGCAGAAACAAGGTGTGTGTTTTTGTTTTTGTTTTTTTTTTTTAAGAACGAACACCTGGAAGTAGTCACCTGTTTTCAATACCAACCTATCCCAGTGGCTTGCTTTATCTCCTCTAAACTGAACTCCTCTCCTTCATTAAACATAAGCAGCACCAGTGTCTGGAACAAGGAGACCTGAAGTTCTTTCTTGCCCTGTCAAAAGGAAAATAAACATTACTAGGCTGTTGGTTTTCTTTTTGTGGGGTGGAGAGGAAGGAACAAGTTAGTTTTCTATGTCCATTATTTCACTTAAAGTATTTGATTGTTATTTATTTGAGAATATGAAAGAAAAGTTACTGGTCACCTTGTGTTTACCATGAAATACAGAAAGAATTTGAGGTCAGAAGGCTAGACTATTACATCCAGTGGCAAAACTCACCCCAGATATGCATCAAGACAAAACTCAGAGCACTCAGCTACAATCTGAAAGACCTTTAAGTCCAGGTGTAACAACTATGAGTTTAAGAAACACAGTATTAGGAACTACAGAACCTTTGAAATAGCCAAGTTTGATAATACTTGTTTCACCCTTACTATTTTTCTGAAGAGTGGAACTGGCATAAACATACACATTCTGAAAATCATCTTAAAATATATTTGTGCCCATGAAGAAATGCTGAAGGAGAATGGCTGGCAGCCCTATAGAAACAGCTGTACTCTCACAAACAATCCAAAACTTTCAGTAGTAAAAAGCTTACTGTGAAGATGCTTAATGCTGTCAGATGAAGTAACATCATCTGTGGAACATGGCTCCTTTGTTTTTTTCTCTCCAGTATAAAAAATAATGCCATTTTTATTATGGAACTAAACCCATTTGATATTTTCCCCAAGCAGTGACCAGTAACTTTTGCCATTGATATAGAAATCAGATGCACCTTCTTAGACACATTTATTTCAGAAACTACCAACTCCAGAAATGATAACAAGAGGATAGAAGTAAAAGCAACTGCAAAACCAGTGCTAAGTTTGCCATCACAGCATAAAAAAAAAACTTCCAGACATATCCCTAAGATACAACCCAGACTTGGAATCAGCAAAGCAGCAGGAGTAAGAGCAATAGTACACTCACCTCTTTAAATTCTGCTTTTAGTACACAGTGTCCTAGTGTTGACTGCCACTGAAGTTTCCGACCACTGTGTTTTCCCAAATAAAAGGTCTTGAATATCTCCTGTAGTTTTACCATCTACAAAAAAGTAAAAGAGAAAACTCAAAAGACTAAAACACAGTTTCTACTTTAAAAGAATCCTTCCAGTCCTTCACAACCAAATAAGCCTAAAATAAAGGCTTAGAAAGACGAAAGGAACGGCAAGAACAGAAAACCAAACTTCATTAAAAAGACATTTCTTTCTGGATATTCCATGCATATTTAAAACCAACCTAAGGTTGGTATCAAGATACATTGACAGGCTTATACTTCATATACTATGTTTAAATTAATTACCTCTGGGGGCAAATGGACCTCCATAGGCACATAGGTTGGCCAATAACCCATAGTCAGAATATTCACTGTTAGTTCAATGTTGCCAGGTACATTCTGATTTTGCATATACTGCAGAAAGAAACAGAGTAAATTGAAATAAAGCAATGTTTACTAAACGTATTTCAGGTAAAATGGAAAAGTCAGTTAGAACAGACATTACAAGAGCACAGAAGGCAAGTGACATTATGATGTCTTGACTACACAAGCTAAGTTACATACAGGAAAATGTGCATAAGGAAAAGCACTTTTCTGAGTTCTGAAGGCAAGTCCATAGATGAAGAAGAAAGCAGAAGAAATATTTTAGCAGGCTGAAGATGTAACCAATTATGTGTGAATGGAAGAAAATGTTAAAATTTACTTGTAATCAAAACATTACAGAACCACCAGAGCTAATGTCCAAAAGCTTTACAAGCCAATCTGCCAGAATCTAGTTAAAATACTTTATAACTGGTGTTAAAATGTTTTACAAGTTTACAGTTGTTCTTTTATTACTGCAGCTGGTAGCTTTGTCTGTTTGGTTTGTGCTTGTGGGTTGTTTTGTTTATTTTTTTTTTTTAATGTTAAAGAAGCCTATTTCAGGTTTTTTGCTTTCTTGTTCAGGAAAGCCATTAACAAGTTCAATAAAAGTTTCAAAAGCACAGAATTAAGAATTCCAGATGATTTTCAGTAGAGACTTTTCCCAGTTGAGCCTTTGCCCAATCCTTTTGGAAGCAATCACCTACAAAGTCTTTTTCTCTGTAGTGAGAGAATATTATAGACAACTGGAATAATTTGTAAGGAGCTTAACTCAATTACAATAGAAATGTTTGTAACTGAAGACATCCTGCACCTTCTTGTTAGGCTCTCAGGACAATTCATTCAAAAAGCAAGTAAATGAAGGAGCCGTGGCAGGCTTTCCCACCGTACCTGTTTAAATTGTATCATTATGTCTTTTGAAAGCTCCATATCTTTAAACATTCCTTCAAGTTTGCTGGTGAAAGCAGCTCCACATTCTATGAAAGAGAAAAATGTAAATCTTAATCGTGTTTGTTTTCAACACCATGGTTAACTGCTAAATATCAGAAAGTGCTTTGAAGAAAGAAGACCTTTTTCAGCAGATGTTCTTACATTAAGACCTGCATTCCATTTAAGTTACAGAATAAGGTTATAAACAAGAAGGGGAAAATGTCTTAAAGTGACAGCTATTTTGCAACTCCATTGTTTTTCCTTTGGATATGACTGCTCATCCTAGGACCCCACTGGCAATCTGTCACTCAAACAACAATTCTAATCCCTGTTACCTGCCTGCCAAACTGTCCTTCAATGACAGAACAAGATCAAGATCTAAAAATCTTGCTCTTACCCCCAGAAGACTCCACCCTATGAAACAATGAAGACCAAACTAGAAGACTGCTAGTAGGCAGTTTCAAATTTCAGACCTTATATGGAGCGAATAACAAGCAGAAGTTGTGCTCAGGTTTTCTGAGTACCTCACTGATTTATTCATCAGAAAAACTCAACTCTATCCCATAGACCAAGACACACCACACTTTTAAACTCCTAGTTTTTGGTCATTATTGCTATTATTACAAAGGTAAAGTCAAATTAACTTCCTCAAAACCTCAACACCTGCACGTCAAGGGCAAATACAGCACTTCTGGGAAGGCTGTCATTAGTTGTTAACATGGCTATTTTACAAAGAAAGCAAGGAGAGACAGATATTTACCATGTTTGAGCTTGGAAAGCATAGATTTTTCCGCATCTACTGATGCACTCTTCCCAACTAATAGTCTCTTTGCTAGATCTTTTTTATAGAAGGCCTCAAAGACATCTTTTCCTGTAAGAGATGAGATTTCACAATGATCACAAATCCTTATTTTCAGCAAACACCACCTAAAAGAGGCCCAGTTTGAAGCTCAGGAAACGTAACAAAGGCCTTCACATTAGGATTTACATTGACTTAAGAGTCAGGTCTTGTTATCGCTATTTGAACACACAAACTAAACAGCACAATTCCAACCAACTGCATCTACGGAGAATGAACACTTGAAAATGCAGACTGCAAAAAATTCAGAGTACCTTTAGGTTTAATCAATAACTACTGTAGCCTCATAAAGAGAGTTACTTACCATATATGAATCTAAATATGATCATAATTTTATCCAGCATTTTTTCAAGTTCTTCATCAGTAGCTTCTTTGTTGCCTGCACGAAGCTTTGAATCTACATATTTAGCTAGAAGAGTGTTCAGGAATAAAACGTTTAGCATATGCTTAGTATTGCAATAATTAATTTTTTTAATACATCTAATATTGTGAAATCTTTTGGAAATGTAATGAATCCTGAAATTACCTTCAAATCAGTTTCACTACAGCTAGCTTATTTTCATAGAGGCTATAAAGCCATAAAAACATTATAACCTGATCTTTTTCTTTCAGATAGGCAATTACTGCATCTTATTGGCAAACAATGTTAGAAGATTTGTGTGTGTGTAAAATCCTAGTCCATATAAAGACCTCAAGGTAGCAAGTTGTTCTTGCTATAGACTGACAGAGCTGTAACAGAAGAAAAGAGATAAGAAAAAAACAGGTAAACCAGTTATTTACGTGTGTTGGCTATACTTTTGAATTTCTCTAGGAGATTACTGTCTAGTTCCAAATGGTTTGGTAAACACATTACAGCTAGAGAAATTTTAAAAAGGAGGGTGGAAAGCATTACTCCACAGGCATGACAGCACAACAGACTGCAAAGCCTAGGTGAGTGATTCGAGTATTCAAAAGTACAGAGAGACAGGCTGGTAATGTACAAATCTGTAAACAACATCCTGGGCAAACTGCAGGAGTTCTTTCCCCATAACACACTAGGAAGAGTGCATCCTCATCTCTTTGCTGCTGTACTTTAAAATGTAGACATCTATGCAAACACCCTAACAGCTCTGTGCACATGTTGGTGGCACAGTTATGTACGCTTCTGTAAAAAGTCAATTTATCAGCAGTATTCTCACATCTGGACACCAGTCAATTGCTTGAATGCTCAGATTCCAATGTTCTTCACTTTTCTATAATCTAGCCAGTGAATTGATAAATGGAGCTTGTTCTTAATGCTATCCACTCCAATAAGATAAATCTCTGTAATAGAGCATAGTGGATCCCCAGGTTGACAATGAAAGGTGCATAATGTCTTTTAACAGAATTCCATCCTAGTTTATCTGTAAGCTGCATCAGTAACTCTCTCTTGATGCCCACCCACATTCTCGCATGGGAAAAAAAAAGAAAAATACCTATGAGTTCAGCTGGCTTATTTGGTCTTTTGTTAATGAATGTTTCAAAGGCTTCTTTCATGGCATTTACAAACTTCTCATTCTTGAGAAAGCAAACATCAATAATATGGTCAACTTTGTCTTTAAAATCAAGTAGTTCTTGGACCATGGTTTTGTCTTTTTCTGGATTAATTACTATGGTGCTGCCAAACGCCTGCAAAATAAAACATACTATTCAGGCTAACTGAAAGATAAGTTTAAATTACAAGATGTCTAAAAACCCAAGTTACCTTTGTAAGGTCCTGATTTTGGTATTCCTATTAGTTCCACTAATACAAGAGAAGTAAAAGCATTATGAAGTATTCACTATATAATAATTCCTGGACCTTGTATGTTGATTCAAAACCAATCAGAATATGCAAACAGATTTAGAACTTGTTCTCTTGTATCTAAAGAAATAAACTTAGGTATTACAGAAGTAACACATCCTCTTTAAGCACCTATGGCACACTCTGTAAACATCTACATCCTCAGGTTTCACGAAAAGCTCCTACTAAACGGAATTTTATTTAACAATACTCCTATACCATTACAGAGCCTACCACCACAACTACCATAGTTTCTTCAGCAACATTTTCACTGAGTAATAAATTCAAACATCTTAACTGATATTAAAGTGCTTTTCCAACTTCCATTGGTTGTTAACTTAAGCTACCACTCTCTGTGACAGGAAACTTTAGCAGGGAGAAGACAAACATTCTGCCATTACTAAAATGTCTATTGGAGAAAAACATTTGTCCCCCTACATCTAATTATAATCAAGATAAACCCTCCAAATTTACATGGAGTGCAATAATTCAACCCAACATTCAATATTTTGACAGGGTGAGAACAGTTACTGTATTTTTCTTAGTAGGGTTTCAAAAGCTATTGCATACATATATGCAAGTAGTAGTCTAATTCTTAGAAAAATGTAGTAGAGAAGACTCATATTTGTGCAGATAAACGTGTCTCTATCATCTCATATATAAGCATATCTAAATATCTATCTCTATACATGTATATAAACCTAAACTACAACTCGATAACGGGATCTGTTCCAGATTTCTGGGAACAGTACCTTTATGTACTCAATCCAGTGCTGCAAGAGAACCTGTACTCCACCTCTCACACGACTGAACAACTGATACAGAAGAGAAAGGTCTTGAATTCGGTTTTCATCAAGAAGGTGGTTTAAGCCTGCAGATGAGACAATTTCAATAGAAATTAAACCCAGAGTAATACAAACAAAGTGCAGCAAATTATTACAGTAAGGGAGCTCTTGAGGGCTAGTATTTTTGTATCAAATAGTGATTTTTTTTTTCTTAAATTTTTATTATAATTTTTTAAGATTCTTATTTTTTAAAGCTACCTACTTTAAATGCAAAACACAGAACAGCTGAGTGAACTGGCTTAAACCTTAAAAACCTTGTTATTGCCCTGGATATCTGAGGTTACATGTACTTTACATAACATACTTATCACAACACCTTTGCTTACTGTGTCATTACTATTCCCTAAAGATTTGAAATGTTTATGCTCTACTGATCTGTAGGAAAGGTTTCCTTGGAAGACAGAACTAAGTCTCAAGTTCCAGCTCTAAAATAAATTTTACAGACGTTTGAAAGCAAGCAGCTTCAAGAAACATCTTCACCTTTTTAACTTTTTGGCACAGAAGGCCTGATGCTCCACAGCAACATCTGTTACAGATGTGCAGGAAGATGCTCACATTCAATTTCGTCCAGAATCTGGCTAGTAAGGACTTATTATTCAACTCTTGTCAAACCTGTGTCTATTTCTAGACTACCCCTCAGAGCAACAGAGGGTCACTTAACTCCACAGACACTACTGCAGAACTAAGGTACTCCACACAAAATTTTTAAAACAAATTGCTTTTGGTGAGCATTGAGTAGGCAACAGTTAGCCTTCCTGGTGCAGTCATAATCTGAAGGCTACTCCTTTGCCTCTGAGTCTTGAAAATTCTGTTTAAACACACTGAACTCAGGAGTGCCCTATTCTAGTTTTCCTTCCACTTTGTTGTGTATCTGAAGGCAGCATGGCATCTCCTTGCTACTGACAAGGAGAATGGTACTCGCCCTCTTGCAAAATGATCAGTGCTATTTAATGAATTGAGAAGCAAAAGGCATTAAAGAATGATGCAGCTTGTGTCCTCCCCCAGCACCTGAATCCGTCACTTTTTTCCAGCACAGGAATTTAAAGCCCTGAAGCAGTAAATAAACATTTCTATAAAGAAGAAATATTACCTTTCTGAAGAATGGCTGTTAAGTGTTCACCTAGAAGTTGTTTTTCTACAGTAGCAATTAGTGGCTTCCTACAGGAAAAAAGACATTTAGAATTATTTTTCCTTTTCCCATTACTGACAGTTGTAAATCATTTTTTGAGATGTTAACTACACTTGTCATAAGGAGTGCTCTAATTATCTGCAGCCAAGGACCTGAAATAATTATACATGTATTAATCCTTTTTCCTCCCCAGTAAGCAATCTTTTTCGCCTTTTGCTGACTGAGAATTTAATTCACACAATAAGCCTTTTCTACATGACCTCTAAGGAAGCTGGACAATGATTCCATTAGTGAAGGAACTGGGCATAAGTTTGTAAAAGAATCTACCTTCTCCTATTTAGTGAGAGGAGATTAATGTCTTGGGAGACAGACCAAGGAATTAAAAACAACCTCAAGTCAAGAGGTATTAACACACAATAGGGAGCTGGTCACTAATGAAGGTGTGGAAGAAGGAAGCCACTAAACAAGCTAAAAGGTTTTAACACCTGAACAAAGGAAATAAAATTGTAGAAATAAAACACCTTCCTCTCAGAGAGATCTTCTGTACCTGCTCTTTAGGACCACTTGCTCAAAGAGTTTTCTTGCATTAGTGACCTACATTCTCTCAGAAAACAGCTGTTGCTTTATGTTTATGTCCTATCTATCATGGCCACAACTTGGCTGTATTTGAGGAAGTCCTAAGTAGAAAGGACTGAAGAGTGACAACAGTCAATTTTTCAGACTCCATTAAAAATATGCAAACATCTTTGTATAAACATTCAGGGCCTTTAGCTGGAGAATTCTCTATCTCAGGTCCTACCTTTTTCAGGAAAGGATGACATCTGATTAATTGCATTTCAGCAAGAAACATGTTTGGATTGGGAGTGGCAGCTTTTTTCCCCACTAACCAGATGCCCAACAATGTTTATGTCAAAGTAACTAGTGGCTTAGAAAAGGACATCAGTTGTGTGACCCATGACAATGCTTCACTATAAACAAGGAACTGTGGGAAGTGAGAAGCATTTGACAGTCAGTAACTGAAAGAAATTGTAGCTATTAGACGGCCCTCAACAGAACAAAATCCAAACAGCTAACAATCTCAGGCCAATCTCAGGCAGAGATTGCACTTACGTTGTGCTCTGATCCAAGTAAGTGATTATCCTGTCTGCTTCTTCCTCCAAGCGCTTGTTGACATGGTGAAGATATTCTGGAACCTGAAAAGGCCAGAGCATTTTGTACATTTAAAAAAAACCCCAAAACATCAGGAGAAAAAAAAAGAAAGACAAAAAAGACAGTACTGGTCTGACAGCAGCAGCAGCTCCAGTTTTAAGCAGAAATCATTAGCACTTTGACTGAAGGCAACTGCATGTGAATTTCCTTTTCGAAGTACTATAAAACATGAAGGTCATGTTATTGCCCTGCATGCTGGCTGAGACAGCAGAACAGCTCCTTATCAACCGGCATCACAAATACTGTTAACCGTTCCAAGTACCTCTCGTTCCTGCATGAGCCTCTGTCCCTCTGCTGCGTACAGGCGGTTGGTCTCTTCCAAGAATCTATGTTCGAAAGAGTCTTGATAAATCTAGGGACACAACATGACAGCCATCAGGTTAAAGCTTCTTGAGCACTAATTAGAGTTTCAGCTGCTTATTGGTTTAATGGTGAAATACATTTACTCACCTGCAAGTCAGAAAGCATGCTTAGAAGGCTTCGCAGTAAACTCCTGTCAATAGCCTCACCATTTCTTTCCCTCTCAATCAGCAGAAGAATGCCATCAATAGTTTTGTTCTGAACTTTCTGATCACTGATTATATGAGTTCTGAACAATTCTAGCCCCATATCCCTAAAAGAAAATACTGTTCAATAAATTGTGTAAGAATCCATCCCAAATATTCTCTATTAATAAAATTGTAACTAGACCAAGTAGAGAGGCAAATAAATACCAGCATTCTTCAAATTCCTCATTCCTCTGCCCCCAGATCATTCAAGGTGAACAAACAAAAAGCAAACCCTGACAAAGCATCACCAGCAAGTTACAGATTTGAAAGACCAAAACATTTTCTTTTTCCTCCTAAACAACCACCTAACTTTCACAGCATCTTTATTGTTCACTTGGTTGTCAGAAGGATTGCAAATGAACAACAGATAATGTAATCCTGGGAGGACCCAATTCCATGGTTAAGCTGCTGGACATCACTCGCTACTCTCCAGTTCTTAGGCAGAGCTTATAACAACTCAGTGATGTGAAAGATACAGATCTCTGCTTTGGGCATCTCAGTTAAAGCCTTCAGTAAATTTGAAACTACGTGTCTAGACACCTTCAGGAAAAGCCATGCAACACTCCTTCAGTCTCTGGCAAAGTAATTAAGGTGGTGCCAAAAATCACCACAGAGCATTTGCTAGCTATTACAGTAACAGTGCCTGTATCTTCATAGGCAAGTCCAAAAGAGAGAAACTTGGTTTTAAGTAACTTTTTCCTTAAAAAATACTTATAAACCTTTGAGTATTATGCATGTTAAAGCCAGTAACTGGGCAACCCAAGACCTTGCACTTCAGTTGCTGAACAGGCCCTCTTTTAACTTGCAAACTGGAAGTTGATACCAACACTTAGCTGAAATTTACTATTACAGCTATTCTAGAAGAATCCTGCAATTTACAACGGAAAAATTAGAAGCAAAGTCTTCCTTTGCAACAAGCATGTATGCCTGCAGTCACCAACTAATTTAGATGTCACTATAGAGTTTATGTAGAAAAAAAAACCCCACACTAAAAAATCAGCAATGATTTTTCTTCTTTGTGCCCTTACCAAATAGATGGCAGCATGGAATTCTGAAGTACGTAAGTTCGATCCAAAAACAAAAAGATACTTCTAATCATTATCTGTTATAGAGGGAATAAAAAAAGCCAGTCATTTTACTCTTGAAATTGAAGATTAACACAACTTATGCTCAACAAGGGAAAAAGCCCAACACACTGACAAGATCTTAAGCAGTGCTTAGACACTTGATTTGTTTAAAATACTCTGCCAGTCTCAGTGACGTGCTCAATGCAACATTTAGCATCTCTCCATTTAAAAGAATAGCGCCTTTAATAATAGGTAGAAGACAAGAAAGGTTTGCACAGAAACAACAGTTACGGATGTGCGTCTGCAGTGTGTCAAGAAACACACTAGAGATGTATTTTCAAGGCCTGATTTCTAACAAACTAGATGTAGTTGTAATTCATGAAGAAACCTGAGAGAAATTTAAGACAACACTTCAGAAGCACAGTATCTTTGTAAAGGAACAAGAGTTAAGCAAAACACAGGCTGACTTGACAACTGCTTTTTTTTTTTTAATAAAAAGCTTACCATTTGTCTGCAGTGATCTTGCCAACATTTGTCTATTTTCTTTAGAAAAAGGACACTATCCAATGAATCCATGAAGAAATTGTTAAGAAAACTGTACTAAGCAATGCCAGCAATGAAACAAACTAATATTATTTGTTAAATACATTTAGCAGAGAGCACAAAAAGTCACTCCCCAAAAGAACCAGTTAACTTCTTGCATCATTATTTTTAATAAGGGCTCTTGTGTTAATGAGAAATCAAAGTGGTATCTTTTGCAAGACGTCCAAGTGTTTTGTAAATACCCACAAACTTTCTCCAAAACTATTCAAATGGTTACAGACACAAAGAAGTCAGTAGGGCTCTGATATCCCACAAAACAAAAACAATCGAACAGAAAACAGACCAAATTGTGCCAAACTAAGGAATTCAGATTACCATGGCGTAGTATGACAGACTAGTCAAAGAAATCCATCACCACATACTAGCAGATAAAAACCTTCTGGCTTGTCAACAGCTTAAAAAGGATATTCTCTGAATTGGTGAATTTGTGCTTTAATGTGGTCTTCACAGATCTGTCTCAATTGTTTATACAAGTTTGCAGAAATCTTGTAGGAGCAGAGATTTTCAACAGCCTGAAATAAGGAAAAATGGATACTAAGAAATCTGTTTCCATTCTCACATGTGGTTTTACAAGGAAAGGGGGAAAATCTCCCCCAAAACAACCATGGAATTCTGCTTCTCACCCCAAAAATCTACCAGGTTTCAGTTGTAACATAGTTGACAGCTGCAGGCAAAACACAAGAGATATGGCATTATAAGCGGCACTATAATGGTAATAGGAGAAAAGGCAGGCCATGCCCAGAGCAGCTTGCAGTTTATTGATTTCAGCTGGAGTACCAATACAACACAAGCAACCGTAGGACTTGCATCTCTAAGAAAAGTATATTAGTTTAGCATGTTCCAGCAGGTTGCTGGGTTTTATACTTCAAAGGAGGCACTTAAGGTCTCAGTTTTATTAACTGCTGTGCTCTGTAAGTCACACTGCTATTAGCAGAACAGTACTGCTAATAACAGTACTTCCCTCATCCCCAGAAGTACATATATATATATGTGTATATCTGTCCATCAACTCCTTGCCTATGTTTAGTTACAATCCTGAACATTTTTTAGTAGTATGACTACATTCTAGATGTTTGGTGACAAATCTCAGATTTCTAGATCATAATGAAGTACTAGAAGAATTGTTGCTGTACTTCACAGCAAGAGGCAAAACCCAGAGGTTTCATGGGACCAGACACGTCTTGGTCACTGATCAAGCAAACAAGCTTCTTAAGTCCAAAACACAGTCTAAAGCACAAGACTTTTCCATAATTTATACCAATTGTCCAGATTTGGAAAACACATGAACTTTAACTGTCTGTGGACTGATGAAAACACATGATTTTTCTGTAAAATGTTTATGGAATCTACAAAGGACAGGTACATGATTTTCAATTAATGCCTCTCTCGATTCTGTTACTTTAATAGAAAAATACTTCCGTTGCCAGTTCAACCAACATGTAGGAAAAAACAACAATGACTGGAAGTTTGTTCCCCAGCAACTGCAGACAACCATGCAGGGACAGTGTAATTCCGAAGTACACAGACTAGATCTACTCCATTAACACTGAAGTCACCCAGAATGTTTCCCCACAGTCCAAACAGAAGCACATCAATAATCAAAATAGCTAAATGAAGAGATTCTCAGTTTATCCTTAGATATCAACAGTAATTATGCTCTGTAAAAAGTCTCTAGAGCAAGTGCACCACAGCTCATACTGCCTGTAGCACAAATTAAAAAAGAAAAAGGCCAGCAAACAACAAAAAGCACCCCCAAAACCCTCCACAAAAATCAAAACCATCCCATGCAGCAACACAAGAAAACCAAACCTACATAAGCTTACTGTCAGAAACAAACAGGTACAGCCAGAGGCTGAGTGTGTCAATTAAGACTGAACCAAGTGTGAATGATTATTAGCAAAGCCAGAATTACCACTGCAGTGTATCTTGGTATTTGAAAACAGCAACAGATTCAGCTCTCAGCCTCAATGCTTAAGAATTCCCAGACAAATACAATGTAACAGGAAAACATGGTCTATGGTTTACTGCTCAGGAGGTTATGGATGCTCTCAACTCTATTCCACTGTTGTACCTGCAGAGTCAGACTCCAACTGAAAACACAGAAAACCAGGAAATAACCACTGCTTTGATTTCAGAAGCAAAAGGAGAAAGCCAGGCTTCAAAAGCCTGGCCACACCTTCAGCAAGTGCAATAAATGTGTTAGGAGTTTTTTGGTTGTGTTTCCCCTCCTCTTCCCGGCTCCATCTCCTTTTCCCCTCTTTGGAGAAAGCTGAGAGCTGGGAAGGTGACTGGTTTAGGAAGAACAGACTCATTACCTACGTAACTTCAGTTCATCTTTCTTCTACCTACTGGCCTAGGATACCAGTGGCCATGTTGCTATACTTCCGCTCAGTTCATCCATCTCAACTAGCAGCACTTCCATAACTGCTGCCTATTGAAACAAGTACTATAATAGAATCATACAATGGCTAAGCTTGGAAGGGACCTTAGAGATCATCTACTCCAACCTCCCTGCCATGGGCAGGGACACCTCACAACTAGACCCAGCTGTTCAAGGCCTCATCGAACCCAGCCTTGAACACTGCCAAGGACAAGGCATCTACAACCTCTATGGGCAACCTATTGCAGATTCTTACCAGTCTCCCTATTTAACCAAGGTGCTCCAAATCCTTAAGTGAACTGCCCTCTACAGATGGACAAACACACAGCATTAAGTGAAATAAGCTAACATGCATTAATAGACACTTTTATGGATGGACAAACACACAGCATTAAGTGAAATAAGCTAACATGCATTAATAGACACTTTTATGTAATGTTTGTATAACGCTGTGCTTTTGTATCAGAATTCTAAAGTGTTAACCACAGGTCTGCCAACATTAAACCTCAAGTACAAAACTTCTGCATCTTCATTAATAACACCCATAAAAATGTTTTAATTAAAATTTGTGAATTCTACTCAACTTGCCTTTTCTTTTAAGAGATTAAACTTTCTAAGCACATGAACACAAAAGCTTTTATTAAGATTTGCTCTGTGGAGCATAACATAACTACTGCTACATTGTGCTTTGCAAATTTAATTACTGGTGTTACACAACAATAATTGCAATGCACCAAAAATCCCCAACTTTAGGGGCTCTAGTTCACAAAATTATTTTGTCCTGACTTAGTGGAATTAAGCTCTCTGATCAGGGAATCTGTGCCCTGAAGATGGTCAGAATATGGGAAATGCCCCATTGTCTTTGTGTAACATGTATTCTGCTGGATTTTTGTGGTTAATTACTTGTTCCAAATTGCAGCATCCGCACCTGGGTTTGCATGCTGGGGAAAATTAGGCAAAAGAGCTGAACATAGGTCTGATGAAAGAAAACCAGAAATTTCCAGAATGACTTAACTTGGATTAAAATCAAATTTCTGGTGTTGACCTTTAGATCTCTATTTCCTGGTACAAATTTAAGGAAGATTATTCTAATAAAGAAGGTTTTGATTTTGTAGTATTTGAGCTACTCAGATGTGTATCATTCCTCTAGCTGGGGAGGAATAAAGCAAGTACAAAGCTAGTGTCCCACAAAGAAATTATGCCTCAGAAAATCTCACTGAGCAAACACTTAACATGGACAACAGTTAAACCAAACTTGAGAAGTTTAACTCCTTTAAAAAGAAAGATCTTATTTTGAGATGTGCAGCAGAACTTTTTCAGACTCTTTTGCAATGAATAATGGTGTCTGCCAAGGCATATTTGGCATCATCTCCATTTACCAAGCAGCTCTTCAGAATTGACATTAGTTTAGTTAGCATTTAAAAACACTAGTGATTCCTTTTACTATTTTTAAATGAAGGTAATTATTTTTAGATCTATTTAAAAAGTAAATTCATAGTTGCTTGCACTCCATTTCATTGCAGAGCATCTAAGTTGCTACAGTGTTAAAAGTGAGAAAAAACTGCATTTTTGGTGTTCTGAGTGAAAGCAACATGAAATTAAGCTTGTGATAGAAGTGAGCTCAAATTTCAGTGACAACTGTAGAGCACAAGCAAGGCTTTCCAATAGCACTTTGTATTTTTAAACAATTTTTTGATAACCTTCAAGTATTTAATTAACAGTCATTTGCTCTGTTGTTCAGCCTACAGTAACTCACAACATCAGCCAATACAGTGAGTTGTAATTTGTTATTAGTTTCACCAACTTTCACAGGAGTAGCAATGCTATTATTTTAACAACACGACACAACCCTGGCAAACCATGAAACCAGCTCTTTTTCCATTAGTCGGATTAATCTGTCTTTTCTAAAAGATAATGAGCTTAAAACTGCACTGGACTGTTGAACATGAGCTCTAGGGTTCTTGGTTCCACAAGGAATGGCAATTTATCCTTCCCTAAATCTCTCCCAAAACCTTTTTTACAAACAGGATTTCTCTCCCAAACTTCAGTCACTCGTACCTGAATGTGAAGGAATGGGGGAGAAAAATCAAACAACTGACCAAGTAATAAAGGCTTTAAAAGTACAGTAAAAAGTCTACATGCTTCTTAATACCCAGCTGAAGCAGTACTGTTGCTGGGTCACTAAAACCACACGAACCATGACGTTAGTAGGGAAAAGGTGAGTGGGGAGATCAGTCTCCCTAACACTTTCTCAGCTTAAAAAGCAGAAGTGGAGCTTATAAAAAAGTTAGGAAACGCAGTTCAAATCTGATCATTTCCTAAAACACTTAGGGCAAACCAATCAGAGCTGTTGCTGGGAAAAAATTTGGATTCTCACTTATTAGACAGGATGCTGACTGAGGAAAAAAAATTACAATAAATCCAAAACCCAATGAAAACAACACAATCCTAGTTCCTGTTCAAAAGTCAAACAAAAAGTTTCAGTTTTTACATTATTTATGATAGTCAAATCATGAGGAAATACTGTATTCAGAGAAAGGATCATATTTCAATAGTTGTCTTCTTACCTAAGCATGAGTGGTTTAGGATTTCACATGCCTCCTTTAACAGCTACATAACCCCAAAAAAGTAAAGGAAACACAGCTCCTTGCCTTAGTTAACAAGTTGCCTTGTCAACTATTACAAGGGAAACCCCATCTTAGATCATTAAAATTTGAGAAACTACTTGATGAAGTTTTCCAATGACAAAAGCCACCATCAAGCAAAATGTCACATTCTTACCAATGCATCAAAAGCCTTGTAGCATTTGTTTGCTAAAAACAAACCCAAAAGCGCAGCCACACCACTGACAAAGTACTTACCTGATAGAGCTCCTCTAAATTGTACTTAATTGAAGTACTGTTCTGGATAGCTTCTACGGCTTCTTTCAGTTTTTGCCAGGTTTCATCTGTGTAGTTTTCAGGCAATTTGGGTTTTTCTTTAAAAGAATATAGAGTTGGAGAAAGCATTTAGAACAAGCAAAACATTTTACCTTTTTACAGAAATGAAAAATGTAGCTTTAGGTGGAAGAAGAGATGGGCTGATACTCTGGATTTTAATTTATACTTCAATGAAAATAAAGCATTTATGTAAATGTAGTATCTTATTTACAATAGAAATAGTAATGCATTATAAGAACTCGGCACTGCTCTTTCCCTGCACATCACTGCATCTGTTGCCTGAGCAGTGTGTGTGATTTATAAAAATCACAACACACTGCTTGAGCAGATCAAGAAGGGGTAACAGTTAAGAACCAGCAACAACAATCTATCTTCATTACGCTCTTTTTCACTACCGGGACAGCACAGCTAAAAAAAGTGAACATAAAAGCTGAAAATGATGGATTTAAAAAGATACACAATTGGACATTGCTTATTTTTTTTTCAATTTACTGCTTATTAATTCTACTGTGCATTAACAGCTTAAAAGAAACATGCATGGAAATACTGTAATTTATTGTTGCAAGGAAAAACTTATCTTAAAATACTTTAAAGTAATCCATTTACATCTCTCTTGGATTTGGCCAGTGGATATGTTAGAGTTAAGCTTTCTTTTAGTGTTCAAACAGCTTTGCAGATTTGAATCTTACAATTTATATTTTTTCAGTCTCTTTTCTAGAGGTGCCACTGCTATGCAACATCTTGAACAAGACCAAAGCATTTACAGCAGGCTGAGAGAGAGTCTCCAAGTCACATCCTCAGAATACCAGGACTATTTTAAAATTCTTTTATGGTCAAATAACAAGGTAAAATTGCCAGATCTGATCTATTAACCATGTTCCCAAAAGGAGAAGAGAGGAGCAGAAAATAAAGGAAGACACCCACAAAGCCATGCCACCAACAGGTGAAATTTGCTCATAGCCTATCTTCTATTAAAATAAATTTTAACATACTTAAAGGAAAAAAAAAAAAAGAAAAAGGCAGATATAAAACTTCTGTAGAAATAAACAGGGACAGATAGTGCTTTTGTTTTCCCAAGCACTTCCCTACAATATTGGCAGTATCTCAACATTAGTTACAGTGCAAGAATCTAGAGACAACCAAGTACAAATGAGACTTGCCTATCTTCTTCGGCAACTTACAGGCATGCCACTCAGCAGTACAAAGATTTTAGGGGTTATTGAACTTGTAAAGGATGTTATTGCTATCGCACCAATTTAAATACAATAACTTTAGGATGATCATGGTAAAAAGCAAATCCAGCAAATCTCTGAGAAATCCTTTTTAAGCAAGTGATTCAACTACCAATTCATAAGCAATGATGATTAGAGCACCATGCAATCCATGACATTTAACAAGTATTTTAAACATAAAAAGTTGACTTCCCTTAAATATATCAGTGCAGAAGCAACAGAAAAGTGGCATTTATGATGCGCTATCATTCATCACAAGCACAAACTTTAAAAAAAACGAAATTAAATGATGACATGATGGGCAGAGAAATTTTTTGAAATTTAGTAGGAGGACCTTAAAAGCAAAAAATGATACTTTTTGATAATGAACTGATGTCAAACACTACAGTGACTAATTAGAAATTAGTTCTAATGTCAGTAATATCTCCCCCCAAATGCATAGGTGAAAGAGATGTAAGCCAAGAAAATAAGCTTTTTGACTATATTAGAAGATAGCAAGGGGCAGGGAATAAAAGCCCACGATTTCCCCCTCTTTATAGAGGAAAAATACAGAACAGATTTCTATTGAAGCTTTCTGCCTAAATTTCTGCTTCCTACAAGATGAAGCATCACAAAATTTTAATTTCTCTGCATCAGCTGGTCACTACACTACTCAAAAATCCCAAACATCTATTGAGAGAACTTATAAAATAACACAAGCTTCTAAAGTGACAGTATGTTAAAACAGAAAAAAAGCACTAAAGAGTTAAACAACAAAAATTACAGCTAAGATACTGCAAGGAAAACACTCAGCAAAAATCTGACCTACCTACTTTAAAGGCAAATGGGGAAACCAGAATGGAAATCCACCATAATAGCCTGATAATCACCTTAGTTTCAAAATTTAAAACTAAGCACAGGCAGATTAACCTATAAACAGGCAGCATGGATAGAGGCAAGACACACAGATCCAGGCCCAGTTTAAAAATATACATTCTGCGCAAAGACTTGGCATAAACTGGGCTAAAACACCGAGTCCTGAATTGGAAATATTAAGAAGAGATACCGAGTTTGAAGAAATGTGATTAACACACTTATGTAGTAGGGCTTTTGGCCTAAGAAGTTAAGGCCTTCTAAAGAGAGTGAAAAAGAGCCTGAAAAAAGTCCCAAGCAGTGAAGCATAGCTCAGGATGTGTACATGACTGGGCAAGTATGCATCATAAAACATTATTCTCCCCTTACATAAGCACAGAAACATTCATCACAGAAAAGCATTTCCTGTATAACTTGGAGCTACCTGAAAGCCAACCAGTTTTCAGGTTGAAAATAAAACACAAACTTGAGCCTCAGCTCCCCATAGGTTGTGACAAATGGCCTGTTACCTTTAAAGTTCTTGATCACTAATTTCTTAGCAGAGCCAGGTTTACTGTTGGCGAAACTGGAAACAGTAGAGGAGGCAGCTTTGGTCAGACCATTTGCATGGTGCCCCACAGCCACTGACGAAATTAAAAGGTTTTTATTTTTGAGCTGCTGTTGGTGCTGCTGTTGAGAAGAAGCAGCAGGAGAGGAGGATGAAGACGACTCTTCAGCCATCTTCACATCGAGTCCAATAAAATCTACGGAGTCCTCAAAGCGCAGCTTCTTCTGGAGGTGATGGTTAGAGGAGGCAACCCCTGAGGAGGAGCACGAGGAGGTGGTGATGACAGACGAAGAAGATGAGGAGGTGTTTTTGGAAGGAGAAGAGGAGCAGGAAGAAATTGAATCAAATTCTTCTCTTTCAGAATTGCTGTTACTGCTGTTATTTAACTTTCTCTTCTTGCAGGAGGAGCTGCTGCTGGTATTACCATCAGTGGCAGGTCTGACCTCCTGGGCTGCAGCTGGGGGGTTGGGGGAAGAGAAACCTGTGGGAAACATGAACACACAGAAGTGAACAGGCTGAGGGGCATCAAATCCTTATGGTGTGACAAAGGGAGAGTGATAGAGTTTGAGTCAGTCTCTCTGTTTGGTGTTTCTCGGAGAGGGGATCTTTCAACTCCTCTCTCTCATCAATGGTGTCCTTCTGTATTCCCCCTCCTTCGCTTTCTTCTTTCTGAGAGGAATCACTTTATCTGCTCTTCTCCTTTTCTTTATTTGTTTCTTCTCGTAGTTCGCCTCTGTTTTCCTGCTTTCTCAGAAGAGCGTCTCCGTTTCTGCCTCTCGCCACCCACCAGTTTCTTTCAATTCTTCTCTCCAATACCAGTATCTCCCCACAGGTGCCCGTTCCCCCAGTTTTTCCTTCCGCTCCCCTCCTGCTCCGGCCGACTCGTCTCTGCCGAGCAGCAGCGGGGAGAGCTGAGCGCGACTCCCTCACGCTTCAGCTTCAGCTCCAGCCCCTCGCCCCACACGCCTCCCTCTCCCTCGCCGCCGCCCGGCCCACTCTCCCCCGCAGCCCGCTCTCCTCGGGCTCCCGCCTCCCCCCTCTCTGCCGCCTGCTCGCGTTTCCTGAGGGGGGACGGCCCGGCCCGGGACTTGTTATTGTCAATACACGGCAGAGAGGAGCCTAAAGATGGCGGCTCATCCGGTCGCCGTGCATGCTGGGGCGCGGCCGCCCGGAAGCACAGCCTGGGCAGGCGGCGAGCTCCACCTCCGGGCCCTGCTCCCCCCAGCACCCCCATTCCTTTCCACCGCCCCCTGACCCACCGGAAGTGATCATGACTGCCGGCCGCTCGCAGCGAGCACGCTCGTTAACCCCCTCACGCGCCCGTTGTAGGCCGCCTCTTGTGGGAAGGGGGCGTGGCCGCCGGTCTCTCGGTCTCTGCGTGGCGGCCGCGCGGAGGGGGCGGGGCTGGGCGGGCTAGGGGCACTGGCCTTGTCCCTCGTCGCGCCCCGTAGCTGGGGTATGTGTCGGGAGGGCGGGCTCGGCTGCCTAAAGGGTTTGGTGCTGTGCCCTGGGGTAAATCCCGCAGGGACGCGTAGGAAGCCGAAATCCTGCTTTTCAGTGGCCGCACGGCTTTTGTCTGAAGTAAAGGTGGTGCCAAATTGAGTCTAATTGGAGCTTGGGTTGAGGTACTTGACTGAACCAGCGGTCAAGGTGAAGGCTTCGGCCTGATAACTTATTTCGGAAATGATATTCCCTTACGTTTATATATATACAATCATTTAGCGTCATTTACTGCATATAGACTAAAACATGTACTCGGGTCCCAACAGCCCCATGCAACGCTACAGGCATGGGGTAGACTGTTAAGAAAACATCCTGGAGCAAAAGGATCTGGGGGTGTTTGACAGCCGGCTGAACATGAGCCAGCGTGTGCCCAGGTGGCCAAGACGGCTAATGACATTCTGAAATCAGAAATAGTGTGGCCAGCAGGATTAATGAGTGGATTTTCTCCTTTTAGTCAACGCTGGCGAGGCTGCATCTCAAATACTGAATTCAGTTTTGAGCCCCTCACTACAAGAAAAGCATTGAGGTGCTGGAACCTGTCCTGTAAAAGCAACAACGCTGATTAAAGTTCTAGAGCACAAGTCTTCTCAGGAGCAGCTGAGGGAAATGGGATTATTCAGCCTGGAGAAAAGAAGGCTGAAGGGAGACCTTATTTCCCTCTACAACTACCTGGAAAGAAGGTTGTGGCAAGGTGGGTGTTGGGTCTCTCCTCCCAACTAACAAGGGATAGGACAATGAGGAAATGGCCTTAGGTTGCACCAGGGGAGATTTAGGTTGTATATTAGGAAAAATTCCAAAAGAGTTGTAAAGCACTGGAAGAGGCTGCCCAGGGAAATGGTGGAGTCACCATCCCAGAAGTTATTTAAAGGTAGGTGTGCTGCTGAGGGATATGGTGGACTTGCAGTGCTGGCTTAACTGTTAACTATCTGAAAAGTATTTTCCAGCTTAAGTGATTCTATAACTTGCATTGGGCTAAAGCCTAGGAGTGGTGGTGGTGGTTGTGTGGTGGTGTGGGGTTTTTTTTTTGTGGTTTTCTTTTCTTGTTTTTAACATTTGGAAGGGAAATCAGGAATTGTGGACCTTTAGCAACTTTTTTTTTTTTTTTTTTTTTTTGTTTTTTTTTACTCTATCTATTACCAAGGAAATGTGAACTCTCCGAGAGTATTGTTATGATTCAGTCACTGTTGGGAAATAGCTGCAGAAGAGGTAAGAAAACAAGTGATGAGGTTTTGTTCCAGTAGACATTCTCCAAGGACTTCATCTGAAAGCATATACCTGCCTTCCTGACAGCACAGCTCCTTGGGGGAAGGCTGTTGTCAGCTCTGTGTTTGATAGAAAAAGACACACTAACTTGTCCTGACAGAATCTGTGGTTCTTAGAGATATGAATCTAATTTTACTGAGGTTTTTCTGGAGCATGTTTTTTGTCTGAGTAACTGTCAAGACAGCTCCCGAGGCCTGAAGTGTAATAAGTACTTTTCCCATCCTAAAACAAGTTCACAAAGCTTCGGTCTCTTTTTGACTGGCTTCAGAACAGGTTGTATAGTTCCCAAGCATTAATAAGTTATATTTCAAGTCAGAAGTAATAGAAAGAAACAAGTTTGCTAAGTAAATAAAACTTTTAAGATTATGCTGTCAGGTTTTCTTCCGTTCCCAGGAACTGTCATGTTCACTTAAGACAAATTAGGTAAGAGGTGTAGAGATATAGGAGATTTAAAATCTCTACAGATGCTTGGTTTGTGAAAATTACTTGATTTATAAAAGAGGAGACATGAAAAATTGTCCCCCCTCCTGGAGAAGCAGGAGGATTATCCTGCCCATTCAGTTATTCCAGTGGAGAATAGTCAGTCACTGTGTCTCATCAGTTTGCAAAATACACAGCTCCTGACAGCTCACAGTGTGGGATACATGGGAGAAAAGGTGGAGGCAAGGTAAAGTGCTGGGTACTAAGGAGGCCAGGTGCAATGGATTTTGCCCTCTTCCCACTGAAACGTGAGGAGAGGGAGATTCTAAAACCTTTCTAATTAGCGTATGATCCTGAGGGGTGGTTTCTGCCCGGAGGGGGGGGGTTGTAAGGCCGTTTGCTGGATGCACCTCTTGTTTTGTCAGTGTCGTCCAGGTACCGTGCTTTTAAAATTCTGTTCCTTCAAACTGACACTGCAAGCAGAACAAATGTCTCCAGTGCTTTGGTGGTGGGGCTGAAGAATAATACTGAGAGCTGTGTTACCAAATTCCAGTCTGGTTGCTCAGAGCCTTCTTCATATATCATTTGTACAAGCAAGGTTGGGCAAGCAATTAGCGGCCCTTGAAGTCTTTGTAGCTACACCAACAAGTCATTTAAGGCCGGGCTAGATGGGGCTTTGAGCAAGCTGGTCTAGTGGAAGGTGCTCTCTGCCTGTGGCAGGAGGATTGGATCTAGATGATCTTTAAGGTCTTTTCCAACCCAAACCACTTTATAATTCTGTGCTGAGATGAGACTCAAAGTTAGTTCAGCCCTGAAGGGAGCCAGTGATTCAGGTGCTTTAAGGTAGCAGAAGAATGGAGGTAAGAGCTTCCCACTGACAAAAGCCACTTTTGACATTTAGGAACTAATCTTGCTGGTTTAGGCAAGCATGGAAACAGCAGTTCAGATGGCTTCAGTGAGATGTGCCACATTCCTCAGGAGTCATTGCAGGTAGAAGTTTACCTTATGTTGCTAATATTCAAGGTGGGAGTATGACAGATTTTCCATTAAGTTTTAAAAACCCTGAACACGTCTGCAAGGATTGTTTACTTGGCAAACTATTATTTAATGAAAGTTGTCCCAAGCAGCACAAAATTGTATGGAACACTTTGTTGGAGTGATAAACTCCTGTTCTCACTTTCTAATCTGGGCATGAGCAATGTCACTGTTACAGCTAAAACTGAATTCTTGATTATAGCTTAGTATTTTTAGTGATGCTACAAAGTAGATGGAGGTGGTGTTCATGACTTAAATGCCTGAATATTTATATCCAGCCACAGTTCATGCCTATCCTTTTTAAAAGTTATCAGTGTTCATGACTCTCACTACTTCAATAAACGATACCATGTATAAAGGCTTGATTTTACTTTGTATGACTGATGTCACTTTTAATTCACAGAATCAAAGAATCACAGAACATTAGGGGTTGGAAGGGACCTCAAAAGATCATCTAGTTCAACCTCCTGCCAGGGCAGGATCACCTAGAGTAAGTCACACAGGAATGCATCCAGGTGGGTTTCAAATGTCTCCAGAGAAAGAGACTCCACAACTACTCTGGGCAGCCTGTTCCAGTGTTTTGTCACCCTTACAGTGAAAAGACTTATGTTCACATGGCACCTTCTATGCTCCAGATTGTACCCATTGCCCCTTGTCCTATTATTGGGCATCTCTGAGAAGAACCTGCCTCTGTCCTCCTGGCACTTGCCCTTCCCATATTTATATATATCAATGAGGTCACTTCTCAGTCTTCTCCTCTCCAAGCTAAAGGGACCCACATCACTCAGCCCTTCCTCAGAAGGGAGATATTCCACTCCCTTATTTGTCTTTGTGGCTCTGTGCTGGACTTTTTCAAGCACTTCCATGGCCTTGAACTGCAGGGCCCAGAACCGCACACAATATTCCAGATGTGGCATCACCTGGGTAGAGTAGAGGGGGAGAAGAACCTCTCTTGACCTAATAACCATAATATTTCTAATACACCCCAGGATGGCATTGGCCTTCTTGGCCACTAGGGCACATTGCTCACTCATGGTCATCCTATCCACCAGGACCTCTAGGTCTCTCTCCTCTGTGTTGCTCTCTAACAGGTCAGTCCCCAGCCTATCCTGGTCCACGGGGTTGTCCTTTCCCAGATGTAAGACTCTACACTTGCCCTTGTTGTCTTTCATTAAATTTCTCCCTGCCTAACTCTCCAGCCCGTGCAGGTCCTGCTGAATGGCAGTATGGTCTTCAGGTGTGTCAGCCACTCCTCCCAGTTTTGTATCATCAGCAAACTTGCTGACAGTATTGTTCTCTCATTCAGGTCATTGATGAATATATTGAATAACACTGGTGCCAGTACTGACCCCTGAGGGACCCTACTAGACACAGGCTTCCAACTAGACTATGTCCCATTGACCAAAACTCTCTGGCTTCTTCCCTTTGACCAGTTCACAATCCACACAACTACCTGATCATCCAGACCACCTTGGCTGTGAGGATGCTGTGGGAGATGCTTATAGTATCAAAGCTGATAAATTCTTTTTGTGTGGGAAAAAGAACTTGATACTTAGCATAAATGATGACCTGGTGCTTTCATGTCCTCTCCCTTCTCCACTTCATGCCACTGGTAACATTTCCATTACTCTAAAAATAAATAGAACAGTCACCTCTATGTATGCTTATATACCTGCTACCTGCCTAAAGAACCCCTCCACTACTGCTCTTCAAAGAGTTAGAAACTCCTATGATAAATTCCCTCTCTGTTTTTCCTATGGGTATTTATGATTACTGCAGCAATTGCCAAGCAAAACCTAGTTGGATTCTAATAAACATTATATGGCATAATCGTCTTTACCAGAGCCCATCTCTGACAGCTGTAATCTTCTCTGAGTCAGATTTCTTCTGCTTCTCTACCTTGAAGGACATGGGACCATCCTCTGACCGATTCTGTGTATCAGCTCCAGTATCTGCTATTTGTCAAGAAACACCTTTTTTTCTTCTTCTTCTTTTTTTTTTTTTTTTTTTTAATTTTCTCCCTGCCCCACCCCAGGAGCCCTGGGGATCCCTGAAACAGTACCAGGGCACAGGACACTGGCACCGTGGAGCTTGGTCCCTGCTAGAAGTGAAAATGCTTTTGAGTATGCTGCTTTTCCCCGTTTATTGGGGATTGGTGCAGGCATCTTTTACCACTGTGCTTTATCTTTCCCACAGTGAGGCAGGAACCTCAAGCATGTTTGATAAGGTGCTTCTGAGTCTGACAGGCCTATGCTATTTAAACCCTGAAGTTCTGCTTGGCAAGCACACAAAGACAGAAAGCAATTAGTATATTTTTTGACACACCAGTTGCAAGGCTCCTAGAATGTGTTCACAACCCTTCTCACCAATCTTCTTTTGTTTACCCACAGTGGTTATGAGTGCTTTGATTTTTCCTTTGAAGGATTTTGGTGGAAAGTGATGTATTACCTGGGAAAATACCGCCGTGTCTGCAGGTAAAGAACTTCTAGTTGTTGTAAAAGCCTAATCAAGCCAGTCCCGTACAACGGAACAGTGCTGTAGCAGAAGTGCACCGAAGATCTTAAAGTGAGGCAACTTCTGGCTCCGCGCCTCGTCTGTTCGCACGCTCTGACAGACGAGGGGTTTCCATGTGCCTCAGCAACCTGCAGGTAAAAGGTCTTTCACTAGTGCCAGTATTTTCAACCGGTTGTGTTGACTTCACTTTTGATTTCGGAGTTCGTCCTTCCTGGCAGCTTTGTGGTTCAGAATGACGTTGGGAGCCAGGAAGACAAGAACGGCAATGCCAGACCAAACCGGAGGGGAGCGATTGGAAGGACCGGAAGGCACTACAAGCCACTGCGGGGCCGTACCGGGGAGAGGGACGTGCAGACCCCCACCGGAATAGCCACAGTCCGGCCCGTGCGTATGCGCCGCCCCGCCTCAGTGACGCCACGCGCGTTCCGTTGTTATGGAGCGGCGCGACAGGCCGTAAAGTGCGCGGCGTTTCCGGCTGGCGCGGAGGGGAGAGTCGGGAACCTCGTGTGAGGGAGCGCGGAGGCTGTGGGTGCCCGCGCCGCCGCTCGCCGGCCCCACGCCCGGCCCCACGCATTCGGCCGCCCGGCGCCCACCGCCCCCAGGATGTTCAAGAAGTGAGTGAGGCCTCACCGCCTCCCGCCGCAAGGCCGGGGCTCGGGGGGTGGCGGTAGGGTTGGGGGAAGGGGTGCCGGGGACAGGCCCAGGGGTGGGCCCGGCGTCTCTCGAACCGTGGGGCTGGGTCCTGCCGGCCCGAGCTTGGCGTTGCGCTCGCGCGACTAACATGGCCAGGCTTTGCTTGGGGGTTGGGGCCGGGGCAGTAGCAGAGAGGGAGCGACCGTTCCCTCTATCCCTAACCCCCACTGTCTCCTCGGCCTTCGGGGGCCGTAGCCCTCGGCCCGCGGAGCAGATATGCCCCGCAGCCGGCGGTTTTGCCTTCGGGCGCGTTGGCCTGGGCTGTTCGGGTACTTGCTTGTTAGAGAAAAAAGTAAGCTGAGTCATTAACTTGATTGAACTTCGGGATAGTACAAAGCATGGTTCGTGTCCCTGTGGTCGGGTTGAAGGAATCTTCTAAATACGTTCGAACGGGGCTATAGGTGTTAGCGTTATCAGCAAAGTTTGCTCTGTGAGTCGAATGAATTAACGCTGTGTGCCAAGGTGTATCTGTGAGATTAAAAACACGGCTCAGGAATGTAGATAAAGTTTAGAATTACAAAATCCTAGAATGGTTTGTGTTGGAAAGGTGCTTAAAGAACATCTAGTTCCAATACCCCTGTCGTGGACGTGGACAATTTCCAGTGGGGCGTCTAAATAAGGACAAAGACAGCCTGCTAGCAGAGACTTCTCCTACCTTCCCCTGAGACCAGTGTTTCCTGGGGACAGATTGAAGCATCACGAAATCCTAGCTTTGAAAATTGGATAGGTGTGATACCACTAAGGTTTTATTGTGAATTTATAAATGCTTCTGAAGAAGAATGCTGCTGAGATTTGGCAGTAGATTGTGAATTTCTGAAATATCTTTACTCACTTGACAGATTTGATGAAAAGGAGAATGTATCAAACTGTATCCAGCTAAAGACTTCAGTTATTAAGGGTATTAAGAATCAGCTGATAGACCAGTTTCCTGTTATTGAACCATGGCTAAACCAAATTATGCCAAAGAAAGACCCAGTCAAAATAGTAAGATGGTAAGTTTTCTTTCCCTTAAGCTTTTCTTCCAAGGTGCTGTGATTGCTTCCTTTATGGGTTTGTGCAGTAGGTGAACCTAGTGTTTTTTAAAAGCATCTTCTCTATCTTTAATAGATAATAGTATATGTTGTAGCCAAAGCAGAGCCTTTACATGTGCTCTTCAAACTCGGAGTCAAATGCTAGTAGGATGTCTGAGGAAAATGATTCCTCATTGTGGATGTGCTACATACTTGGGCTGATACCTGTTGTTGAAGGGATGCATTCAGCTTTATGGTTATGGAATCTCAGATTTGTACCCCTGCTGCATTTGTTTGGATAACTTCCAGTAGCATTTTTTACTAATTTTTGACTTCCACCATGTAGTACCTGGATTTTTTTTTAAATTTATTTTCCCCCCTTAAAATAGAGGGTAGTATATTTTTGCTGATGCCTTTTTCTTTACTCTTTATATTGCATTTAAGAAAACCCAAAGAAATACAGTTCATGTGCAGCTGGATGCTTGCAGATTTTTCTTCTTTCTTTTCTTGAAGGGGAAGGAAGTGTGCAGGAGGACAGTGTTGAAGAACAAGCCATAAAAATAAAGCTTAAAAATATTTCTTGCTAATTGACTGTGTTAACTCTCAAAATCTAAGGCTAGACTCTGAATTGATGTATTTAAATTATAAAAGTGTTAAGTAGTGATTGGAATCTTTTTTCAATCTTGCAGTCATGAACATATAGAAATCCTCACTGTGAATGGCGAGTTGCTGTTCTTCAGACAAAGAGAAGGGATTTTTTACCCAACGCTAAGGTTGCTTCACAAATGTAAGTTTCCTGGGGATAGTAGTGGAAGGGAGAGGTGAGCACGTGAGTCCACAGAACTTTTAATTTGGTTCTGCAGGAACACTTATGTGTGTGTGTGTGTATATGTATATATTCCTGAATTGATCTTAAAAATACTGTATACCTTTTCAGCTGTAACACACTGATTTGCTGTCTCAGGTACCGATACATACTGCTTCCCCCATAGTTATTGCAATGTTACGTGTTAAGCAGTCTGATTTCTAAGACTTAAATTGTGCGAAGTTAAGCGAAAAAGAGGTTTCTCTGTCCCAGAAATATTCTGTTGTTAATCTCGGTCTTAGTTTTTTCAAGTCTTTCTTTAAACCCTTTTTGTTTCCTTTCTAATACTGTATTACTGGGAAAATATTCTTTAATCATGAGTTTAATGATATAAAGTATATTTGTTTCTTGTAAGGATTTATGTTGCTTGCTTTTTACTTTCTCACAATTTTCATGCTAGTCTCATTCTTCTGCTTGATTGTGTTACTCTGACTTGGATGAGTGTAGGTGTCTGTAAAAATGTAATTCAGTCAAATCTCAGCGTTTGGAATACTTCAGAAAGATGTGTGCACTGTGAAGAATGGCTCGGAGAGCTGAGAGCCTTAACAAATGTTGTCCAGACTTTGCCTTTTACGCCCTGATAACATCAAGTTGGTTTTGTTTCATGTAAGAGGTTATACACCTAATCTGGAACTTTAAACTTTTTGGTTTTAAGTCCAAGTATATGGGCATGTGTGATTGTTTTCACTGGGGCAACTTAGTAAAATTGTTCCTCAGGTGGATATATGGGCCTGCAGGGGGCATAGGCGTAGTGCTGAGTTACTCTTTGGTTTTCAGATAAAAGATGTGGTCTGGAAGGACAGTACTTTAGTCCTTTTGGGACAGTACAGCCCGGCAGGAGCTCTGGCTATTGTTTCTTAAACTTCCTGCCCTTACAGCATGCTGTGTATCTAATTGCCCCATATAAAAATGACTTGATAATGAGTTATGCATGTTGTCATCTTATTGTATTAATTGTGATGCTTTGTCTTTCCCTTCCTAGACCCATTTATTCTACCACATCAGCAGGTTGATAAAGGCGCCATTAAATTTGTACTAAGTGGAGCTAATATAATGTGCCCTGGTTTGACGTCTCCTGGAGCAAAACTTTACCCTGCTGCTATTGATACTGTAGTTGTATCCTTCTTTAACTATGAGTTAATGCTTGCTGTTGAGTTAAATTTCTGTTCTTCTCAATTGATCATCTGAATTGCTTTGGATTAGAAATTTATTTCATGGAACAACTAGTAATCGGAAAGGAGCTGCAGAGGTTCAGATGTTATTTGGCAAGGTTGAAATTCTTCTTTTGTTCTTCCCCCCTTTTTTTTTCTTATTGTGATCCTTTAAGCCAAATATCTATTGCTGCTGTGCTGTAGAGTAGGATGCTGTTCCATTAATTGAATTGATAAGTGGATCTTCCTTGAGATTTTATGCAGAACTGTAAAAATACTTTCATAGTAAAATTTGTTCTGCTTCATTAATCCAGGATCTCTGTTAGTTATAGAAGACTGCTCCTCTTCCTAGGGAATTTGGAAATATATTAAGGATCAGTTTTGTTATAACCAGGACTTGTTCTGTGTGTCTGAAGTCAGCATATGTAAAATGAGAAAAGTATGCTAATTTGATCCTCATATTACTGAGGAAGGAACTCTCCGCAAATGCAGCATTAATAATACCAAGCTGTGCTGCTTTTCATGTAGTATCTAACTGACAACAAAAGATCAGCAGTTAGCACCTCATGTTGCCAGACTTTGAAAGGACAAGTCTGACTTCAGTGCTTTTGGGTTTGCAAATTTATCTTGATTCTTCTGTACCTTGGAATTTAAAATGACCCTACAAACATGTGTAGTTTTGTTCCAGAAAAGGTAGACTATCATTGTGCGGTGTTAGGCACAAAGGAAGAAATGGAGTGTGGTGCTGAGAGATCTTTTTCTGTAATTGCTGTTTGAAGTTCTTAAATACATGCTTTGTTCTGCATACTGTGATTGTTAAATGCAGTGCATTGCTTTGCTTATCTTAAAGAGCTAGAGCTCAAGAATTACTGAAAGGGTTAAAGTTCAGAATGGGATTTTGAAACTTTTTTGTGAAGCCATTTCCTCATACTGCTTTTACTTTTCTGAGTTAAAAGAACTGTTTTCCTTAGTTGCAATTTGTAGGCAATAATGGCAGAGGGCAAACAACATGCATTATGTGTGGGAGTAATGAAGATGTCAGCTGAGGACATGTAAGTGTTCTAAAAATTGGAATTAATTAATCTGTCCCATGGTGTTATTCCTATGTTAAGCTGGAATGTAAGTACCACTGTCAAGGTTATATTGCAGCATATGTTGTTCAAGCATAGAATTTTTCTCACGTTTCATCTTGTTAATTTATATTCAGGCAAAGAGGAGGAGGCAGGAAATATCTTCCCTATTTGTTTATCAGAATGTAAATACAGATTTTAAGATGCACAACATTAGTACTGGTGAACATTAGCATTTCTTGCTCTTGGGTCCTACTTTCTCAAAGACTTTGCTGAACAAAGAAATATTTGTATAGAGTACTTACTGGCTGGGCAAGAGATGTCATTTGGATTTGAGGAGGCTGAAAATGTTGAAGTGATTTTTGTCTGCAAGCACAACAGAGACTCAAGTTCTGCTGGTACATGGTTGGCAAACAGTGTGTTCCTCTGTGGCCTTCTTTCCTCACCTTGTACCCATGTGTAGCATTCCTGCTTGAGGTGCTTACTAGTTAACTGAGCTTCTTGTGAAATGTAGAAGCTTGTTCAGGGAGGAAACATCAACTGAAAACTATTTGAGAAGGAAAAGAGAAAATGGAAAGGGATGTTAGTTAAGATGCTAAGCCACATGACTATTTTATAAGTGCTATAACATCTTGCAGGATATAAGGTGCACCAACCAGGTTTGGGCTGTTTTGATTCCAGCCCTGTCTAGCACTTCTGTGGGTGAGGAAGCTGATATTGGTGTCAAGAAGTCATTCTTTCCTGTGGGGATGGTTCTCAGCAGGATCATCTTCGCTGTACTGGGTCATTCTCTGGTCTTCAGAGGACAAAGGAGAAAGGTGGGAATGTGTTAGAGGACAGGGATAGAGTGGGACTGCAACTGTCCCACTCATACATCTGCAGTGCTGTGCTCTGATCACTGCAAACCAAGACTTCCCTGTATTCTTAATCCTAATTTAAATTCAGAAGCCTTGGAGTTGAAAATTCTGTTCCTGTGTGAAGCAACATGAACTGGAGAGGAAAATAAAGTTATGCTGATCCATGCAGGCTGCTAGTGTGCTGGTTTTTTTTTAAATGTTTTTGTATGTGTGATACACTGTTTAAACCAGAAAATGGTGAAGCAGTGTGATTCCAGTCACTTGGTGTGTTTGCAGTACACCATGTGTTAACGTCACAGTTAACGTAATTAATGTGGCAGTACTTCCCTTCCTGATTACTTCTGAACAAGCTGTGTAAGTAATGGAACACTTAATGTAAATACATCATATTTCCCTGGGAATGAAACTTGTCCTTGTTCCTAGAATGATGAAATCTGTCTTACTATGACAAAACTAGATCTTTCCATAGAATATTGCACTGGAAGAAAGGCAAACCCAAACCAAATCATACAAAAAAGATGGCAACTCAAAAGATATAGAGGGATAGTATGTCTGTAACCTGTGTGCCAGAGGCTTGCAGCATATTAAACATTTCTAATCCTTCTATTAAGTGGGTAGCAGTGAAACAGCTCACCTGCTAGTCAGTGGCACGCTTGGAACCAGAACTTTCAAATTCTGTGTTACACCACCTTTTGTGCTAAAAGGGGGAAAGTCACTTAATACTGCTGTGCTGTTTTGATAGAGAAATGATAAAATTAAGAAAAGTAGAAGTGTTGTCTGAAGAACTGCCTTCCACAAAGAAGTAGTTACAAACGTTGTGGAAGGATGGTAACAGAAGGCAAGTACTGCCTTTCTGTCATTCACCGGTGCTTGTTACTACACATGCTTCTTGTCCACCTGCTGTTGAAGGTTTGACTTGGGAGATGATAGCTTCTCCTCTTCCAGTTGACAGATGCTGCATGTTGTACTTTATACATTGTATTTTGTGCTGCTCCAATATATAACCTAGCTAATACTTCTGTACTTTTCTTTCTCCTACAGTGAGAAGGTCAACAAAGGGATTGGCATTGAAAATATCCATTATTTAAACGATGGCCTTTGGCATATGAAGACATACAAGTGAGGAGAAAAAAAGGAACTGTGTTACTCCAAAGGAATGCACTTAGATTAAATGTGGACTGCTTTGTAATTCCTTGTTTTTAATGTGACTGAATGTACAAATTACTTTGTTCTGTGGCTCTGCTAAATAAATCAAGTGAATGCGAAAGTACCGTTAGGCTACTATAGTTTTCTAGATTTCTCTTTATTATGGTTCTTTTGTTTTGTCTTAAACCCAAGTCTTCAGTGACTGAAGATACCTGGTGGAAAGATCCTGCATGGACTGTGAGTAGACTATTTCAAACAAAAAGAAGGAAAAAGCCAAGAAATGTTTACATTTTTATGCTCTTCTAAGAGAGTAATACAAAGTGTGTGGTTACTGCAGTTTATAAAACCTCTGAAACATTTCAGATATTTTTTTCCTCTAATGAACATCTTGTTAGTCTACCTGTTTCTTGAATGTGGAGAAACCTGTTTTTTTTTAGACATTTATTTTTTAACTTAATTTATTAACAGCATTAACTTCAATATTTTACTTAAGGTTTTTCTCTTTTTAAGATACATTTATCTGTATAGAATTTATGAAACTAGACTTATGTGGACTAAAAATTCTTTTCTGCTAGTTTGTATCTGAAGAGTGTATCTACATTCAGATTTCTACCTGCCAACACTTCAATGCCACTCTCCTTGTAGTGGAGTTTAAAGTAGTGGTGTGCATGCTCCAAATGGAGTGTGTGCCAACTTGGTGCCTGATGCTCTACTCCCTGTTTGCCTTCTTATTTTAGGAGCAGAAACAGAAATCACAGTTTAACAAAGGAATGGTAGCAAAACATACTTATCAGTATAAGCAGGAGCAACTTCTTCAGGTGGAACTTCCAAAAGATCTCAGCTTGTGCACACTGCCACATGTATATCCACCTACAGAATGGGTTAAAGAGCACTGTATTTGTCTGGATAATCCAACTCTTTGTTCAGCAACTGCATACCCAAAGCTATGCCTATGGAAAACAGCCTGTGCCATGGAATCATTAAATAAACTAAGGAAACTTAAGGTCTACCACACATAACTGTCTCTGGAAGCATTTATTAATATTTCATGTCTCTATTCTAACACTTGTATTTTATGGTGGCAGAATGTAATTTTGTATGCAAGTGCCTTGTCTTGGTTCTGTTCTGGTTTCCTCACCCTGAGACCTTTACAGAAGACAGGGGTGTCCTGTCTGATTGTAAAGGCAAATGAGGACAGCAGAGATGTGTTACTTTAGAGGTGCTACATGTATATCTACAAAATGATTCATGAAATTGTTCTTTTTTAAAATGACAGGATAAATCTGAAACGATTTACCACTGTACAATGACAAATGAAGGCAATTAGAGCAGTGCTGCGGAAAAGCGTGGTTATACCACAGCCCTTCCCTTCTGAATCCTAAAGGACTTCTACAGCAGTCTTTAAGATGCTTGAAAATGTACTAATATCTTCTTGGTACTATGGGGATTGAGTTTGTTTCAGCAGTCTTGAGCTCTGTGGCTTGCCTTTTCCCCTTCCATCTTGTCTCATGGTGTATTCCAGTACTTCTCAAATCTGAAAAATTAGAATGGATTCTGGTTTGAATTGTTGACTCCCCAGGGGTTGGTGGTTTAGTGTTTTTATTTTTTATTATGCTCTCCCTGCTGTTGTTGCACTGGGGTATCAGAAATGCCACTGAACTAAAACTTAACTTTCTTGGCTTTGCCAGGGTATTCCCCAGTGCGAACCTAACCTTTAAAAATGATTCTGTAAGAGAAGAAGCTGAATTACACTTAAATCTATTTGCTTACCAGATTCACAAAACATCCACACTACTAAAGGTACCTGTGACTTGCCAGCAATCGTGTATGTGGTTGTCTAGCTGAGCTCTGACTGGCACACAGTGTCACACAGTGAAACAAGCTGAGCTGGGATACCTTGCTTAGAGGGGAGCTCAGCAGTTGTCTGACTGTTCTTGTCAAAATGGAAGGACCTAATGCTTAAACCAGAAAAAGATGTGGATTATTTTCACTCTCTGAATCACCTGTTTCACTTCTCCAGCTGCTGTTCTGCTCTTGCAGTTCAGGATAAGATGCAATATTATAAATGGACTACTAGGGAAAAGTGAAATAGCATCTCTTCATAGATATTTTATGAATACTGTAGGACCAGCAAAGCTTGTCAGAGTCCTACATGCAGCAGACTGATGTAGTACCTTCCTTAAGTTCTGAAGGATCCAGCTCACATCATCCTAAAACAGCCACAAAACCCCTCACAACCGCACCCCCCCATCCACCTTAACTCAGTGCTGCACCTTGCTTTGTTGTGCATGTAACCAAGTTTACAGAATACGCAGAAGGTTTGGAGTAAAAGCATGTGTTGCTCTTCATGCGTCTTGGTGTTAAAAGCATCCATCAATAACACTATACTATACTAGTAGTGACAGTTAATCAACTTCCTTCTGAATGCTATTAGCACCACTAACATGAGTGAAAGCAACACTGAACCTTTATTCTAATATACTTCTATATGAAGTGAAATTTTAAATGAGTAATACTCTTGCCCTCACAGGCTACCTGACCATGTTAATGATTATTAAAACACACAGTATTTCTTGTCTGCTTAAAAACAGCAGTATTATTCTGTCCTAAGAGCTCTCTTATCAGCTTGCTTCCTCCTAGGAGGCTGCATGCACATGAAGTGATAGGTGCTCTGTAAACAGCATAGCTGCAGCTGTGCTATAGCTGAGTATAAAGGAAGTACCTTCAAGTTAGTCTCTGAGACTGAATCTGTGGTTAGTTTTATTGGTACATCTTAGAAAGATATAAAGACATTCTAGAAATGCCTGGAAGAATTGAAAGAATCAAGTCTTGTAAAAATATATTTATAACAGTAGACTAAAGTTGAGTTTTCATTAATAAATATTTACATGTACAAACCCCCCCATATAAACTTAATTTCGTTTTATCATAAACATTAACTTTATCATTTCATTCCAGAGCTGTCAAAAGCCAGAAGTGTTTCTGTATAAAAGATGTAGAAAAAAGTTCTTGTTCCACAAACCTCAATATGCCAAAGAAAAAAGAAATTGTACAGCAGTACCACCAGATACTAAAATTGAATCTGTCAGTATAAATGTGTCACAAGAGCAGCTAATTCCATGATTCCAGGTTTTCTCTGAAGTGATGTCAGTCATTGTCTGAGCCTAGAGGTGGCAAGAAGACAAGTGCATCATCGTATGTGTGGCCATAGGGTCTCAGTCTGTACACACCATACATCATCACGTGCATGTGGTTCGGGGCCAGGCCGCTGAAAGTGATGGCCATGTCAGAGCAGCAGCCGTCCACCACCTGCTGAGGGTGAGTAGACATTGCTTCCTTAATGAGAGCACTGACTGGTTTAGTGTTAAAGACATCTTTTCCTTCTGAGTCTTCTGCATTTTCTGCAAACACTCCAGTGTACTTCAGGCAGATAGCCAGCTGTTTGTCCTCATCAAGTTTCCAAATCATACCTCCCTGCTCTGGACACTTGTCAGAGTCTTCAAGAACATGGGAGAGTCGTCTCAGTGATTCAATGCTCAAGACAATTCCTCCCTTACCATCAACATACTCGAGGTCACCAGATTTCACAGTGTGGCCTATATAAAAAGGCTGTGAGGGGTCTTTTTTCAGTAAGAAATACTTGAGGTTTTCAATAATAGCAAATGTTGTTGGATATGCAAGGAAGAACCAGCTGAATTCATCTTTATAGCGTTCATATGTCATCTTGTAAGCTTTTCTCATCATTACCCATATATCATTGGTGTTGACAGCTACAGAATCAAACACTTTGACATTTTCAGAGCTGTAGAATTCTGCCTTGTCGCAGTGCTTGCTCCATGTCTCTTTCACTGCAGCCCAGTGCCCCAGATCTTTGGGTTTCACAAGGATGATGCAATAAACACGGACACTTTTACTAAGCTCCATGCGTTCACCTTCTGAAAGGTTTAAGACATCTTCTTTGTTGGGAGCCTGGATGTGATGGTGCTCATGGTTATGTGCTTTAGTCCCGTGGCCCACCTTGATGTGTCCAAGGAGCGTAACCAACATGCAGAATACTCCTCCAAGCACCACACCCTTCATAAAGGAGCTGCTTTCAGAAATCATTTTTTCCTAGAAAGGAAAGACACTGTAAGAACTCGCAGAAATAAATTTACTATTGCAGATTCCCCAGAGTTTTAACACATCCAGTTTATGAACCAACCTGCAGTTCCCTTAAACCACACAACAGCACAACGCCGGTGAACAAGCGGTGGCAGAAACAAAGTTCCCAATCTCGATTCCCTTTATCGCCAGCGGTACAAGAGACCTCGGCAGAAGGGCTCTTGTACACTAGGCCTGCTCTACAGCCGTGACCGCACGGACCCCGCTGCTGGTCTACGCCAGCCCTGTTACTTGCCCACCCAGAGCACCGCGACGCCACCGCATCGGTTCGTGTGCTGCCGCGGCCACGTCACAGCCCGAGCGCAGTGGCGCTTCCTCAGGGAGCTCTCCTGGAGGCCAGGTCCCGTTAACCCCACTCTTCGCCACCCTCCCACCCTGCCGTCCAGGACCCCGCTAACGGCGGCCCAGCCCTCCCCACCGTTCGCAGTGCCCTGAAACACCCGGAGCGCCGGATGAGCCTTACAACGGGTGAAGCTGGCCCTGCCTTGCCTTCCCTTCCCACATACAGCCCCGGTGACAGAGCCGACCGCCAGTCGCTTACCGATGCCGCCAGAGCTGCACGCACCAGATGACTGGCACCTGCCACCCCCTCCAGCCTCGCAAGCGCCCCGCGCCGCCGCCGCCGCCACTTCCTTCTTCCCGCCGGAAGCGCGGCACGCGAATCTGCTAGGCGTCGCGCATTGTGTGGTGTGGCGGCGCCTCCTATCGGCGCGGATGCCACTTCGCAGTGAACTTCGGTCCCGCCGCCCTCAGCCCTCGCCCGCGGGCTGACGCACCCAGCCTAGCCTGTTCCCCCGTTCCTTCACCGCGTCCTGCGCGGCTTTGCCTCTTCCCTGTGGCGGCTCTTGCCCGCGCGGTGCCTTAGGCGGCCGCCCCTTACCACGGGTGGATGTCCTCAGGCCTGGCGGGACAGGGGATCCTGGAGGCTCCCGTTAGGGAGAAGCGGGAGAGGACTTGAGAAAAGGGCGAGACTGCCTGAGCGCCCTTGGCGTTCCAGGACCGGGACCGTGTGCTGCCGGCTCCCCCTTCTGCAGAAGCACGCCGGCGTTTCGTGACGCGCGGTTGCCGATCGCCGTGGCGGGGCAGCCCTGCCATCTTGCGGGCAACCGCCGCCCGCAACTGCTCCCGCCGGAGCGCTGTGATCTTTGACAAAAAGATCTGCAAGAACGTCGACTGCTTGACTCTTCTGAGCCTGGGGAAAAAAGTTACAAAACAGTGATTTTGGTTGGATCGGTTATGTGCAGAGTGGCTCCGTTCAGTGGAACTAAACCCCAATTACACACCGTGCTAGGTTTGGGTAGGACACTAGAGGAACATGAATCATCCCAGCTTTCCTCACTTGGCTGCTATTAAGTTACAAATAGGTGAACACTCAGGTTGTTACCACATACCAGAGGCGCTAGATCAGACCGACATACTGACATACTGACTAATGTAGCTACAGATCCTGACCATCACTTTAATGTATTTTCAACATCGCTTTTAACCAGCAACAGGTGAGTGGAGAGAAAGTTTTGAGCAGTGTGTGGAGCGTGTCATAAACCTGAAGAGACTCTTCTGGCTTCCGTGTTGCTTGAAATTGTTGCTTGGTGTTCAACAGATTCATATGGCATGGCAACGTGTAAGATCTCCTAACAGCTGTTGCTAGGTATTCTGGAGTTCTATTAGAGCTCATTTAGATGCACCTGCAAAATATCCATCTCTAGTTATTATAACAACCTGTGTTTCAGAACTGGTCATTTCACCATGTCAAATGTCATAACCAAAAAGGGTCAGCCCTAAGATTGAAGTTAAGTAAGAAGAGCCAAGGGAGATGCTCAGTCACACAGAGTAGGAATGAACCAGAACTGACTCCTCAAAGATCACTGCAAGTGGCTGTGCATTACTTTTGCATTAGAAAGGTGTGCACACAGAGTTCAGCCAGATTTCAGTTTTTCAGTACTGACTATGCCCGTTGGCATGTTCATTAGCTGCAGCTTCACCCCGTTCTTCCTAGTGATCCTTCATATTGTTTCTACTGCATTCTCAAGCAATAGTTGCTTTTGAAACCTACAAACCTGTGTCAGAGCCTAAACTGCTGACAGAGCTGAAAAGCCCCACAGCTTGTGTCCACAGACAGCTGATCCCCTGCTGTTTGTCTTTCCTCCCTCCCTGCAGCTGCATTTGCCTTCTGATGCTCTTTCTTGCCTCCAAGGAAAGACATCAAACATTATGTTCTCACCATGTGGTCCAAAATGTCCATGAGATATTGGCTATTATCAAAACATATTTGATAAGGACTTTGTTCCAATTAATGTGAAATGTTTCAGCTGACACATGAGTTGTCATCTTTTACAGTGACTGCTTGTTAATGATCACAAATGACTGTCCAGTCTCTTGGAAACAGACTCATCTGTCTCTGTTATGTAAGTGTGCAGCAGAGTGGCTGGGTTAGACCAGTGCAGAAGCATTCAGAACAGGTAATCAAAGCTGGAGGTGAGCTATTGCAGACACCTCTGGGCAGTTAAACACCACATGAGCTATATGTGCCATGTAGAGAGAACTCCTCATCAGGAGATACTGTTGAAATTGTGAGAAACACAGAGGTATGGTTGAACTGGGAGAGTTGACTTTGTTGTCATGTCACCCATATATTTATAATGTTGAAGCTACTGGAAAACACACAAGTTTTAGCCATCCACCTGGCGCCATCATCGGTGTGAAGTGTGGTTCTTGTCTGAAGGTTGCTAACTCATCCCGAATAGCTAAACTCCCAGAGAAGCCAACAGGCAGTGCAGGAAAAGGGCTTTTATGAGCCCTGTGATATACCTGGTACTTCCATTGTTTCATTCAGTCCATAAAACACATAACTGAGCAAATATGTCTGCTGAGGTCTTCAATTCAGCTGTTGGAAAAGGGTTGGAAATCCCTGTTCTAAAGGCATAAAATAGTGAGGTAGATATTCTAGTTGGCAGGTAGGTAAAGCCAGATTTCGTCATTCACTTCACAAGGAGCTGCTCAGCATTTGTTTTGGAGGGGGATGGATTATAGAATGAAACTTTAATCTCCTCTTCTGAAAATTTGGCCCTGCATCCTCTTCTTAACTTTAGTTTCACACTGAAAATCTGGAACCTGGAAAGACGTGGACTCTCCATAGCTGATGTGCATCTTGAGCAAGTGTGCACAGCCACATTTGACATGTCACAAGGATAGGCACTGTCCAGAGGAAGAAGGTTTTAAAGTTGTCAAGAGATATGGTGTTACATATTTAATACTAGTTTCAGAACTCCAGTTGAAGTATTTCTGAAAATTTGTTCTCTCCAGTTGGACAAAATGCTGTAGTTACAGGACGGAATTGTATAGCCCTCTTTTTTATAGGAGACAATGCATAATACAATCTTCTAGCCTTGAAATCTGTTAAATTGATTAACTGTGTTAAACAATAGTTTAAAATAATTATTCTCTCCTCTTTCATCCATGAGCACTGTCATGGAAGGACTTGGCATTGAAACAGCCATTATTTAAATGGTACCCTCAAGCACAGGAAGATATATGGAAAGCAAAAGATGTGTGACTCTAAAAGAACTTACCACCTTAGAACTGCTTTATCATTTCTTCATATTTTTCATGTGTGTAGCTGAATGAAAAACGTATCTTACTCTCTCAGTATGCTAAATCAATCAAGTGAATGCTAATGTCCTGCTAGCTCCAGCAATTCAGCTGGAATTGAACTAGCAGAGACAATGCCTAGAGCTGAGCTGACATCATTGTGAATGGCCCTGATGCACAAATACAACAGAAAGAGGATAGGGATGAGATGTTCTAATGTCAACTCTCTTACAGGCACAGGAAAAAAAAAATCATCATTGATCAAGTAGAAACAGACAGGAAAAAAAGAAAAACAAAAAAGAAAAGAAAACAAACAAATCATCAAGAGATAGAAAAATCTTATTTTTCAAGCTCCTAAAGGAAAAAAAGGGGTGGAAATGAAAATAGAATTCTGTCAGAAAGAATAGGTTCTTAATAGTGCTTTAACACAAACTGCATGAAACAGTGATGAAGTGATTTTGCTGCATCTTTAAGCAGCTTGCTTTTGTCAGACTGAAGGTATTTGAAAAAGGGCCTCTGGAGAAAATTACGGTCTCAAATTATGGTTCTTCAGTCTCACACTGTATAGGTAAGAAACACCATTGTGAGCAACAGTGACAAAGACAGCCCTGTGGCATACAGAGGAGTCAGGCAGCTCTTTGGGTGCTGCCTTGACATGTTTTATAGACAGTTTGTGGAGCCTAATCCCAAGGTTAGGTTTGTGTTTTGGTTTACAGGAGTTTTGGTCCAGTGTCTGAGAAAATTTTTAGGCATTGCCTCATTTTAGCTACCTGCAACCTGGTAATACACAAAAGCTTCTGACATGGTCTTTATTGTAAGAAGGGTTGTGGTGAGTAAATAGTTATTGTTACTAGATGGAAAAAAATCTGTGAATTTCTGTTGACATTAGCCCAGTAAGAGAAGAGTAGGAAGAGGAAGGATGGAAATAGCAGAGCATTTGACAGGCTGAAATGTCAGTAGCTTCCATGAGATGCTTTCTTGTACCAAATGGTAGCATCCCTTTGTTTTGCCAAGGAAATTGAGGTTTTGAGCTATCAGATTCTCCAAGCAGACATTTGCTTTCCTGTACTGATATTGAAACAGGAGAATTCCAAGCCATATGTGCAGAGGCAAAGCAAGAATGTCTGCTAGATACGTGCTTGTGACAAACTGAAATTATTGAAGATGTTAGAGCAGCAGCTCAGAGCTCTGTACTGCAACTGTAAATCTGTGATTCAGCAGAGGTGAGCATGAACATTATATGCCTGGTCCTAGGGTGAGAGAACTGTTTCATCTTTACCCATGAAAGAGAGAGCTTGTTCTGTGTAAGAGTGGATGCTGTCATTCTGGTGTTGTGATCAGATGCAGAATCTTTGTGCTCTCTGGTGAAGCAGGGATAGAAGTGGTGCTGATAGCGTTCGTGCATGAGCAGGGAGTAGCGCAGACTGCAGGCAGAAGCGGAGAGCACATAGGGTCTGCAGTTGCTGCATTTGAGATCAGTCCATGTGACAGATTTTAGCCTCTTTCTCTTCCAAACAGATGCTTACAGTGTTGTAATGTCTCACTGGGGTTCAGATTGGCCACTCCTAGTGTTTCTCTTGGTTTGGTTTGTAAACAGCAGGCTGGTTTTAGGCTCTTGTCTTGCACAACTTCTGTTACTGCAGCTACTGTACTGCAGCATGTAGCAGAAGCACTGCTGTCAACATCTAAACCACAGCATTCCTGCACTCTGCCTTTTATTGGCCTTGATGGATCCGTTTACCAGATACCGAAATGCAAAGGTGCCACTGCTTCTTAGTACTATGGTAGTATCTAGAGTGTGCCAGGGGCTTAGTTGTATGTGAGGAGGCAGCAGGAGAAAGGCACCTGGAGGGGGGACCCTGACACTGCCGCACTTGGTGTTGCTCCTGCCTGCCTGCATTGAGGGTGGTAGTGGTGTAAAGTGAATAATGGTTCTGTTCACACCAGCCACACCTCCCAGCAGTCTTTTGGTGACAGGGAACAAGCCATTGCTACCGCTGCTTGAGGCAGCAGGTACAGGTAAGATGTCACACGTCCTAATTCCCAAGGAAAAGAGGTCCCAGGTGGTAAATACAGTGGGGTCTCTCGAAGGCCAAGGGAGAGGATGCTACGTGCTCTCTTCTCCCCTCATTTCTACAGAGCTTTCATGTACTTCATGCACTAAGTAGGATTTTTTTTTCCCCCCATAGGTGCAAAATTTAACATGCTCATAATTTTGAGATCACACTGATCATTTCAAATGTTGATATGCTGTCACACAGACACTGGTGCCCCAGTTCCCACCCATATCTAAACATCTACCTTAAGGTAAGAATAAAACATTGTAATACTTTCTTTCATCTGGGCTTAATTTTGCTAAGTCAGTATTCTGAGGAGTTTTTCTTGAGAATAAAATTATAGATGTTTGGGTCAGTTACATCAGTACAAGAGGCTGCAAAGCTGCTGAGAAGGAACAGAAAAATCTCTGTAGGAGTGTGAACTGTCAGAGATGTATAGTATCTATTCACATTCTAAGAGATTGAATTAGAAGTGATAATTATGTGCTGTTTTTGCTGCTTAAGTGGTTTAATGCCATTATGACTGTGCTGCTTAATGGAAAAGCTTAGACTAGCATGGGAATTCTGAAAATTTTAATGGATTTCTGCTCAAGTCATTCTTTCTATGTGGAAACAAGCCCACCAAAATATATAACTAGGTCTTTGGATTCAATTATTAATTCTCTCTCCTAATTTGAAGAACAAAATTATCACTTAACAGCAGTTTGCTGAAATAGAATTTTAATGATACTAGTCATCTCGTAGCTGAACATGATTTTTCCTGATCAGAACAAAGTTAGAAGATTCTCAGTGCTGAATCAGTTTTAATTATTAATCCTAAGCAGTTAAAAAAAAATATACTATCAACGGTATGCCTTCAACATCTGTCAAAGAAGCTGTCAGAAATGTTTTCAATGGGTTCTTGTGTGTTACCTGGCTTCTCTGCTTGAGGAAGATGCTTTAGAACATGATAATTGGAATGGGATTGCAGAAATAATGCATAGGAAGACAGCTGTGCCACACATTTGACAGGATTCTTATGGGCTGATCCTGAAATGTTATAGTTCTAAACCACATCTGATGGCCTTCATTATAATGTGATCCTGTCTCACCAAGGAAATTTGCAGCAATTTAGGTGAAGTGCTTGTTTTGACCATGAAATGAGAATGGAAGGTAAGCAGAAGTCTGAACAGTTGTGGGTCATTCTTTCATAGGTTGGTGTTAAAGCAAATGGCTTGAACTACTGGAGTACTGTAATTTGTGCTCTGTGAATGTAGATGGAAGTATTCATGCCTTATAAGGAGGTGCTGTAGGTTGCAGCTGCTATTGCAAATTCAAAATCAGAAATAATCCTTTGTAGAAGCTCTGCAAAACTTCTCTAGGAGGGTACAGGTAAAGGTGGGAAGACTAAGTTCAGAGAACCCTTCTTTCATGATTAACTACATGTTCCCAGCTGTTCATGCATCTGGTTATTCCCTGGGATTTTGTACATCCTGTCTGAAGACTAGAGAAACTCAAGGAGAATTTTTCTCTGTGGTGTTAACTACCAAAACTGCTTTGTTCTCAACATCTTATGATTGCTATTTGTGCTTTTTGATTCCTCTCCTAGAAAGCTAAGGTTAGGAATTCTTTAGGCCAGCAAGATGTCAGTCCTTTCTCTCTGCTATTGTTTTGGTGTTTTATACAAGGTAAGAAGCTTGTTTGGCTTGTTAGTAAATTTCTGGATGTTCATGACAGAATACTTAATGTTACAGACTGCCAATCTCTTTATATCCTTATCTGTCTTTACTTTTCCATGTATTTGTATTTTGTTTTACCTCCTCCCATGCTTTAATGACAAATTAAGAAATGTGGTTGACTCATATTGTATGTTCTCAAGGTCTTTCTGATGGAAGTATTGGGACTTCTTTACAGTTGCCTTTTCCTGACTTCACAGCAGGACAACAAAGCAGAGCCTTTCAACTATGAGAAAATACTGTTAGGTGGAATTTCTTTCCCTTTTGAAATGGAGAAATTGATACAAGTTGGCAAAAATGCTTATCTGCAAATGAATATCTTGAAAGGCTGACTCTGAGGTTCACAATGGAAATAATGCTGCTTCATTTTCTGCTATGATCCCAAACTGCCCGTTAGCAGGAGCTAGGCCAGTTGTGGCATTATTTCTAGTTGGAAGTCCATAAGGAATACCACCATGATCAACATTAATATGGGTCTTAATGCCACCCCTCTCCACAATTTGTAGTGAAAGGGAAGTTGGAGTGCAGGATCAAGCCCTTAATTTGTTACTTACATTTGATTTGAAGTGTAGTGTCCAAGGTCAGGCTAAAAGGGTAACGGAATAACTCAGGCCTGTGAACAACTCATCATGTTAGACAGAAAGCAATTTGGTCCAAGGCACAGCCTGTTGGAAGGTTGCCACTTCTTTTCTCTTTCAGTACTGTTCTGCATTCTCACTCCTGTAAAGAGTCTCTTCATCCCTTTATGTGGGTAACTGGGCTTCCTTCCTGAAACCTTCCCAAATTCAAAATGCATTTGGCAATAATTTTATATTTATGTTTGATACAAAAGTTTTCAAAGGAGCTCCACAGACACTAATCAGGGTAAGAATGCAACTCTAAAATCTGCCTTATTATAATGTTTTCTTTGGAAACCATTTAATTTCTTACAAGCACGCTTTGGCAGATGATGTGGCCCTTGTAGTAATAAATCACAGGAACATAAGACACTTCACTGCAGCTGCAATGTGGCTAGTTAGGATCCTATTCAAGAAAAAGGCTTAGGCAGTGTATTTTCTTTCCTATACTCTGCTGTACCATTTCTCCCCCTTATAGATCAAGTGAAAGGACTCTCAGAATGCTCTTATAATTGTCTCCTTAGAGTTATAATCTGCAAATGCTTTCTTTCTAAAAGATAAAAATACCCAAATCTTAATGGAGCCCTTTTAAATGGCACATCATTAACTCTCCAACCTCCTTCACGGTTTTGTAAATCTCTTTAATAAGGGCGAGAAGAAGCTTAGAAAGGTCTCTTTGATTAAAGGTTTGACCTGGAATTACTTTGAATTCGTATTATGGAGTCAGCAGGTTTACTGTAGTAGTCTTAATGGAGAATCTTCTGTGGTACTTTGCAGGTAGAGCTGTAAAGAGAGTTAACTATTATATAAAACTTGCTGAAAACACAGCAGAGCCAGTTTGGCATCAGGGCACAGTATTGAAAAGCCATATCCATAGAGCACTGTGAACAAGTTAAGCTCTCTTGCTAGTTTAAACCCTGAAGTTGGGATTATATGGCAGAATTTCAAGGAAAGGAGACTGGATTCCTTGATCCATGAGGTGCCTTCAGCCCTATGCCCAGGGTTCCTGCCAGTGTATAATCACCAGAATGCATCAGTTCTAAGAAATGACTCAAATCGTCAAGATTCCTGAAAGGCTTCCTGAATGCCTCAGAGTTTTTGGATATTTGAAGTTTTGTTACTGTTTCTTTTGAAGAAAGATGGTTGATATAAATTTCTCAAAGAGCAGTAGCATAGTGCCTGCCTCTATATGTGGCCAAATAGGATGATTCAACAAGCTGAACAAAGTAAAGCAGTGAAATCACTGATTTTGTTGTAGTTCTGGGACAGCAATCTACATATATCCTCACAGAGAGAGAAGCAGATATTCCTGCCTGTGACAGCCTAGCTCTCTTTGGAAATAGTACTGAAGCATTTAAGCCTACTCAAATGCTGGATGACCTCAGCCTTTGTGCAGTGCTGATGTAACTGGTGGAGTGGTCTGATGGTAATGAGGGGAAAGGGCTCCGGGTCACTGTTGTCCTTTGTTTCTGAGGGATATACAGTCCTTCATCCTGGGCTTGATCCAACTCCAATTAGATCATGCAACTGCAAACTTTTCTATTATAATATAAATTTCTATAAAGAAAGATCAGGTCCTTAGTGTTTGTTACTGAAGTCTGTGGTGCTACTTGTGCATTATATTCACAGACACTGGCAAGAGCGGAAGAGGATCACATCCTGTTAAGAAAAAATGGTGTCTGGAGAAATATATGTTATGTGACTTGTGCTCCACAGCCCTAACATATTTCTTGTGTGGACCAGCCAAATGATAATTGATCCATCCCATAGTCCTCATCTGCCTGTGTAAGCTTGCGTAAGAAGGAGTATGTGAACACATGGGTATGAGACTGCTGCAGAGCAATATGAGTGTGTGATGAGAGGCTGGGGGATAAGCATGCGTGGTTTTTCCCATGCTGCACATAGGAGAGTTCCTTCTGCTAATCTTTATTTAATTTTTGTTATGGAATTTCAAATCAGTAGCAGGGCATTTAAAGGGCTACTGCTAAGGCAAGTCCAGCTTCTCTCCAGGTGAGGGGATTATTCACTGATTCCCTGCTTTAGACACCCGATGTTTTGATCCTCTGAATCACCATCTCTGTTGGAAACACCCTTTTCTTTCAGCTTCTATTCTCCTAGGGGAAATACAAGCTCCTACCTTTGGATACTGTGTTGAAAACCAAAGCAAGTTTGTGCACCTTCATACACTCAAAGTTGGAATAAGAAAAGTAAAAATCCAGCCTTCTATTCCCTGGAACTCTTACATCTGTCTCCTATTCTCTGATTTTCATACTATGCCATTTCCTCATCTATTTTACTGAGTGCGTAGGAGCCTTTATTGCTTCCAGTGTTTAGATGGAATGAAAACTATTGCTTAAATGAATAGCTCCTGAAATTGTTTCCTTGCTGGAAATCATTAATATGCCATATGGATTGAACTCATGTAGCTGAGCTAATATTGCACCCAGAATTGCTAAAACTGTTTCTTTTGAGCCTTTAACTCTTTATTGGATAGGAAAGGATGATTTTCTGTTCTTTTAATCACTGAGGTTTCAAATGTATATATGCTGCAGTCATTCAAGATTTCATATATGGGCATCTCCTTCTCCTGGAGTGTTTCACATCTTACTCTCTCACCAAGGATCTGAGGATATTTTGCAAAGTTATTCCCAATTCAGATATGGGGAAAAGGAGGCATAAAAAAATGTCAAAATGTCTCTTGCAGAGCTGAGAATAGAGCTGCCCTCTGGCATCCTAGGGCACAAGGCAAGCCTTTCCACTTTCCTTTGCTGTGGTCCAGAAACCTGTATTGCTCAGGAATACATGTCACTGTCCAGCACTCAGAGGTCAGTGGAAAATTCTGCAGGAACTGGATGGAGTAACCACTGTTGGGAGTCTTGGAGAAGGAAATGTAGAGTAAGGACAAGATTTGAAGGCAAGTGACTGTCAGTGCTCTCTCAGCCTACTGCAGAAGCAGCATTAAACATACTGGCTTTAATCACCTTCCTCAAGCCTCTGTGGTTTACCTGCTACAGGCAAGTAAATAGTCACTCTGGTTCAGCTGATAAATGGTAGTTCATTAGGATATGGTAATTGAATTGCTCGTGATTGTCTTTGTCTGCTCTTAGTATCTGAGAAAGAAGAGTATTCTAAATTGTAAGGGAAATAACCCATCCTGATTTATGCTACCAAAAAAAAAAAAAAGTCCCAGAGGAAGATTAATTTCAAGAAATAAAAGTGTCTATTAACGGAAATGACTGTTAGCTGTAGTGAACATTAAACATAAACGTGTCTCTTCTCTCCATGTGCTGCCCCAGTTTTTGGTGTAGAGGCTAAGTGCTGCAGCTGAGTGAGGAGCAGTGGAAGCTTTATAGCTCAGCTAGGCATTGAAATGGTACTGGTTTGGAAAGCTTGACAGATGAGACAGCCTTGAGAAAAATAGGTGTATCAAAGTTGTAGTTAGAAAACCAACTCAGCCCCAGTACACCCATTTCTCCTATGGCTTAGTAACGATGCTTCTCTTGATTTACTTGCCTCACCTTGTCTCAGGAGATGAGATCTATAACAATGACAGAAAGCTGCCTTTTGAACTTACGTGAACTCATTCAACAAAGGGATTAAAATTGGATTTCAGCTTAGCTCTCATGTTGTCTAGCATCAGGAAGTGTGTTGCTTGCAGGAGAAATATTTTGCCTGGTGTGTGCCTGTTTGTCCTCGAGTATTAAAGCGCTGCATAGAAGCTTCCCATATTTAGAGCAGCATTGCTCAGACTGCTGCTTGAAGACCTGTTGTGGCTGAGACTATCCCTCTGTGAACTGTTCTCAGACCAAATGGGTTGTGCTGGTATCAGCGTGCTCCTGATCTCTGTCTTCGCTGTGGAGCTGCCGTCTCGGCTGTGGGAGGACAGTGCTGTGCATTTGCAGTCACCATTCTGCACATTGGCAGACAGCCTCAGAATTTGTGACTGCACTGCTTCAGCTCTGCAGTAAGTCCAGCACGTTTTCCTCAGCTGAAGAAGCTACTTTTCTGCACTGGCAGAGCAAAGCATGTTTGCCTAGGGCTGTGTGTATGCACAGTCAGCTCAACATGGTGGGAGGAGATGTTGCTGCGGTCTCTGGCCTTTCTTGGGTTGAAAGTGGACAACTGAGGCAGCTACCCAAAGGTGGAGTACTTCTGTTCATGGTGTAAGGTGGAGCAGGTTTGCATGGGGGCTGTGCATGATGAGCTCTGTTCTCTCCATTTACTTTGCTCTGGCACATTGTGCTCATCCTGCGTTGATGACTGCTCAGACAGATATGAGGGATTATTGTCCTGTTGCAATACTGTCAGTAGTATTAAAAGAAAAGGGAAAGCAACAAAAGTACTTGAGATAAGCAGATGCAATAATGCAACACTAATCTAGACAATGCCAAAAGAAGGGAACTAATCTAGACAATGCCAAAAGAAGGGACTTCCACGGTTAGCCAACCTCCATTTTTAAGGGGGAGAGAGTCAAAACTTTTTGCAGATCTGTTCTGAAAAGGGTGCTGGAGAGACAAGGATACAAAGGTGTCTGCAGTAGGAAGTTAAAGCCTGGCAGAAAAGTCTAAACCCCACAGCGGCTGTTTAACAGGCAGCTGTTGGAGGAAACTGAGAGCTGAAGACAATTTCTGATATGATGAAATAGAGCCTTCCTTCAGGATTAACTTTCTTGTGACCGGTTTAGGCTGTGCCTTTAAGAAAGGGACACTTTCTGAACACTCTGGGCGAATGTTTTGATATTAGAATGAAAACAATGATATGCTAATTCAATTTCATTGGTGGGACCCAGTTGTAGTTTTTTGTTTAGTCTTTCAGTCGGGGAGTCAGTCAGCAGTCGTCTTCTTCTTCCCCCTGTGCTGTGAGCTGGCTCGTTTCTCTCTACGATTCCTCTCTAACCAGATAAGAAAACTAACTTTTTGCATTCGCTTTGAGCTTTAACAAAGTTTTCCCCTTTTAATTACCTTCCTTTCTCTCTCTCTTTCTAACCCTTTTGGGAAAAAGGGGAGGTAGGGAGGGAGAAGGGAGCGGCAGGCCAAACCCCCTGGCCACGGGGGGGGGGGGACCTTCCTACTCCACCACATATTTATAATTGGCGCCCAACGTGGGGCATTATGGATAATTGCTGTCCAGAAGCTGGGCTAAAAGGTTGCTTGATTTATTGCCTGCTCGAGTCGGAGTTGCAAACATGAAAGTGTTTTGGCTTTTAGAACGTTTGGTCTTTTCAGTTTGTTCGGTACTGGTCTACAAGTACTTCATGGGAATGATTTTCGATCGCTTAGGCAGATACTTGATGTATAGATTGTATTTATGGTTTAAGTATAAGATTCAGCTTCTTTACGACCGGTGCCTGGGATTCTTCTGGCTTAACAGATACGGGAATGTGACCTCCAGCACTCTGCCCATAGAGATAAAGGAGTTTAAGATCCCGGTAGGCGAAAGGGTTGTTTTAAGTGATGGCTGGGATCCAAAGGTGATTTATTTGATGTGTTTAAATCTGCTGCTGGTGATGGTGATTGCGTACTTGTTATATGCTCTCTATCGGGAGAAAAAGTGTCTAAAGCGTGCTTTGTAATTAAGCGTAGATCGAAACGCAGAAAGCGCAGCTCTAACTCTACCCCAGAGGTATCTAGTGATGAGGAAAATGCAGAATCTGTATCAGTTAACGACAAGGCTAAAAAGTCCATCGGAAAGGCTGCTCTGAACGGTGCTGTTGGTGGCTCTGGCAATCAGCCAGCGGCAGCGGCAGCTCCTAACATGGCTTCCACGCCCTCAGCAGCCATTAATAAGGCAAATCCATTTCCTCCTTCTTCTTCAGCAGGACCGGAAGTGTCCTCCACAGCAGCCGATCCGTCTCAAAACCTGTCAGCTTCTATTAAGCCAGCTGTAAATCCAAACACAGCTCCAGTTAAGCAGGTAGCTGTTTTAAGTACGAGAGGAAAAAAGGGAAAAGCTGATCCAGATGCTGATGGGGGAGAGCAGCAGGATCCTGGTGAGGGAACTTCTGCTCAAAGAGACCCTGCTGAAATGGAGGAAAAGGTTTGTCTTAAAGATATAGCTGAGTTATTGAGATCATCACTGGATGGAGATGCAGGGCAAATTGCTGATAGCAGAACAAGCGAAGGTGGAAGTCTGCAGTGTGGAGTCCAACACGCCGAGTTGCAGAGGCAAAGGATGGAGAAGGAGAATCCAGTCAATTCGCAGAGGTAAAAGCTGTCCAGCTATCTCTCGACGTAGCTGAACGTGAGAGATGGCCAAAGCTTTATCTCTACACTGACTCATGGATGGTAGCCAATGCTCTGTGGGGTTGGCTAAAGAACTGGAAAAAGAGTGGTTGGCAGAGGAAAGGAAAGGCCATTTGGGCAGCTGACCTGTGGCAGGACATTGCTGATCGAATCGAGAGAATTCCAGTGAAGGTGAGACACATTGATGCTCACATTCCTAAGAGCAGAGCTACTGAGGAACAGCAACACAACCATCAAGCAGATCTAGCTGCAAGAGTTTCTCCAGTAGACATGGACTCTGATCTTGATCTCGACTGGAAACACCGAGGTGAGATATTCTTAGCTCGGTGGGCTCACGATTCGTCAGGACATCAAGGCAGAGATGCAACATACCAGTGGGCACGTGACAGATCCATAGACATTTCCATGGATGCTATCACACAAGTCATCCATGACTGTGACATTTGTGCTGCTATTAAGATTCAGATTGTGCTGCTGTCAGATTCAGGCAAAACGACTTAAGCCCTTGTGGTATGGTGACAGATGGTCCAAATACAAGTATGGTGAAGCTTGGCAAGTTGACTACATCACTCTACCACGTTCTCGTTCTGGTAAGCAGTATGTGCTTACTATGGTAGAGGCAAACACTGGATGGTTGGAAACTTATCCAGTACCACATGCAACTGCACGCAACACCATTCTCGGTCTGGAGAGACAAATCCTGTGGAGACACGGAACTCCAGAGAGGATTGAGTCAGACAATGGAACTCATTTCAAAAACAACCTTGTAAAGAGTTGGGCCAAAGAGCATGGCATCGAGTGGATATTCCACATCCCCTACTATGCACCAGCTGCAGGGAAGATTGAACGCTACAACGGTTTGTTGAAGACCACTCTTAAAGCCATGGGGGGTGGATCTTTGAAAAACTGGGAAAAACATTTAGCACAAGCAACCTGGCTGGTAAATAGTAGAGGTTCAGTGAACCGAGCTGGACCTGCACACTCAGATCTGCTACAGAAAGTAGAAGGTGATAGAGTTCCTGTTGTTAAAGAAAAGAATCTGTTAGGTAAAACTGTTTGGGTATTTTCTCCCTCAGGAGAGGCTAAACCTGTCCGAGGGGTGGTTTCAGCTGAAGGTCCAGGTCACGCTTATTGGGTAATGCAAGAGAATGGTGAAATTCAGTGTATTCCACAAAGAAATTTGACTTTAGCTGAAAGAGTTTAATTTCAGAGTGTTGTACAGCAACACTCTGTTGCTGTACACTTGTCTCTGGAGAGACAAGGATACAAAGGTGTCTGCAGTAGGAAGTTAAAGCCTGGCAGAAAAGTCTAAACCCCACAGCGGCTGTTTAACAGGCAGCTGTTGGAGGAAACTGAGAGCTGAAGACAATTTCTGATATGATGAAATAGAGCCTTCCTTCAGGATTAACTTTCTTGTGACCGGTTTAGGCTGTGCCTTTAAGAAAGGGACACTTTCTGAACACTCTGGGCGAATGTTTTGATATTAGAATGAAAACAATGATATGCTAATTCAATTTCATTGGTGGGACCCAGTTGTAGTTTTTTGTTTAGTCTTTCAGTCGGGGAGTCAGTCAGCAGTCGTCTTCTTCTTCCCCTGTGCTGTGAGCTGGCTCGTTTCTCTCTACGATTCCTCTCTAACCAGATAAGAAAACTAACTTTTTGCATTCGCTTTGAGCTTTAACAAAGTTTTCCCCTTTTAATTACCTTCCTTTCTCTCTCTCTTTCTAACCCTTTTGGGAAAAAGGGGAGGTAGGGAGGGAGAAGGGAGCGGCAGGCCAAACCCCCTGGCCACGGGGGGGTTGGGGAAAGGTTTCCTGTATTACATACATTGCTGTATATTTCTGTATATATTGTAAATATTGTATATTTTTGTACATATTCACTGCATTCCATATCTGCTTGTAAATACAGCTTTCATCTGCTTCTCCGGCTGAGTTAGCTGTGGAATTCTTTTGTGTGTGGGGGGGAACCTTCCTACTCCACCACACTTTCTGGAGGCAAGCAGGGTTTCTTCCTCTGGCTGCTACAAAATCTTCAGCAAGATGGTCACCTCATTTGTCAATCCTGGACCAAATGAGAGGCCTTTTTTTCTTTTTTAAAAAAATATTTTTTTTTAACCCAAAGTGTCCTTTGTCTTCATATAAAATACATGTTAAAATGAGCCCTTTCATTCTGCCTGCTTGAAAACTGCTGTTGAAAGACTGGTGATAAAACCTCATGTGTTAAATTACACTGGAAAACTATCAGCATGATGCAGAATAAACTGCAGTGTTGTATGCATATGACTCTTGGCACAATGTTAGTCTTGGTCTGTGAGGAGGATTCCCACAAAGTAAATTAAAGAACTGCACAAAATTTCCCTATTCAAAGCACTTGTTCTACTTCTGTCAGCTCTGCTGTGCTTTCTAAAAGACCCCAAACCAGCTGTACAGGGCACAGCTGAACAAAAGCAGCCATGGGGAGACCTTATCTGTAAGAAAAGACTGGCTCTGTGAAGCCTTTGCTTTAGTGCTTGACTGCAGAGTAGATAAGAGGTTTGGGAGTAAAAGGAGAAACGATGTTTTCCACTTGGCTGCTTTTTCCTGTATGATCACTAGAGGCAGAAGTGAATGATCCAGATCCATCCTCCAGCATGGTGAGGCACAAATAGGTAAGTGATAACTCGTAGTTAGCCATTCTGTCCCTTCTGAAGGAGAAGATGACTATACTGCTGTACTGCAGGAAAGGAAGAACTCCTTTTGCTCTGAAGGACTTGTGCTGTTCCTCCAATTTCCTAATCATGCAATTAGAGAGCTGCTATTGGACCTATGTCCCTGGGCCTGGCCTAATCTATGTCTTAAAATGATGGCTTGGAAGTAGAAAGGACTGGGGCTGATTATCCTGCTGTAAGACATTTGTCTTACTTCTAGAGGCTGAGTTGCAAGTTGCATGGATAGAGAGGCTGTACAGGACAAAGGATGACCGTACTGGTGGAGCTTTATGTGTTTGGCAAGCAGATCCTACTGCAATTAACTACCAGGCCTCTGCTAGCTCCTGCTGGTCTGATTTGATCTGGGAGGGTTGGGAGGGTGATGGAAATGATGTCCACTCACAAGTGGATGCACTATTCTATTTTAAAAACAAAAGTCAAACATTTATAAGTATGGAGGGAATGTTTGATGTAGAGCCCACAGAGGTCACTCAGTGAATCTGAAATAATGAGCCCTAATCCTTAACAGCTTCTTCATTTGATAGTGGCTCTGGAAATAAAAATCTGTCTTTTTGAGTTCTAGTGAGTGTCAAGCTGTGTGCTGTGTGCTCTCACACCCCCTAGTACTAGAACAAATGCTCTTTGGCAATGAGATAGGTGTTAGTCAGTAAAAAGGATGGGTAGGAAACCTCTCTTGGCCCTTGCTTCTTTTCTTGTCAGATCAAGTGACCCATACTCTACAGATGAGTTATTTTGTTTCAGCTCCAGTTACATTCACATCTGCTTCTCAACAGAGATGTTTGTTTTTATACCTGGGAGCTGAGGCTTTTTGTAGAAGATGAGTTATAAAGTACTTAATTAGGAAGGTGGAGAGCAGTTTGAAATGAAACCTACGCCTTCCCCGTGAGAGTGGCATTGTGCTTCTCAGTTGTAGAGGCTGTATTGATTAATTCATGCTGCCTTGAAGTGCTATTGTGCTAGTCACCTTAGCTCTGGCAAATGGTGTTTTTATAATGAGGCAGAAAGGGTTTGGAATAATGAGACACAAAAATAATCACTGTGGTGGAGCAATAGAAACTCCATCTTCTCGAAAAATGTACAAAGCGTCTTTTACTGTGCAATGGCAGGTGGCAAAGCACAGTGACTGCTATGCTTTCTTCCACCAGAGATGATGGGGAGAAGGCAATCTCTGACATGAAAGCAAGACCACAATGAGGGTACTTAAACTACTGCAGAATCCTTTATCAATGTGATGAATAATCTTAGAGCATGTATCAGAAAAGCATACAGCTCATACTCTGCTTGAAGAGGGCTGAGAAGGCAGCCTTTGCTTTTGCCCTGCAAAAACCCACACCAAAGCCAAGCCCCAAAAAACTGTTGGGCTACTTCTTGGCTATTTTGAAAGCAAGCAACCTATCTCCTATAGGCTGTTTTCTAAGAGGAAGGAAACCAAATCTCTTAGTATTAGTGGAATAGTACCATGGGCACAAAATCTCATTGCCTTTGGAGCAGCACTTCCTATAGCAGCAGAAATTGTCAGCTGCTGGACAGAGTTCTTATTTGCTTTTATATAAACCAGACAAAATCTCGACCACTTTAATGGATCACAATATTTATGTATCATTCTCTATTTCATGCCCACCAAGTACTTCAACAAGCTCCAATTAAGGTGGCAAAACACCAAAAAGTAGTTAATATTTGCTCCTTACAAATGGGATGGTCTCAAGACCAGTTAATTTTGAATTGTAATCCTCAGAGCCTTTGCCTTCTGACATTCCAGTTGAAGGAATGTAGCTGGAGGAGCTTCTTACAAGAGAGGATACGCCTGGATTAGATTGGGTGGGTGCTGTGCTGACACAGGTACAGCCTCCAGTAGTGGAATTAGTGAGCTGAGAGCAGGGGTAAGAGGCTTTGCCTCTGTCTGCACCTGCCTTTTCCAGAAAGCCCTAAACGACTTGCCAGGAATAGAAACCAGGTCTGCACTGGTAGTAATCACAGAAGTTTAGGGCCCTGAAGAGACCTCGAAAAATCACCCAGTCCAATCCCCTGCCAGGGCAGGATCACCTCTACCAGATCACACAGGAATGCATCTAGGCAGGTCTTGAATATCTCCAGAGAAGGGGACTCCATAACCCCACCCTGGGCAGCCTGTTTCAGTGTTCCGTAACCCTCACAGTAAAATTTTTTTTTCACAAGTTTCCATGGAACTTCTTATGCCTCAACTTCCACCAGTGCTCCTTGTGCTGTCATTGGGCATCACTGAGAAGAGCCTGACTCCATCCTCTTGGCACTCATTCTTTACATCTTTATAAACATGAGGTCACCCCTTAGTCTCCTCCTCTTCTCTAAACTAAAGAGCCTCAGCTTCCTCAGTATCTCCTTGTAAGGAAGATGTTCCACTCTCTTAATCATTTTTGTGGCTCTGTGCTGGACTCTTTCAGGCAGTTCCCTGTTCTTCTTGAGCTGAGGGGTCCAGAACTGGACACAATATTCCAGATGTGGCCTCATCAGGGCAGAGTAGAGGGGGGAAGAACCTCTCTTGACCTTTTAACCACGCCCCTTCTAATACACCCTAGAATGGCATTAGCCTTCCTGGCTACAAGAGCACACCGCTGGCTCATGGTCAACCTTTCATCCACTAGGACCCCCAGGTCATTTTCCCCTTCCCTGCAGGTCAGTCCCCAACCTATCCTGGTCCATGGGGTTGTTCTTTCCCAGGTGCAAGACTCTGTACTTGCCCTTGTTGAACTTCATTAAATTTCTCTCTGCCCAACTCTCCAGTCTGTCTAACCATATCTTTCTGCTCTTTGTGTGTATTTTTGAGATGAATGCATGCTAAAACTAATCTAGCAGACATAAAAATCAGTAAGAATTGCCCTGCTTGAAATAAAAATGTCATACCCACTTGTGATTATTTGAGAGGGAAAAGCCATCATGTGCTGCGTTAGAGATGAGGCCTGTGCAGGAGAGACTTGGGAGATTCTCCATATTCTGTCTCAGTGCAGCTCTGATGGCTACTCTGGAGCTATTTAAAACAACATGTTGATGACTTTATTAGACTGTTAAATTTCTCCAATACAAAGTATAGTCCAGAGAGAAGTTTTTATACATTCTTAAGAATTCAACAGTCCATCCCTTCCTGATCTATATCCTTGACTGGGATCAAATGGTGCTGTAAGTAGGCTGAGTCCCATCCTTGTTCAAAGAAGCAAAGTATTTATCTGATTAAAAAACACAACCACCCCAAACCCTGGGATTACTTGTCTAAACTTTCCTGTGTAACCTGAATTAGACAACTGTGGATTTAGGTCCCAATGTAATATGGATACAACTGCAAAAATCAATGCATAAACCAGAGCCCAGAAGAGAATTATATTTAACAGGAGACAGAAAATCAAAACAGATTTCAAACAAATTAGAAATTAGAACTGCAGCATCTTGAGCCGAGCTTGCCTTATGGGGAAAGCTTCTTAATGTAACTATGGTGATTTGCTTTTTTTTCTTTGCCAGAACTTCCCATCAATAGTATTGGCCCATGTCATGCCTCCGTTCTGTGACTTAGTACTGTGTCATGGGTAGCAGGCCAACAACACTGAAATGACAAGAAGATAATTAAAGCTTTACTTTACAACTTGTTGGAACTTGAAAGATATTGGAAGGTGCTGGTATGAATTCTGAGCACCTGAGCTGTAACGGTATCACAGGGTGGAGGCAGTATAGCTTTTAGTCTAGTGAAAGATCCGGTATTTCCCAGATCTAATAAAGTATATTGGATCCTTAATTTGTTTTAGAAAAAGATCCAAGCACTTTGCATTTGTTTAACCTAATCCAATCTCAACCACTGCTAAAATGAAAGGGCTCTGTCTTGCATGTCACACAGAGAAAAATCTGCCGAATTTGTAGCTTTCAGAAGAGAATGGTCACTTGTGTTTGCAACAGTAACCAAACCAATGAGAAGACTGCCCTTTCTCACATAGGTTCATGTAGTTTAAAAAGCACTGGAAGTCTTACAACTATTCATTCAACTGAAATATTTGTAGGAAGAGAAAGTTCAGAGGAGACCTTATTGCTGCCTGAAATTGCCTGATGGAATAATGTGGAGGAGACCGAACAAAATTCTTCTTATAGGTGCACAGGGATGAGAGGCAATGGATGCAAGCTGGAACATAGGGAATGATGATTAATTATAAGGAAAATATTTTTTACCACAGTGGTGCCTAGAGAGGTTGTGGGATCTCAGTCCTTGGTGGTGTTCAAGCATCCTGAGCAAATTGTTCCAGTTGATGCTACTATGAGGACCTCAGGACCAGCTTGTCCAACTCAAATTGTTCTGTAATGGTTTTTGAGACTGGAGCTGGGCCTATAAGTATTGAACTAATGTTTATTATCTCTAGTAGGACTAATACAGATAACAAATCTCTTGATATCTGAGGCAGTTGACAAGACTTGAAGGCACTTGACTTGACAGTGTAGCAGAATCATTTGCACCTGGGTCAGTGTGTGTCAGGCTGATTTGCATGGAGTCTGGAATTGAAGAAACAACCATGGGATTACTTCTGTATTTCACAGCATTGACACAGTTGAAAATAATGGGAGTTAGAATACTGACTTGTGGTACTTAAAAATGGTAACTGGAAAGGTAAACATGTTTTACATTAAAACAACAACACCATCCCCCCCCCCCCAAAAAAAAAAAAAAAGGAAAAAAAGATTCTGATTCAGGATATGGCAGCATGATAGGAAGTTGTTGATGTGTCAGTGCTATGGTAAGAGTAAAAACAACTTCTATGTTACAGATTGAGAGGGGAATATATTTTACCTTGACTTTACACTGGACTCCAACATAGATCCCAGCATGTTCCCAGTGCTTTCCTTCAGGTAACCTGTGTTGTAATGGCAAGAGTTTTTATCAACTACTCTGTCCCTGTGCCCAGTTCTGCTGCTCACCTTCCTGATCCATTTCTGGGTGCTAATGTCAATTACTGACAAGGATGTGCTTTTTTTGTCTTTACTGACTGAGATTTTTTTCTGTCTGAAGCAGGTGAAGAAGCTTGTACAAGGTCAGCTGGTTATTTACAGATGTCCAGCAGTCCATTAAATGTTTGCTCTGGACAACTGAGGTCCATGGGTCCATTTAGATAGATAATTGCAGTGTATTTAGTGCACTTAAGCACCATCATCCCTTTTCTCCCTGGAGTTACTGCAGCATTCCTTATGCCTCTGTTTTGCTTAATCAGTCTTCCAAAGGAAAATGTTTAATGAGTCCCACTTGCGATTTTCCAACTGTTTGTCTGGCTGCAGTCATTTCCAAGAGGCTGTATTAATGGTGCTGTTTGCTCTTGATCATGTCAGTGTTAATGCATGTATGTGCTGTGTCTGCCTCATCACCACATAATTAGCCTGTGTTTGGTAAGTGAGGATATGTTTGCCTTCTTGATTAAGAAGGGTCTAAGAAATCTTTGCATGCTTGGTAGGACATAACTTATGAAAAGAGCTAGTTTAGAAGAGCAGCCCAGCAGTAGAAATTCCTAGCATTTCCCTAATACTTTGCTGGCTAGAGAGCAGTTTGTGAATGCTAATGAAATCAGCTTTGCATGACCCCAGTGAAGTAGCTGTGCATTATTCCTATGAGATGGAGATGGAGGCACAGCATGATTAAGTGACCTGTCTCATTTCATATGGCTGCTGGGATTCCAGCATTTGCTCAGGTGCTGGCTTTCAGCACTACACCCAAGGGCCAAACTGGGATAAAATACAGGACTGGTAAAGTGTGTGTGTGGTTTTTTTTCTTCTTTTTCCTTCTAGAAACTGCTGTTTTGTGTCCTGAAAGCTAAACTCTTGTTTAAACTAAAATGTCTCTATAGCTGCAAAGTTAATATTCAAAACATGAATGACCTGTAATCAATGCCTTCCTCCTGCAGTCAGCCTGTAATAATAAATATTAGAGAAATGGACTGCAGGCATTTCTCCCATGATAAGTTAGTTCAAAAGTTTGTCATGAAGACTTGGATGATGCCAATCAGCTTCTGTTTCTCCTCCAGTCAAATGAGACAAGAAAGGAGTAGGGTGGGTGCATTAATGTGCTAGAAGAGTCTGTACACATCACATCTTCTGCATGAGAGGGAACAGATGTTGGGTTGTATGAGAATCCCCTTTTATTTCCACTCTGATCCCTGCTAGGATCACAAAGGGAGGACCTGTCGCTTAGAGCTGATCAGTGGTGCCCCATCGTTCAAATTCACCTGGTGGAGGCAATAATTTGGTATCTTTTTCCAGTGAGCTTTTGATGTCCCTTCATAGCTCTGGCCTGGTCAAGATTGTGTGTTTCAGACTTGTTGTTTCTACTGGAGCATTTAAAAGGAGCCACCATAGTGTGTTTTGTCTTCCTGCATGTTGCTGATTATTTTTTACAGAAGTTGTTTTAGTAACTATTGTAGGAGGAGGAACCAGAAAAGTTGGAGAGTTGTCTGTGGAGGGCCTAAGCCATTTCTTGATGTATTCATGCACTCCAATATTTAAAATGAAGTAAGTCAGTGAAATCTGGTCAGGCAGTTTTGTCAACACGTGGGGACTTGACTATGTACACGGATCTGTTGGCTAGGTGCATGTTCAGTTCAGAAAAGCCGCTGAGATCATCCATTGGGTGAAATGAAGCCACTCTCGTTATCAGTGGTATTGCAGCTGCTTAACCAGTGCTGAATCCCAGCCAAATTCAGAGCTGACACTCCTTTATATGCTGTCCTGCAGAGAATGGCATAAATCAGAACTTGCGCAAGGAGGCCAATCAACAGTTTAATTTAGTGGTTGGTAAGTGCTCCTGATTCCCAGGATCTAATTCTCTAAGCACCTGTGTCAGTGAAATTGCTGTTAACCCTGAGTTCACTGGCAGTGCTGTACCTAGTAACTTGGGGATTTAGCAGCAGAGAGGTACTTGTGATCTCAGGTATTTTTGAGTGGACAGAAACAATCCATGGAATGAGAGGCTGGAGTGTAATGCACAGTGGGCTGTTGTGTGCTAAGCCCAGCATAAGAAATGAAAGCATGTTTAAAAGAACCAGCATGCCAGCAAGCAGCAACAGTAGTGTATCTAATGCTGGACGGCCTGCTGTGGGACAAAACGACTAGTCTATTTGATTAGGTGCTGTTGACCCCTGACAGCAGGATCTCTGCAGCCAAAGTTACTGATGCTTTATCCAGACAAGGGGAGAGTGAGCAGCTTTTGTCAGAGTTAGTAAAGTATCTGTCTGAGACAGTGGAATGAAACTGGCTGGGTTATTGGGGTAGTGCTCTGTGGTTCCTTGTCTTAAGGTGGGAATGCATGTAGTGATCAGAGCTTCTGGCCCAGTGGCTGGCATGCCAGCTTCATCTGTGCTGGATCCTGGGTTTCCCTGTGGCTGCTCACTATTCCACTGTCCTTCCACCCCACTGAGTCCAGTAGCTTTTATATGAAACAGTGCCCAGGGGAGTATGTTGGTTACTCATCTAAAAATGGTTTTAACAGGTGAGCATGTGCTTGTGTGTGTGTGCATGTGCTGGGAACTGGAGAGTAAACAGTCCCAGCACCTGCTTTTGTTTAGGCTTTGGGGATTTTGTGCTTTTTGTAATGGATAAGCAGCGAGATACATTTGTTTGGCAACTATTGTGATACATGATAAAGACTAGGGACAGTACTATTTTTTTCCCTTGAAAGGCAGCAAGCTCTGCGTTGCACAGAAAGAGATGGGAAATGTAGGAATAATCTTCCATGGATATAAGTTTATTTGTGGCATAAGCTTTTCTTCCTGTTGCCTGATCTGCTGACTTTAAAATTTTAGGTCAGTTTCTGAAGGCTTAGCTAATGAGAACATGTGCACACAGAAACATTTGACAGAAATTGGGTCATGTCAGTCAGTCGCCTTGCTACTGTAAAAAAATGCCTTAGTAATATTAGTGAAAATTGCCCTCATTTTTGTGGCAGAAGGGAGGCAAAGAGTACTTTGCTGTCTTAACAGCCTCACCTCTAGCAGAATCAGTTAAAATGGGAAGTTATTGCAGCGTGAAGATCAGAGGAAAGACTCTGACAGAGTGCAGCTAGTTCAAATCAGCCTTGATTAATCCATCATCCATGATTGAAAATTGGTGGTGTAAGGTTTTCAAGGTCACTGCATACAGGACAAAACTGATGGTGGTTATTCCTTAAGGGGTTCAGCTTTCACCCACATTTACACCAAGCCCTAAATGAATAGTACTTCAAAAATGAAAGGAGACAGTGGTGCCTAGAAAAGGTTTATTCCCTTCTTTCTGAATTTACTTGGGCTTAGGTCCTCAAGGAGGCAGTTATATGACAAGCTACTACTTTTGGTACCTGCAAGTCCAAAGTTAAGAGCCTTATAACTCTAACTCTGGTGGAGCTCATGTCTTCAGGTGTATTTGTTTGTTGTCACTGGATTGCCCCAGTGCTCTGTCTCATAGACCACATGCCCTTTGGAGAGGGGAGTGGCTGGCTGTTGAGAGGAGAAAGTATGATGTTTTCATTTTGGAATTTGAGGACATTGGCAGAGGGAGGACCTGGGAATCCTAAATTATATGAAACAGCAATAAATAGGGGGAGGTGGAGTGCGCTGCAAACCAGGTTGTTTTCCTCTGATAGTGTACTGTGGGTACTGTGTTCCCCTCTTGTCATCAATTTGGTACCTATTCAGCAGATCTGTCTTGGTTTGTGCAAGTGCAAGCATTGCTTTCTCTCCTTTCTCCCAAGTAGCCTGTTGCCAGAGCATCCTCCTTGGAGCAGTGTGCTTGAATTTCATCAGGCAAGTAGGGATATGAACCTGTGACTTTCTGTGTACTTGATCCTGGGCTTTTTTTATAGCAGAGCTTAATGACAGCATGCTCCCAGTGAATCTGTAATTGCCATACGCTGGACAGGGCAACAGATTTTGTGTATCAGTAGAAATGCTGTTGCAGGTAGCAATAGTAGCTGGGGGAAAGGTATTGATTATCACAGAGAAGGGGAGGGGGAAACAACCAAACTGGAACAGTGGTTCAAAAAGGCTTCTTTTTGTTCCAAAAGTTAAGGAGGCTTTTCGAGAAATATGAGGAGGTGCGTCTCTAGAGCTGAAAGAGAAAGCACTTCGGAGAAATGGGCTCTCTGTCTTCCCAACACTTCTTGCTGATAACCTTAAAAGGCTACTCTTGTGTTCTTGAGAATCCCCATTAATTACCAAGTGGAAGCAGATTTGTGACAGTACAGAGCCCTAAACATCACATATAACTAATATACCACCGAAGGAGGAGCATGGGAGGGAGTGGTGGAGTTAGTTTTCCTCTGGGCTCCATACTGAGTAGTGACACTAGTCCCAGTGTGCCTCACAATTGGGTTATGTTTCAGCTGAAGCCTTATAAAGGACTCCGTGTTTAGTGAATGGGCCTTTGTGGTTCTCTGCAGTGCACTGCAGTGTCTGTGTGGTGTGCAGGGACTCTGGGAGCATAATTCAGATGCCACAGGCTCCTTCACAGGGCAAAGCAACATTAAAATACAGAGAGCTACAAAGCTCTGTTGAGACATTTTGTGGCTGCAGGTGGTTTTTTTTTTTAATTGGCAAACTTCTGTATTGTGTTGAAAGAGGATTGTAATTAGTTGAGCCTTATTTTTCTCATGACTGCTTAAACGTTGCCATGCTTTTCAGGATATTATTTTTCTCTCAAAAAAGGAAGGTTTATGGTCTGTATTGCCATAGACTTTCATCCTTAAGGAGAAATGACTCATTGCATACAGTAAATTTCTAGAATGTTTTTCAAGTACTTATATCCTTTAATAGCATCATTCATACTGCAGTTACTCAAAAAGAAAAAAAAGACAAGCAGAAACATGCAGGTCTCAGGCTGTTTATATGTGTAATGCTGCTGCATACTTAATAAGCGAGGAGATCCTTTTGTATTTATTTTGAAAACTGGTATCATGTAAATAATCTTAAGGCTTCCATAAAGCAGGACTTTGCGATGGTCAGATCCTACTAAAGGTCTAACTGCTACTTGCTGGCATAATCCACAGCTTTCAGATCTCAGTAGAACACTGAAGGGTTGCAAAACTGCTCTCCAAATACAGTTGCAAATATCTCACCCTCTACCTCTCCTCCATCCCCACGTCACAAATAGCTAAAGGAGGAAAACCTTTACTGTTGAACAAGAATATTCCTAAGTGATGGACATCAGTAATTTAGCCAATTATAATTTATTTATTCCTTGATTACTCATTGCGCTATGACTAAAATGAATGTTTTTATGTTTTGTTCTTTTCTAGCAGTGTTATTACATGGAGAGGGTTCTTTTTTAGTTCCTACACATTCAGTTCATCTACAACCCACGATTTAGCTCAGTGGAATGAACTACTGTAGACAAAGAGTGGCAGGCTGAGAATTAGTCTGCTTACAAAAACCACGGGCAGACAATTGCTAGAGTGCTCAGGACACAGGGGGATAATGTGCTTTTACTTAGATGAGTAATTGCACTAGCCACCAGGCGTTTTATTTTGCAGTTTTTTTCCCATCTCTAAACTAGCTGCCCAAGGTTTATACCTAATTCTGAAGAAAACCTGTGCAGCTTGCATGCTTTCCTGTGAATATGGTTACCCAGCTCGAAAGGTGTCGTTGTGACAGTTGCCATGGAGGAGGGGCAACCTCGCTTCAGGAAGTTTCTGCACTGTTTGGGCAGTCTGTTCAATGCAGTTTAGTACTGGGTAAGCTCTAATTTAGTTTGTCAGAAGCTGGACACTTTAAGAAACCCTCAGTTTAGGAAAGATGTTGACTTGCTGGAATGTGTCCAGAGAAGGGCAGCAAAGCTGGGGAGGGGTTTGGAGCACAAGCCCTACGAGGAGAGGCTGAGGGAGCTGGGGTTGCTTAGCCTGGAGAACATGAAGCTCAGGGGAGACCTTATTGCTGTCTACAACTACCTGAAGGGAGGTTGTGGCCAGATGGGGCTAGTCTCTTCTCCCAGGCACCCAGCACCAGAACAAGAGGACACAGTTTCAAGCTGCGCTAGGGGAGGTTTAGGCTGGATGTTAGGAAGAAGCTCTTCATAGAAAGAGTGATTGGCCATTGGAATGGGCTGCCCAGGGAGGTTGTGAAGTCACTATCACTAGAAGTGTTTAGGAAGAGACTGGATGGGATGCTTGGTGCCATGGTTTAGTTGATTAGATGGTGTTGGATGACAGGTTGGACGCGATGATCTCAAAGGTCTCTTCCAACCTGGTTAATTCTATTCTATTCTATTCTATTCTATTCTATTCTATTCTATTCTATTCTATTCTATTCTATTCTATTCTATTCTATTCTACTCTACTCTACTCTACTACTCTACTCTACTCTACTCTATACCTGAAGATGGGTTGTTTTTCACCTTGTTTAGGTTTCCATATTGCATAGAGAGTATATAAAAGCACAGGCCCTGCTATTGAGGTATTAACTAGTGCTGTTCTAAGATAATGTAGGTTGGGAGGGATCTGTGGAGGGTATCTGTTCAGAAATGCTCTGCTTGAAGTGGGGCCAGCTTGGGTCAGGTGGCTTAGAGTTTTGTTTGGTTGAGTTTTAAATACCTTCAAGGATAAAGCTTCCTGACCGACCTGGCCCCTCTTCTGGTGTCTGATCAGCTGCATGGTGGGGGGAACAAAAAAAGGCAAAATAATGCAAATATCGAATCGGGATTTCAGGCACTGGTCTCAGTTCGATGTTGTCTGCAAACTTGTGGAGAATGTTATCTAGGTCATTTAAAAAAAGACTCTAAATAGTGTTGACTGTAATATCTGTCCTTAAGTGATGCTGCTAGTGGCACCAGTTGGACTTTGTGCTGTTGATCACAAGATTGGGGTTTTCACTTAAGCCAGTTATGCTGTACTTATAGGATTAAGGTGGTAGCTGATGGCTTAGGCATTTCACAGTGTTGCATGTAGTGTGCCTGGATGTACTTTGTCTCTTGTTGGCTAGCATCCTTTGTTTCCTCCTCATTTAAAAAGAAAAGAAAATGAAGTTTTGTGACTAGTGTAGCACTTACAAGCCACATAGTCATGACTGATGTTGATATTTCAGGGAGCAGCCTCTGGGTTCAGTAGTGCAGGCCTGAAGGGCCCTTTTTGAATAGTTTCGTGCCCTCCTCACCCTCCTTCCCCCAGTCCCTCCTTTTTGCAAAGCACCCATGAGAACATTCCATTCTGTGCCTTGTGTATCTTCAGGAATGGCAGATCCTGATCTAGCTGGGGATGTCCCTACTTACTGCTTACTACTGGACTAGATGACTTCTAGAAGTCCCTTCCAACCCCATGCATTCTATGATTTTCAACACCTCCAGCTTTTATGGCTTTGTGAGTAGTGTCACATGGCTGCTGCTTTGTTGTGTGTACAGCACCAGTGGGTCACGAGGAGTGTGAGTCAGGCTGCATGTCCAGGATATCAGCAGTGATATCTACGAGAGCTCTTGTTTTGACTCATTGCCTTGACTGTTTTCTGCCTGAGTTCAACTACTAGTGGTGGCCCTGTGGCCAGTGTTGGTTGTATATTCCCAAACACTGGTTTAAGAGTATTTTATATTAGCAATGATGTACTTTAATTGCAAATGAGTGGAGGAGTTTGCCTTTGAATACGAGGTACCCTGTGCTGGTGGTGGATAAACAAGTTAGATGTCAGTGAGGTTGAGCTGCTCTGCAAGGGCAGGTGAGATGGGAGCCAAGGGTGATGCTGAGCCTGGCAGAGCATTGACCTCCCTGAGCTTACAGATACCTCCCAAACCAAGGATGAGAGACTGTGACCATGATATCTCCTGTATCTTTCCTCTCTGTGGCTCTCCCCAACAGTTGGATTGTCTCTTACCACTGTGCCGGGTCAGAGCAGGCCTTGAGCCACCAAACCCTGTCAGGGAGAGGTTGCAGAGAATCTTGATGCACTTGGACCCTTATGTTACAGTAGGATTAGAGAAAATCACTTGCTAACTAATGAGGAAACTCTCCCAGGATATAACAGAGAAATTTCTTAAAACCTTTTTGACTTTCTAGGATCTGTCTAGTCTTCAGATGGCCAGCTCTTGCCAAATGATGGTACACTTCATAAACAGCTGTCATATCCCCTGTGATTTTACCTACTCTGCTCAGGAGAGTGACAACTTGTTTGTAAAGCATGTGACCTTAAGTCATGGTTCTGCCACTCTGCTGGTCAAATGGCAAGGCATCTCTTTTGTTTTTACTGCTTTCCCACTATTTTTCTTGCTGTGATGTTTTCATAACAATTTAAATTGTTATGGGTTTGGTGCATTGCAAGAGGTTGTATGGCTGTACTTGCAATTCTAACTGGCTCCTCTTTGTTCTGTGCAATGCTGCTCAGAAATTTAATGTGCTAATTATTTGCTCTTCCAGATGCTTCAGTAAAAATGTTATGTAAAATGGAGTCTAATGCTAATCCCTGTGGAAGCACACTCATAAATGCCTTTCTTGTTCAAAGCACTGCTGCCCAGTGCTGCCCAGCGCTGCTCTCTGTTTGTGATTTCCAGTTAACTTTCAAACCATCTGACAGTGCTTCTGTCCAAACCAATTTCATTCAAACATTTTAGTGATTTTTGTGAGGCACTTTAGTGGATGTTTGATGAAAGTTGAGATATTACATCTCCTGCATTCCCTTTGGCTACTGTTTTTAAAAATGTAATAATTCAAAACAATCAATCTTCCTTGGCCCAATCTGTTTTATTTGCTATAGTGCCATTGCACGCAACAGCACACAGTGTGGGATCTTCCTCCTACTTTGAAGCTGGAATATTTCAGTGACAGTTACTGAAGTCGCTATTATTTCTGCCTAGACAGACAGGCATTACCGTGTAGGTGATGAAAACACAAAAGACATGTAGGTGATGGGAATGTAAAAGGCATGTGCATGACAGAAATGCAGCAATCTGCACTGTGTTAGTAGGAAAAGCACTGTTTTGGTTCTGTTCCAAAGCTGCTGAGCAGATGCTAAGGTAGTGGTAACAATATGGTGGCTCAAACAGGTGCCCTCAACCTCCTGTTTGTTGGGCTTGCCTGTGTAGGCTCTTGATGTCTATTTCCCTTTGAGCTGTGCTGACCAAGCTTCTCTTAATGGCTCTTGCATTTGGAAATCTGTCTAAAAGCTCTTGCAGTCACTGCTGTTCAACACGCTGCCTCACAGCCATGGCCAGGCTGGAGCTCTGTGCATGTGTCTGAAATGTCTCCTACTGGGAGACAAAGCAAACTGCTTTAAGTGGTGTAATGCCCTGGCTTTGTGGGGAATCACAGCACTGCTGAGGTGGTATGCCAGGGTGTGTGTGTGTGTATGTATACACATATACAATATATATATTTTTTCCCTCAGTGTCTCTGGAAAGATGAAGATTCCTGCTTGTCTTGTGTGTGTGCTGCATAACAACCTGTCTGTTTGCAGCTCATCTGCATCACCTATAGAATTTGTAACTGCAGTTGAGTGATGTATTGATTTTGCATACTGTACCCCTCTTCATCTCTTTGGGGATCAGGATCATCAGAGCTATGCTGAGATCTCCTGAGTTCTTCACCCCTAACCGGCTGAATCACCTTAATATGCACAGTTTTTGGGGAAAATTGGGAAATAGCGTGGGAAAAATAGCATGTGCTCAGAAGTGTGTCACCCAAATAAATGAAATGGGTAATGTTGCCCTGAGCAAATAGGATTTATAGCAATTTCAATATGTGGGTGTGGGGAAGAAATACAGACAAGTGTAATAAAAGAAATATTAGTTGTTTTTTTTCCAAGAAATTGCCGTGTGAAGTATCATCCTTGGGACAGAAAAGTTACCTTGATGTTGAAATAATGCACTCAGCCTCTACCTGTCAGTGTTATATCAAAGCCTCAGTAAATTTTTCTTTCCCCCAGGCATTATTTTACAGCTATTGTTCTCCATACCAAACTCCATTCATAACATGTATTTATAGCTGGAGTGATCTTTGAGATTCTTCATAATATATAAAAACGAGGAAGCTGCCACAAATTGGCTTTTGGTTTCCTCTGAGGCTTGCAAAATAGATGTTAAAAGCAGATGATTTAAACCAGCAATTTTATTAAAAAATGTGTTATTGTCATTTGTAGCTTTCACAGCTATTCTCTAGAACTACCACGCTTTTCCAAGGAGGAAGTGTGAAGCTTTGAATCTACAGCTTTGTTTTTAGTTTATTTTAAGCTTTCAGGCAACAAATCTGCTGGACCAAATGTGTGCCAGACTTATGCCAGTAGAGCTTCTGGTTCAGACTGTTTCTCTTTCAATGTATATGTATATATTTAACTTCTGTTTCATTTCAGTGGGAGACAGACAAGACAGGGAGAAACTCAGGACTGGCTATATTCAAATGCTTGGTGCTGCAGAGGTGTATGTCCACGGAGGTTAAGTTTTTCCTTGCCACTGACTTTGAGTCATCTACTTAGGCCTGCCTGAAAATAAATAAGTAAATACCTATGTACCATTCTGGAAAATCACCCATGGGTCAAATGTATTTTTTCTAATCACACAGAAGCTGGGATGGAGCAGGCATTTCTACCTGGATTTTCATGTTCCAGCTGGTGCCTGCCTTCATTTGGAGGCCAGGCTCTTCAGCTCTGCTTTGCTGGTCTGGGGTCAGAATTTGCATATTGATCCAGGTCTCCTTTAGCTTTTTATTTACTTCCAAATGATCAGCATGTAGCAGGCTGAATTTCAATAGTAAGTATGTTAAAGTGCTTAAAGTGGTGGTGTTTAATGAAGACTGATTAAAAAGGCTGGATAATGCAGTCAGCAAGATACATAATCCAACATGATGATCAAGAATCTCTGAAAGAAGTAGAAGTCTTCCCAGTGTTATCAGTCAGAGGAGCAGTAAGCTTTTGTGAGGGTTAAGTTCCAAAAGTGGCAGGAGAAGACTGACTCTAAGCAAAATACACATCCATTTGAGGTGTAGGATACTTGGCAAATAGGGATGAGAGTTTCACAAATTCTGTGATTTCAGTGTGGTTTTTTGTGTACCTGTGTTGGTCTGTATGCACATAATGAATCATTTCATGCAGAGCTCTTGAGCCAGAGGTGAAACAGACCTTCAGCAGTGGTAGGTAAAAGGGTTTCTTCAGTGCAGAAGAACTGAAAGGAATAACATTGTCTCCTGCTTTTGCTTGGAAGCATGTGGGGTTGGGTAAAATTGTTGCTGTCCTGGTGATCCATCCTTGCAGGCTGCAGGAGAACGTGTTTTTTTTGCAGTGTTTAGCTTTATGTTGGTTTAGGTAGCTCATTTTTCCTTCATCTCTAACTGTTGAAGACCAAGATAAAATATAAGTGTAGGAAAGCCTCTGACAGTTGAGCATAACCTATTGATTAAGCTGACATTCAGTTGACAGCAGTAGTGGAGGAAATTCAGCTCCAGGTAGAGGGTAATGCCTGTGCTGCAAACCTTACTTTGTGAGCCTGTTTAGTGTGAGAAAATGTTTTGTTATCTCTTGAAAAACAAGGAAGATCTTCACTGCTATATTATGACACCAAGAAATTACATCATAAATTGCTATTTTTGTCATTAAAATTGTTGGGCTTTCCCCCCACCCCCTTTTAAACCTCAGCCTTCATAAACAAAACAAAATAGAGACATTAAAGCAGACAGGATATACTTCAAGGTACCAACTAAATCACTGCTTTCCCACCTCCTGTTTTTATTATTCTTTGCTTCTGATAATAGCTTCTTTAGAGGAGGTTTTAAAAATGGATTGTCCATGATGTTCTTCAGTGTCAGATATAAATAAAGGAAAACTGCTGCATGTTATGTTATTGAAAGCTTCTTGTAGAGCTATGTAATCAGGGCAATTATAACCTTGCCTGTAGTTTGTCTTGTGGGTTTGCTGTGCATACTAATTAAATCAGTCAAGAATTCAACATAATTGCCTGGACTCCTTCTACATCTGGAAACTTGCTCAGAGCTTAGTGGTTTCTAAGACTGATTCCCCTGGATCCTACATTTTAAATGATAGCAGTTTTTCTTATCTCTTCAAATCTATTTTGAGGGTGTCGTGTCCCCCCCCCCCCCCTTTTTTTTTTTTCCTTCCCATTTTTCTGCATTTCTCATTTCTTCAATGTGTGGATCAGTCAGTGGTGAATGATGTACATCTGAAAAGCCCAGAGCTACTGCTTTTCTGTTAATGGAAGGAAATGAGAAGAAAGAGAAAGTAGAAGTTGGCCACAGGAGGGGGCAAAAAAAGATGCCCACCTGGAAAAGCTACAATGCTTGGACCTTCCTGGAAAGGCCTGTATTCTGGTAGAGTGAGACTGCTGGCATGGGTTCATGTACTTGGATGAGGAGGAGTGAGACCTGGTGTCTTCAGATAGTAGCTTACTCTGGTTTTCTTCCTCCAAACTGTTTCCCATCTTGATTTTGTGAGTGCTCTTGTAATCCTCTGGCTCTTGGCATAAAGTTATACATGGACTTTGTATCTTCCTTTGTGCATGCAAACTTGGTTCTCCTTTCCAAACATTTCCTTTGGTGTGGGGTTGGGAAGAGAATTTATTTTATATGTTGTCTTGGAACCACAGTCTGTCATGCTCTGTAGAATGGAAACTCTAATGTCCAGACAATGCACCTTAATGAATCACCTGTTCTTTCTCTTGCACTCTCAAGGTTTTCTATCTTGATGTGAGGGAATTAGCCACTGAGCTTCAGGTAGAAAACTGCCTTCTCAGGCTTGTGCCTCACACCACCTGCCCTGTGCTATAGCCATCCCCACGTTCACCAGAGCGCTGTGACAGAGAGCATGCCAGGCTGTGGCTAGTGATGGGTGGACAGTCTGAGTAATGTAGTGAATTCACTTTTGGAAGGGTTGCTTGAGGCTCTTGATGATTATAAAATATAATGACAGAAAAAATTAGGGAAGCCAACACTGCATTGTTGAAGGAACATTAATTTCTGAACTGAAAGCCTGAGTTATTCAAAAGGCCCCCATACAAATGAAAGAACAAATGATTGTGGATTCTAAGGGGTTCCCTATGTTGCTATCCTCTAGCACTGTAATTATAAGGGTAATGAAGAAAATGAGTGTCTCTCTGTGTAAAATATTTATGAATTGATTAATAATGATAAAGGACAAAGTCTTTGGAGAATTATTCCAAGTTTGTTGCGTGGTAGCCAGTGAGTGCTCAAGCTGGCATTTGTCAAGTTCATTGCTATGACTCTGAAAGCAGTTCTTCTTCTTCTTCTTCTTTTTTATTTTTAATAAGTAATTAGCTTAGTTGATTTGATGGCTTATAAACACAGTATTTTTGCCAGGGGAGAATAGGAATGAGTGGCTTGTTTGGGTACCTTATGAGATCAGCACATGGATTTCTCTCTTCGTTCTATCCTTATCTTCAGTTTTGTTTCCTGATTGTGGGGATTTGTTCAGTATCTTATCCAAGGCAAAATTATCATTAGAGGTCTCAAAATGGTGAAGTGGGGAAGATGGATTTTATGATAGAAATTGTTTTGGTATTGTGGAATATAGGCATTTTGAACAACATACAGCCTCTTTAATGCCAACCTGTGTTGTGCTGTTGTACTGAATATTAAATACTCAAAAATTAGTTACATGATATGGCTAGCTCCTTACACACTCATGGCTCAAAATCTAAGCAGAATCATAAAATGACGAATAACCTGAGAAATATGTAATACTTTTGCAGTTCTTTAGTCTTCAGTAATCACAGAATTACAGAATCAAGCAGGTTGGAAGAGACGTCCAAGATCATCAAGTCCAACTGATCACCCACCTCTATCTAATCAACTAAACCATGGCACTGAGTGCCTCATGCAGCCTTTTCTTAAACACCTCCAGGGATGTTGACTCCACCACCTCCCTGGGCAGCCCATTCCAATAGGCAATCACTCTTTCTGTGAAGAACTTTTTTCTAAGATCAAACCCCTTGCACAGCTTGAGACTGTGTCCTCTTGTTCTGTTGCTGGTTGCCCAGGAGAAGAGACCAATCCCCACTGAGTTGAACTAGATATTTAGTATTTTTCTGAATATATTATTACTCGATAGGACTTAAGGAGGAGAAAGCCTTTGTGTTTCTGCCTGACTTCTAATTTATAGACTATAGCATCCACGTGTCTGGATTTTTGATGTGGTCAGTCCTAAGTGGGGTTTGTGTGTGTGTTATGTGAAAAATCTCTTTTTTTGCCACTAATAGATTAAAAGACATGCTCAAATATAAGAGATGGAGACCTTATCTTTGAAATAGATGCTAAAATGAATGTCTGAGTCATAACGTATTTGGGAGACATTTGTTAAGTTTAGGGCTGCGAGTCTGTTTGCTCATAACAGATTTTGAAGCCGTACTTATGAAAATAATCCCTGTAAAATGTTATCACTCTGTGGTGTTTAACTGGATTTGATGTATCTGCACAGTAAAACTTTATTACTTTTGCTTTACTGTGAGGGGTGTTCTAAAAAGGGTTTTATTTATATAAATTACTAGTGTGAGGAGAAACCAGGGAAAATGCCAGTGACCTTTCTCAGCAGAGGGGGAGAGAGAAAATCCTCAGGTCTCCAGAGGGTAGCCATCGAGGAGGAAATAGAACGTGGAAGGCCAAAATGAGCTCTGAGGTAGTGAGGAAAGGTTGGTGACTTGATCCAAGGAAGATGTTGTAATCCTGTCTGGCAGATTGCTTGTGTCCCAGAATTAACCTCTCATGACTGTAGTCAAGGGAAACTCTAAAAACTGATTCAGCCTCAGCATTGTTTTTTGACTAGATGTAACAGTCATGGTGATGATAGTAATAGTGATCATTGTTCCCAGATATACCTGCCACTTTTAAAGAAATACACATATGAGCTAGTAGATGACTTTCCATCATCATTATGCCACTGGTTTACTGAAACTAAATGTTTAATTGAGATAGAGAAGCTATTAATGATCTGTGTGACTCCATTAAAAGAATAGGCTTTTTATGGCACTATTAGAAAATAATTGGTCTTGTTTTTAGTACTAGGCCAAGTTACAACTCCATTGTCAGCAAAATCTTGGAGATTACTGATTTGTGAGGTGAACTCTAGCAGTTGTGCCTGTGGGGTGCAGCTGGTTGGAACTGGGCAGCTCCACCAGCCAGCCCTGGGGTGGCAGTTTCCCAGGAAGAGTGGGAAGGGCTTGAGGATCTTTAGAGCCCCAGTAATCTCTGCATTTGTCTCTCCCAGAGTTTTGGAAAAACAGCAATGGATTCATAGTTTTAAAGGGTTTAAAATAGTAAAAGATGTACCATGCAGCATGCAGGCAAAACTGTTTGTTTGATTTTCCCCGGTGTTATTGATCCCTGTGTTTAATAAATGCTATTAGAATATCAATGGGATGTGAAATACCCTATTGACAGTCATAGGTGATGTTGCCTTCTGGGATGATACCCTGACCACTGGTTATACCCTTGTACTGGATTGAGGTGCTTCTGAACTTGGGTGCAGGCAGAGAGTGTTTCTCAGATAAACATCCTGAAGAAACACAACCTGGTAACCCTTCTTAGGACTTATTTTTGTGACCAAGTCTAATGAGTTTCCCCTAAAGTATTCCTTGTGGTAATAGCTTTCCTATGGGTTGCATTTGTTTGTGCTCTTACTGACAATGTAACCCCCACCAGCACTCTAAAGGAAGCAATATGGAGAGACTAATAGAGCTACTAAATCAATCATTCTCTGAAAAATCAAGGAATATGCATCTATCTGGGCCAAATAATGAAAACTGCTGTGTGTGTCAGCAGAGATCAATCTCCACAAGTGTGTGCTATCCACATGAGAGTAACCTGTGATCTTAAAGCATCTCTTATGATATAATGATAAGATAATATCAATAATTCATCTAGCATGATTTACTGACTTTTAGAGATGATTTAAACCAATTATAATTGATGGAAATGTCAGGAAAAGCAGTTTCTAAAATCTCCCATACCCTTGTGTTAATTTCTGATTGGAAATGGATATTTTTGAAAACATGCAATTGTGTGCATTTGCAATTGTGTTTGAACAGCCAATTAAACTCAAGATTCAGTAAAATACAAATAGTTTCGGACCTCTTGTCTTCTATAAACTACCTGAAAAAGTTTTGCAAGGAAAGCTGTGTGCTCCTGTGTGGCCAGCAGAAGCAGGAAAGTCTTTGTGCCCCTGTACTCAGCACTGGTTAGACCACACCGTGAGTACTGTGTCCAGTTCTGGTCCCCTCAATTTAAGAAGGACATTGAGACTCTTGAACGTGTCCAGAGAAGGGCACTGAGGCTGGGGAGAGGTCTCAAGCACAAGCCTTACAAGGAGAGGCTGAGGGAGCTGGGGTTTAGCCTGGAGAAGAGGAGGCTCAGGCTCAGTTGCTGTCTACAAATACCTGAAAGGAGGTTGTAGCCAGTAGGGGGTTGGTGTCTTCTCCCAGGCAACCAGCATCAGAATGAGAGGACACAGTCTCAAGCTGTGCCAGGGGAGGTTTAGGCTGGAGGTGAGGAGAAAGCTCTTCACAGAATGTTATTGGCCATTGGAATGTGCTGCCCAGGGAGGTGGTGGAATCACTGTCCCTGGAGATGTTCAAAAAACGACTGGATGTGGCACTTGAAGCCATGGTTTAGTTAGTCATGAAGTGTTGGGAGATAGGTTGGACTTGATGATCTCTGAGGTCTTTTCCAACCTTGTTGATTCTGTGATGAAATGTCTCTTACCAGTAATCTGGAAAAGCTGTTTTTTATGGAAGGAGGATGTGGGGTGGTGTCAAAATTCTTTCGCAAGGTAAAGCACTGCATCCTATCTCTTTTCCTTGCTGCCATTGGTATCAATGAGTGTTTTTTGTGTCTGACTTGATGTATTGGAAAAAATGAGAAGGGATGTAATAAGAGGCTTGAGATCACTCATTCCGAGCAGGTTTGAGCGCTGTAATGGTCTCTTGAAACTTTGTGTGTACTTTTGCTGAAGAGCAACACAGCATTGTATAATTAGGACTACAAAAATGTAAAACATGCCATCCCCCTGAATAAATTATAGTGATGTATAAACACCCAGACACATGTTCTGTTTCTTTGAGTCATGATAGCGGTAGTCCAGGGATTTGCAGTTAAGAGTTTTCCTTCTCTCATCCTTTGATTGCATTCCCTATCTATTGGCCTTAGCTGACAGTTTTTGTTTTCAAGGAGAAACTGAAAAATAGCTTTCTCTGTGACAAGATATGGTTTGGTATTAATACTGAAAAGAAAATTGCCTTTCAGCTAGTGTTCTGGTGAGCTTGCATAGCTTCCTTTAATAAAGTGAATCCAGCACAGATCTTTAAAGAACCAATATTCCAATACTTAAAATTTAAATAAACCAAATGTTTGAGCTTTTTAATCCACAGTAGTCCATCACTGGTAGTTTAAAAGCAGTAATCTGCTTTTCTGGCAAACCAGAAGTCTTGCATAAAACCTTTTCAGTGCTGCCATAACTGGATTTTACAGGCAGCTGTTTGCATCACCCATTATTTGCACATGTGATCCAAGGGTATATTTGGCTCCTGTTTGGGGAGGAGCTGTACAGAAATGGCTTCTCCACTGAAGGGTTTCTTTCAGTGGAAGAGGATTCGTGTATGGAGGCTGGGCAGTAAGGTGATCAAGGCTGGCAACTGGGGTGAGAAACCATAGTATATTGCAAAGAATTTTTGAAGAGATGCCATTTTAAAATTTGGTTTCTCTTCACTCTATTATCTTTTCAGCCTGTGATTTCCTGCAGAAGACATTGGGGAAATTGGTTAATTTTTTGAGGTAAAGAATTGAAAACAGACTAAAATCTGAACTCTATTCTGCATTCCTGTTTTGAATTAACGCTGAAACAAAGCATAAAGAGCATGGTCTGTCCCTTACTGATCTCAGTGGACCCGATGTGCCCAGTCCCCAGGGACAAAAGACGGGAGCAGTCGCAAAGCAAGGTTTAGGATTGCACCCCCAAACAGCAGGAGCTGTGTAGTAAAGGTCATGGAAATGTTGCTCATATACTTATGGGAGAACAGAAGAATACATGGATTTGTTTTTAAGTGGTTTTACAACCTTCTGCACATCACATCCAAATTCTGCTTGCTTTGTGAACCCAGGACTCTGAAGCTATTTACCCAGGAACTTTCCTGACATCCCTGCAAATCCATTGCTTACCGTTCAAAGACTGCTGCCTCATAACTATCCCAGATGTTATAGTGGCTGGTATGTAGGACAAAACCCTGTGCAGAGCACAGTGGATGCTAACTGAATAGCAATGCTGTGATATGTGGGTAGACAGGATATAATCATCTTGGGTGACAACTGGCACGACCCTTGGTTGTAAGGGCAAAAAATGTGAATGAAAAATCACTTAAGTTGTGAGGCAGAGTTTTCAGACAAGGTGTTTATGAATCCAGATCTATTATCAGGTAATAAAAGTAGGATGACTGGATAGATAGTGGTGAGCCCTGACAGAGGTTGCAAGTTTAAGCACTTCTGAGAAAAGGAAGAGCTGGCTCTGAACTGAAACATCTAGGTATTTTTGATGCTGGTTGACCTGAGTGTGACTTGCTCTACTAAGAAGAGTGCAAATTGCCAATGGAACAGTAGGTGTCCTGTGTCTAGTCAGTGGTCATAATAGCACCAGTATGAAAAGAGTGGAAAAAGATTTCCTGACTGTTTTAGTCAGGAAAATCCAGTCCATCAAATGTGAGAAAATTAAGGGAATAAACCCTACTCTGACTAGGAGGCAAGAGAAAAACAAAAAAGCTCAGGGGCTGACAGCTGCATTTTTAATGGTACCTTCCCTGATGACATGAATATTACCTGAGAGCTAGATGAGTGCTCTCCAGTTTGGCAGACGTTAAGGGCTTAAGCTCCCCGTGTTAAGAGGCCGCTTGTAACAACTTAACTCTATTCATTCATTCATCCATGCGTTTTTTTCTTCTCTCCTGGCCTTCATGCTTATCTTTTGATCTCTTATGTCGTGTTTCCACATAAGAATTCGAGCTCTGTCCTTTTCAGATAGGAAATATGGACTCAAATACATGGGGTGACTTTAACATTCCTTTCCCTGCTAGTGTCTGTTTTGTATGTGTATCCCTCTGTATGTGGCAGGGATAGCTTAACTATTCCTCCCCGCTGTGTATGCCAAGATTTCTCTTCAGGTGCGTATTGAAGAGAGCATAATAAAATGAGTTCAAGTCACTTTGAAGAAGTGGATCTCTGAAGTTTTAAAATTATCCTTGATCTGGCTGATCCCTTCAATGTGAGTGAGCATCAGTTGATAAAATCAATCTTATAATGCATGGATCAAAAGATGACTTGAGTGTGTGTAGATCATGGATGAACAGCAGCAGTACAGTATTGGCTACTGGAGTTTAGCAGGAGGGAATTTCTGAGATGTGTGATCCTTCCAGTAGTGTGCTGGAGTGACAAGGTCTGTGGGCGCAGCAGCCAGTGATGTGGCAGTGGAGTAAAGATACAGCAGGGGGTGAATACACAGTGCCTGGGAGTAACTGTTGCTGTACTATTTGGAACTTTATATTTCTTGAATATTTTAAAAAATTGAGAGCTTGTTCTACAGTCGTTAGAACAAGACATGCAGCTAGGAAGGACTTGTGCAGATCCAGGCATCTGGTCCCACCTGAGGAAAAGTCAAAACCAAGGCAATGCCAAGCATGCACTCTGACTGTGAATGTTATTAACTCTGCTTGTTTTTTTAGCATGGCATTTTATTAAATTCTAGCTGTTGTCCAGTTTTGTTGGTAGTGTGTGGTCAGGTATTATAAAAGTTATCAAATTAACTTTTTTCTTCTTCTTTTTCAGTTGCAATTGCTGGTCTGCTTTATAGTGTAATTAAAACCCCCTCTACCTGGGAGCAGTAGAAACTGCAAGGTGTTTCCTTCTCTTGTCAGAGTGCCAGCACAGATCAAACCTCAGCTGAAATTAGGGAAGTTCAAGTGGCACTGAAAAACCAAGCCATGGGCCTGGTTTTAGATTCTGTGTTTATTTCCTGCCTCCTGATAGCAGTGTTGTTCTTCTGCGTGTGTCTGTCCTTTCATGGTCAATAAGAAATAGTAATTCTGGCAGGTCTGATATAATGGCATCATCACTAATCTGCACAGTGAGTTTCACATCAGGTAGTTATGAAGGGGGCGTAACTCTTGAGCGTGAGTGTGGGACAATGCTTTCCAAATGATGCTGGAGACTGTTGGATCCTACTCCAGAGACAATCTTTTTCCCAAGACACGACTGTAGATGTCAGTGTTTAACTAGCACAGTGTTACTGACTGCCCTGATGCATTAATTTAAGTCAGTGTTTGATTCTGGCTTTTCACTGCAATGGGAAAAAGTGCTTTCTAAACTGGGGCTTGGTATCTGAAAAGAGCTGTCTCCTTCAGTGAAATAGAGCTTGATTTAAAAGCCTTTTCCTCATTCATAATGAAATTCCCTCTGTGACCTTGCATCTTCCCACAAAAAAAAATCTGAATTACAGGCTTGTAAATATGTGCTGTTGATTTGAAGCTCTGGAGGGTTTTTTTTGTGCTTTGGTGGTGTTTTTTTTTTTTTTTTTTTAATTTTTTTGTGTGATGCAGTACCACAGAGTATTGCCAAGTGGTGTTCATGAGAAGCATTGAACAGTTCTGCTTGCTTTTCAGTATTTCCTGAGGTTTTTACCAAGGACTTTTGTAGTTCAATTAACATGGGACAACTGAAGCACAGTGGAGGCTTCCATTGACAGCAGAAGATTTTAGCTGTAGAGCACAGCATTTTTTGCACCATATATGCATATTTTAGCATCTTTAATTGCATAATCTTATTAAATCCTGATTTTAAGAAAATTATTTTTAAAGTCTGATTTGAGGGGCACTAAACATTTTAAATCAGACTCCTTTTTGTCAACCTCAAAATGCCTTTTGAAGAGGAAGATGGGGTAAGAGGTATCAAGTTTTGGAGCATCTGCTGTACTGAGAAGTTGAATTTTGAGTTATGTGGGGGCTACTGGTTGCAAAATGTGTAACAAGTATATATTGATTTCAGATTAGACATGCTGTATGTATTACAGTATGAAACACAGTTAATTTATTTATACTTCTGTCTGATTTTCAGGATAACAGGCATTGCATATTACAATGGGCTTCCAGACAACTGCATCTGTCACTACCCAGTGCAATCTTTCAGCTAATAGAACAATGTGTAAATAGGACTTGAATTCAGCATGTGCTGACTGTCCAGTGCCAGAAGTAAAGCCTCTAGAGTGCTTGTTGCTGCATACTCATTTTGGAGTGCCTCTTCAACATTCTGGTTAGAATTTAAACACGTGAATAATATCAGCTCAAGTTTGTAATTGAAAAAGATGAAGCATTCCAATAAAAAACTAAAGGAAGATTTCTCAGGAAAGAAATGTGGTAGTTGTCTTCTCCAAAAATGCTGTAGGTGGGACAGGTAGGGCAGTCCTTTAGTGTGCCTTGGTATTTCAGTGCCTAGGGAGGGGAAAGGTGAAAAGGAGACAATATGGTTGCAATTCTCTTGTCAAGGTTCCTAGCTGTGCTCTCAGACCTTGCAAAATTTCATCTGGGACAGGACTCTACCACCTGTCCAATGTTCTAGTTATTGCAGGATAGGAAATGCTGACTGGGTGTTGCTTCCCCTAAGAACTTCACTTGGCTCTGCAGAATCCTGTGCCTTGGGTGTGGAAATGGCAGCTGCTGGCTTTGCGTTTGTAGGACAGGAATGACAGGAAAGAAGAAAATAGGAGTAGACATCCTGTGGGAGACTGAGTGGTTGGAAGTGGAGAGAGTTGCAGTGTGTGTGAGAGCAAGTTCCAGTGGAGAGCATGCTACTTAACAAGGATCTGAATTGATCTCTTCTAGAATATTGTATGTAGTTCTGATGACCCATGTCCAAGGAAAATAAACTGGTGCAAAGAGAGCTTGCTAGTGTGATAAGGAAAATAGAGAGCTTACTTTATGAGAGGAGACTGGAAGAGGTTGGCTTGCTTGCTTAGCATAGTATAACAAAGGCCAAGAGGGGACATGCTTGCCTATAAATATATCAAGGAGATAAATAACAGACAGGGAGAATGCTCCAGCTAGAGGCCAGCTAATGTTTAATTCCTAGTAAAGGCTGTTGCTGGCATGAGGCTGAGAGTATAAAACACCTATTCTTTTGCTGGTTGTGAAAATGAAGGCCCTGGTGCCACTGTCCGGTGGGAATGGTGGGAGATGAACCACGGTGTTGAATGTGGTGATCAATCAGCCAAAGACTGACAAATCAAGAGTTCCGTGATCCCTCAGAGCAGGTTTTTGGGGAAGGGAGCAGACCAGTGCTTTGGCTAGACTGGTTATGATGCACAAAGATCCTTCCAGTCTCGGACAAATGGGAATATTTTACTTGATCTTGCACTCTTTTTTTCTGTTAACATTTGTGAGCTTCAGCACAGCTTCCCACAGGCAGGAGTGGTTGCCCAGAACCTTTTAACAGGAAGGTTTTTCAATATCAAGGCAGCTTGCCATTTCTAACTATATTTAAGCTGGGTGGGTTTTCTGCAGTATGGGAAGGCTTTGGGGTAAAGCTGGAAATAACAATTTTCCAATTAAGGCACTGATCTGGCACATTGCAGGCTCAACTTTTATTCATCCTGAACTGGACTAGAGAACTTCAACTTGACATCTCGTATCTTTGGCTGGGTGTGTTTCTCCCAGTGGAGTTTTATTTTGTCCTTTCTCCTAAACAGTTACAAAAAGTTTTGCAGGAAATGTATCTGTGAACCTACACTGGAAACAGGGATATCCTAACCAGAGTCTTTTGTGTAGGTGTGCTAGAGGCAAGAACCGAGAATAGCATGTGCTGTGGTAGCTGTGCAGTGGGATTTTCCTAGAGTCCAGGTGTTTATTAAAAGCTCTTAGGCTACCACATCCATCTCCATTAGTGAAAGGTGCAGACAGTTTCCATATCATGCAAAGCTGCACATGTTTACTTAGAGGAGAAGGCAGTTTGTGGTGGCTTTGCTAGATTAGCTTGTGCTCGACATCCTTTAAAGTCAGTTCAAATGTCATTGTACTAGCTGGACATAAAATGCTGTATTGCGTAATATATCCAAGACCTTACAGCATGTTGTAGGAAACAGGAACTTTTGCTGGCCATTTAGTTAACTTGAAAGATTAATTTTTATTCTTTATGTACTTTCTCATTCAAATGTATGCCAGGAAGTGCCAGGTTAAAGCCTGAAGCTTTATTAATGTAAAACTCATAATTAAATCTGCTAACAGAAGAGATTTGTCATCATTTATATGCCTTCATTGAAATATTTAGCCTTGAAAGGACAAACTTGTAGGGTCCAATCTTGCTGTCTACACATGGGCAGCTCAAGGATTTCTAAAGCAGATGCATGTCTTTCAAAATGGACCATGGAAGACCCTTGGGTTTTAAAACACTGTGCAGAGGCTGTTCTCTTTCCATGCCACTAATTGCCAATAATTTAACTGGAGTGGCTGTGCCCTGAGAGAGGGCTGTCGGCACACAGACACAGAGCTCTGCCTGCACCAAGATTCTGTCACTGGGAGCTTTTAAAATTGAAAGCTGACTTAGAGCTTTGTACAGAGCAGCACTCAGGGGAAATGCTTCACGGCAAAGAGAACAATAAAGAGAAAAGACTTCCCTCTGGGAAGATTTTTCTGAATTATCTCCAAGCTTTGGACCACTGTACATCCTGTTCCCTATAGGAAGCATGTGTCCAATTTTCCATGTTGGACAGAGATTTAATTTTAACCTTAGCTTGAGGGTCTTATGTACTTCACCTTGTGGAATGATCTTTTTGCTTTGCAAAGACCTTGCTGTGATAACTGTATTACTGGAAGATATAGCTTGATCCCAAAACATTAACTGCATCCTGTTTGCATTAAAGGATTTGTTCTGCTTTTGTGAATTGTCTCTGAAAGATGGTTATGATTCAGCACCTTCTACAATCAAATCCAGTTAGGTCTTCATTTGCACAGTCTCCATGGCTGTCTCTCAGCAGAAACAGGGTCTCCTCTACTGGGGTCTCAGTTCTGTAACCCAGAAGACATTTGTTAGGAGAGTCAAAAACCTGTGTCTCCTTGGAGAACTTGGAGGCTCAGGAACCCCATCAGCTCTGTACTAATCCTACCTCTTGCATGAGTTGGTATCCAAAGTTCAGACAGGCTGCATAATTTGTAAGTGTGCAGCAGGGAGAGCAAATGCTCTCTCTACATTAGCATTTTAGCTTGGATTAGAATTGTGGCTTTGAAATCTATCTCTGAACTGTCCTCAGAGTACCTTGGTTTGTGTCATGGGGCCATCTTGAAATATATAATCTGGGTTTCTTGCAGATGAAACTGAACTGCAGAATACAATCTAGGTCATGTTGGTCTGTGGGACCAATCAGATATTATCTGAAGGGAAATCTCTCAGAAATGTGCATAATGCAAATATTGAGTCTTTAGTGCCACCTGTTTACTCTGTAGATCTACTCCCACTGTGCTGTGTTACTTCTCAAATAAACATATGACCCTAACCCTTCAGAGCTGATGGTAAAGAACTTATCTGAGCCAAGAGTTGGAACAGTGTCAGGAAGGTAATCCTATGAAATGTATGAAGATTGTCTGTAAACAACCATTCTTTACAACTCCATGACTTCTAGTTAAGATTTGGATTTTACTTGGTATTACTCAGATAACTCATGCCTGTAACTCAAGGTAGAACTTTAATATGTCTTTAATTTACCTAACCTCAAAAACCAAACACTTCAACACAGCTAACCTGATTTTGGAGCAGTCCCAATGGAAACAGTACAAATAGTTATCTTGGGAAGCTAGATGTTTTAAGTACTGAGTTGCTCAGTGAAAGGCAGATGCAGAAATCTCTAATGAAATGGAAAAGCAATTGTGCTGAAGCAGTTGGTAGAAGGGGCTTCCCTTCTGCTGACACACAGCTCTTCTGGGAGAATTGCACTGCTCTTGAAGTTAGTGGGGAAAATTCCACTGGATTCCATTGAGCAAGGCTCCTGTATTTGTCAGTCTTTGTCTGACACGTCTGTGTTGCAGGGTAAAGGGAAGCTTTGCACAGGCCTGCCTGTGTTGCATACAGACCTGAATATTTTTCCCCTAATGTACTGTACACCTTCACAGGTTTAGATATTTGTTCATTTTATTTTCTCAGAGCAAAGCAGAACATTCCTGGGGACAGCAGAAATTGATGCTATGCTGATTTGAGGCTTTGTGCTACACAGTTAAATGTAATAGTATCTCATGCTCTGGCAGTGGAAGTGGGAGAGGAATCTTGAGTCCTATCCATTTATGTGGGGCTTAGGGTTGTTCTGGGCAGAGTATTTCCTTTAACTTGATTTAAATCATACCTAATCCTTAGAGTCTGGGGAGAAAGGGTGAGATTGTGTAATTGCAGAGTGTTAAAATCCTCAAAAATGGTTAGTTCAGAATAAGAGAACACAGTTGCTTGCTCTGGCAGTTACTGAGACATCACAGACTTTCATGCTGCACACCACCCAGTTTAAGGGTAATTTTGTACGTTCACAGCATGCTCCAGCCTTAGTCATCCTAACCTGCATCCAGCAGGCTTATAAGAACAGCCCGATTTCCATTAACTGGAATAGTTTACATTAGTCTCCACCTGTACTACTGAGATGTCAACCATAGAGGTTGCACAATGTGACATTTTTAGCAGAATGATGGTTAGATAAAGGCAATCTATTGCATGCTGTAGCTTATTTCTGTACATTTGTGTATCTGTATACCTGGAGTATTGTGTTCAGCTCTGTGCCATTCAGCATAAGAAAGACATAGACCTGCTTGAGCTGGTCCAGAGGAAGCCATGAGGATAATCATGGGACTGGAGCATCTTCTCTGTGACTGCAGCTTGAGAAACTTGGGGTTGCTCAGCCTACAGAAGTGAAGGTTCCAGGAGACGTTAAGTGGTATTGCAGTACTGAAAAGAGGCTGATATGAAAGCTGGGGAAGGACTCTTCCCAGGGAGTGTAGTGATAGAACAAGGGGTAATGGTTTCAAACTGAGAGGGTAGGCTTAGATTAGGTATTAGGAAAAAATTCTCCACTGTGATGGTGGCAAGACACTGGAACAGGTTCCCCAGAGAAGCTGTGGATGTCCCATCCCTAGAAGTGTTCAAGGCTAGGTTGGATGAGGCTTTGAGCAAACTGGTCTAATAGGTGCTCATGGCATGGAATATTGGAACTAGATGGTCTTAAAGATCCCTTCTGACTCAAGCATTCTATGGTTCTATGATACTGAGTCAGCAGTGGTTGCATAGAACTTTTTCAGGGTTTCTTAGGGAACTGTAAAGGGTGGCAGTAGGATGCTCAGCAGAATGCAACTCTTCAGCTTCCAGGATATGGTTTAATGGCTATGGTAATGTTAGGTCAACATCTGGACTTCATGATCGTAGAGGCCTTTTCCATCTGAAACAATTCTATGATTCCATACCACACAAGTGGAAACTGTAAGATCTAGTTGCAAACCTGTCATTAATATGAACACCCACACGACCTTGGGCTATTGCTGCTCCTTGCTCCTGTTTCTGTTCCTATCTTTTCTGCTTTCACTGCCAGCACAGAATACCTGATGATAACTGTCTCTAGTAGAAGAAGAATTTGCATGTGGTTCACATCCCTAGATGTTTCTGCAGTGTAAGTCAAAACAAAAGCTTTCACAGAACAGCATAATGATAATCTTTCTAATATCCATTGAGTTATTTTACAGAACATTCAAGAGAAGCCTCTGGGCAGCTGTCTGGAAAGCAGTGGGCATATTGCTAAGCGGGATAATGAAACATGTTCAAAGGGATAACCACTCTACAGGCCATAGAGAGGGGCTAAGATTTTCTGGTAAGAATTAAATCAAGAAAACCTGCAGTGATCTTTTCAGCTTACTTGTTGTGAATCTATTGATGGAATATCTTTTTAAACTCCACGTGCTTTCTTGTTGCTATCTATCCATTTAAAATCAGGGCTGAATCTGACCCTCTGCTTACATGGCAAAAGATGACAGTCTGCAAGTGAGTTGACTGACATGAATTTCTAGGAGGGAGTTTATAGTTTGAGAGCTGTTCAGGGCTTCATGGCTTTGCTGCTGTATTCCTTGGTAGCAATGGACTTGCTTTGTAGGGGCATTGAGAAGCTTAATGATTGTCAGGCTTTCTTTGACAAGAGATCCTTGGGCAAAAGGCATTCTGAGTACAATACCTATCTTCAGAATGACTTCAACCTTTAGCAGTTTGGCAGCAGGTTGAATGAGGATCTTGGTGACTGACAGTAGTGAAGTGCCTGCAAGCAATTCTTTCTTGTTATATGAATTTTGAATTTTCCAGTCATCTGCTGGAGTATAATCAGCCCCAAAGGCAGGGAGAAGAGCCTCTGAACTCATCGTTCTCTTTTCTTTTAGTGCTCGGGTGCTCTCTGTTGCAACAAGTATGCTCAAATGTCTCAGCACATGTGGTGCCAGTGCTTAGCTGCTTCTGCAGTGAAAGACTTCATCCCGAGGTGACAGCTGCAGTGGCACACAGGCTGTTTAAACCATCCTCTTCCAGGTACCGCTGTCCTCTGAGTGGCTCAATAGATGTTTATTTTCAGGTTGTTTATCTGCACGAAAGAAGTTGTGCCATCATTCAGATTATCCTCACCCTGCAGATCTTGATAGTGGGTAAAGATCTTCCTTCTGGATTTAATCTTTCTGAATTCCGAGGATGATTTGTCCTTTCCAAGTGACAGGGACAGGCCTGAAATACAGCCTTAACCTGACTTATATTGCTGGGTCAACTCTCTGGTAAGCAGAACAGTATGATGCAAAGCAGTGTTGACTTGACATCACATAACATTTTTGTCTTGGCTAAGCCTGGACAGTGCTCTTGAAATATTCACATACCATCTCCCTGGCTTTCTAAAGACTTGGAACAACAACAGTAAAAGTTAAGCTAGTGGAAAACTTTAGAGATATGATGCTGATTTCCATAAAAAGGGCTCCTAATTACAGAAATAATGCCTTGGCTTGAGTCTATAGATGAACCTAGTAATTTCATGTGGCTTGCTCCTAGTTACTTTAGAATGACTTTTATTTTTCTTTTTTTTTTTTTCATCAGTGGACATATATTTGATATTATTAGACTTGCTTGCAGCAATCTTTAAGGGCGTATAGTATGTCTTCCATGAGGTCAACAACACTGCCCTGCTAAAATGCTTTTGTGAAGGATAGTCATTCCAAATATGGTACTCCCAGTATAAAACTATGTAACTGTTAATTAAAACAGATTTAGCTTTGCACCTTGTGTTATATTGTCATATTTGGAATGATAGAAAATGAGACATCCTGTATGGGAAAGCTTTTGCTCAGGCATCACCAATATCTCATCAACCACTGATTTCCAAAGAGTGATACAAGATACCTGTTTTCCTCTGTGTTTGTAGCTGGCAATAGATTGTGCTCTGTGTCAGAAATTATTAGTATTCTAATGACTGGTCTGGTGATTGAGAACAAATGCCAGCATCACGGGAATGCAGGATGATGTGTGTGCAGAAAGGTCCAGTTTAGGCAGAAAGGTCCTGTTAGTCATTTGAGTGCATCCACATGCTTCTGAGTTTGTTGCTGGTCAGTAGCCAGTAATATTGTAGTGGTGATGTTTACATTGAAAAAATGTAGTGTGCAGGGGCAGGAGTTATTAACTCACCAGATTACTGTCACAGTAATTCTCTTTAGAAGTTCACTGCTGGAACTTCAGGATCTTTGATTATGTAGCTAGTAACATACATGCATGAAAAGCATGATAGAAAACTGTTGCAAAAGATTGACTGTCAGAAGAGCATAAGCAATATGGCTTCTTGGAGATTCGGTCTCAAGGGAGGCAGTGTGCAGCAATGCAGGCTTTAGCAACAGCTCTGTGAAGAGTTGGTGTTCTGGAGGCTGAACAGAAATCTAGAGTTGTTTCACACTCTCCTGAGTTTTAAAAGCTTTGTTCCTTGCCAAAGTGATAATCCTGAGCTACTTTCCCTCTAACATATTGTCCCTTCAATATTCAGCTTTTTGATGATTTTTTTTTTTCTAGAGTTTAAATATTTTGACACATTTATTTTTGCTGATAAGTGGGGTTTGAATCTGGGTGTTTACCATAAAGCTGAATCACTAGTTCACATAACTTTCTGACCCATCTGTAGTCCCCAGATCTCAGAAGGTCATGCATGGATGGCACAGACAGTCTGATCATCTTCACTTCCATCTGTCATTCTGTGATATGATGAGTTACAAGCTCAGACTAAGTAGTTATTTAAAATTGAACTTCCCCTCTAAAACAGGGTGCTAAAACAGGGTCTATTAAAAACACTGACAAAGAATATCGTGCTACTCTTACCACTTCACTGGTTGCTTCTTTTGATACAAGTATTTACTTTAAATTTTTTTCCTTTTGACAGTACTCTGCTCTTAACCTCAGCCTTTCAGTCATTCTTTATTGTGGTTTTTAAAACAGGCCATCAGAGGGATCATACTCTTACATCTTTGCATGTTTTAGGAACCTGCAGCGTATTCTTCTGCGTCCAATTTGTGTGTTTTTCCATGTGCAAAGAAGTCACTTCTAAGGTTAACTGTAAAGCTGTGGGTGAGATGAAGGTTTGTGTGGTGGTAGAGGTAGATACATTGTGGAGTGCCTATTAGGCACAGCTTGACAGGTAGAATAGTCCAGCAGGAAATATATTATGTAGGGCAAAACTCTGAGAATTGTAGCTTGTTCTTTGTAATAGTAAGTGAAAATGGGTCAGGACTAAGCTCTTACTGTCAAAAAGGACAAATTAAATAACTGTAAGGCTTGCAAAAATACAACTTTGTTTTTTTATCCCACCAATTTGATTTGATGATTATTTGGTTAGGTGCAAAATAACTTCAGGTTTTCAGAGGGTTCAATAAATGCTAGTACCTCTTTCTGTACATGCACTCATTAAATGCTTTTGTCTCTAAAATCTTTGAAATATCTTGATTTCTATGCAGTGGTCATGTTAGCACCAGAGTTCAGCTTCTACCTACTGCAGGGATTAAAAAAATAATTCTTCCCTGCCTGTGTACAGAAGAAGAGCTCCTGCTGATCTCTTTGATTGTTTTCCTTGTCTTGTTAGCTGTAGTGTGTTATAAGAACAACAAAAAGCTCTTGCTTCATTAATATACTCCTCTCTGCTATTGTTGGTCTTGTAGGTGAATAGATTTTGGGACTGCACCCTGTGGGCCAGGGCTCGCACACAGAGGAGCAGGGTGTGAAGCTGTGCTGTAGCCTGCTGTGGTCATCTCACGGCTGGACACCCCCATCAGATGATTTGTATTCACTTACAGAAGCAAAAGCAGCTGGAAAATTGATTTTTGTTTCCTGTTTGGAGATTTTTCCAGCACAAGATTATTCCTCGGTGGCAAAAACACACCATAGCTGAGTGAGCACAGGCTTTGCTGGGAGCTCTCCTGCTTGCTGCTGGCCCCGGGCATGCAGAGAAGAGAGTGGAGAGAGATGGGTGGGACTGTAAGGCTGTTATACTCTGAGTCCAGGCTATTGGAATAGCCCCTCACAGCTGAAGCTAGTTGGTCAGGCAGTAAATCCTTTGGGATATCACAAATTTGGCATGATGTGATTTTTCCTTTCTTTTATTATTTTTTTTCCTTCTTCTTTGCTAACACTGAAGGTAATCTCTCTCCATCTCCCCTCTTCCCAAAGAAAAAAAAATTGATTAGCACAACCTTTTCTTGAGCATGGGATTTGCTTCTGTTGCTTGATCCGGTAACTTTCCTTGCTGAAGGGATACCTGCCATGGTATATTTTCAATTAGAGAGGGAAGTAATACTGGGGAGTTGTAGGTTTGAGGGCTATGCATAATAAAGGACTGCCATGGTGCTCACATTAGAGGAAAGAGCATCCCCACTTGCCTTCTTCATCCTCCTTCATATACGAGTTCACTCCTATAAAGAAAACAAATTGCAGAGAACTTAGTTAAACCCATCTTGCTCTTAGTAATGTTTTATCTTGCTTCTCATCACCACCAGGAAGGGGACATACACATTCTTGTAGTTACACTGCACCTTTTAGATATCTGATGGCATAGACAAATGAGAAGTACCTTTGGCTACGTGGGGCAGACTCTCTGATCAGACATCTCTGACTTTGCAGTCTGTAAAGAGACCAAGGTAGTTTCTTCCCAGGAAAGCTCTTCATTTGTGTGGTTACTATTTAGGAATTGCCTCTAAGTTTTTGTCTTTACACTGCCAACTGAGGACAGCTTTGCTAGTACTTAATGTCCTTTGTGGCTGCTAAAAAAAAGAGAAAAGGCCTGATCTGTGGAGATCAGGCACTTAAACATCAGAGGAAGTTACTGGTCTCAGCTGTTTGTAATTGATGGTAAGCTCACTCTTTCCAACCCTGACTGTGTCATGGAAGTGGAATGGGGTTTGCAGTGTGGCACTTCCTCTGGATTCTGGCTGCAGTTGACAGTCAGTCCTTTCCCTCTGGGCTACAGTTAATGTGACACAACAGGTACTCTGCTGCGAGACCCACATGCAGCTCCCTCTGTTTGATCTCATTTAAAGCCAAGGCAGATTTTTTGCCACTGATCATAAAATAAAGATGATGTTTACTGGACTTACAGTTTGCCCAAAGCCACCATTTACAGGACAATGTTATTAGAATGTGTTTAAATTGTAAAAGCAGGATGTGTGTTCCTGGTGCCCTACTCTGCTACTTGAATTTTGGGAAGCAAAATCAATGGCATAATGTTGTCGGTTCTTCAGATGTGAGAAATGTGGTCACCCAGAAGTCATGAGGAAGGCTGGTGTTCAAGAGTTGTGCTCTAAGGGCTTCATTTTCGTTTGATGCCTCTCTTTTTAAGTACCTGTGAATCCAGTGCTAACTTCCTTTTCCAGCACCCAAGAACTATGCAGACTTATTCTAGAGCATGAACACAACTTGCAGTGGGACAAACTCTTCTCTGATGCAAACTTTACATGCTGAGTAGCCTGTCTGGGGATGATACAGTGTGTGCTCATAAAACCTCATAAAAAGGTTAAAAGGAGTAAGTGCTGTGAACTGTGGCTTCAGCCCTCTTTTGAGTTCTGGTCTTTGAGATGAAAGGCTGCCTCATGAAACAACACCTCCTGACTTGTTCCAGCCTCCATCCTGCACATGATTACTGTACCCTGTTGACACGGTATTGAATTTCTTCATGATGTTCAATGTATTTATCTGCTTAATGCACTGTGAGAGGCACTGCTGCTGATGTCCCCAGGAGTGGGCTGGTGCTGCACAGAGAAAGTCAGTCTGCTTTGACTGAGACCAGCAGTCCTTAGTGCAATAAGGATTGAAATCGGAGGCTCCCAGTAGGTTAGTGCCCAAACTGTGCAGCTTCTTGTCTTCCTTGCTGTGCCTCCAAATCCAGATTTCACAGTGCCACAGGTGTTTAATTATTCCTTGGTCATTGCTGACCTCAGTAGTTGTGTGGAAGACTTCTGAAAGAAAAAAGCATCTTTAAGCCATTAAAAAAAAAAAGTGGTGTTTTTTTTTAATTAGTCAATTCTCTGAGCCTCAGAGACTTTGCTACCTCTTCCTTAGTGGCCTGTTGGCAAGCTACCAGTGGATTTTTTGGGCTCTTTTAGCTTACATTGTCCCTCAGGCCCTTGTAATGTACAAGATAGTGCAAACATCCTGCTCTTGATTGTTGGAATGGGTAATGTTGAAAATACAGTTTTTAACGTGAGATGGTGCTATTTTATGAAGGAAACAAGGTATTGTAAGCATGTTTCTGAACTCTTCTTTACTCTGATAGTGGAAAGCCATTTGGTCTAGGTTCAGAGACTCAACAGTAAACCAGTTAAATTTCTCTCAATGTTGACATGTATTCCTAAAACACATGTCTCCTGAGGGATGTTTTTTACTATAATAAATACTAAGTAGTGTGGTGACATAACAACATCTTAATACGCTGTTTTCCTGACCTACTAAGCTCTTTCTTTTCAATTTCCTGATGGTAACACTGGGGAATCCTATATAATACACACTCACATATATATACATTTGGTTTTTTTCTTTCTAAAAAGGCTTCTTGTGACACAGTTGCAATAATAAAAGTGGTAGGAAGCTTTTTGATTGTGATTACAGTGTTATTTTAATCTCTTTGTGGAGCTGAATGTAGAAAAGCAACCTCTTCCTTACAATATAGCCACATTTCACTTACCTTAGAGGGATTTTAACCTTTGATTGTTATGGATCACATATTTGTATTCAGATTCTTCTAGGGCTCCAAATAAAGGTGAAGGAGAGTGCCTGAATCCCTACAGCAACATTAATTACTGCCTGGAGCAATGGAGGAGAAGACAGAGAAGCTGGCATGTTACTGAAACACTCCTGATGTAGCTTGATTTCTGTGGAAGGAAGAGAAGGAGAATACAGTCTTTTTTTACATAACATTTCATTGTTTACTTCTAATTAGGAAGGATCATGCTAAAATGACAGTTTATTTTCATATTTACTTTTAATTTTCCTGTTCTTGAACTTCTTTAGATTTCTATTATGCCTTTTAAGGATTTTTAAGTGTAAGTATTCATGTCAAAGGAAAAGAATGTGTTATTGTTGTATAGTGTTGTTTTCATATCAGGGAGATGTGAAATATTTCTGGCAATTCATTACAAATACACTGGAGCTGTCCTCTGTGCTCAGTAGTGGTGATTCATGCTATTAGCAGAATTGCAGCCTTAATTTCTCTTTTGTTCAGTAGCAGTTGAATATCAACTGTACTTAAATATCCTGAATATATATGTAACTTTTCTTAACCACAAACAGTTAAATCTGCAGCTGAAATGATACTGTGCATGAAGCAAAGTTAGATAGCACTGCATGAGGAACACTGGCATGGCTATGACTGTGCTCTCAAAATGGGCCTCTCCAACTCCCCCAGTATGACGCAAATCATAGTACTTTGTGCTTGCATTGCACAGTTATGTTCAGTGTCATACAGACATTAGCTATAACTAATCCTCACGACACCCCTGTGGGAAAGATAAGTACTATTACTTAGTCCTGTGACAGCACTGGCAACTATCACAGGTGGGCTACCACTGACTGGTTATGGTTGTAGTCTTCATGCAGAAATCTGCAGCAAATGTCATTTTAATTTGCACCAGAATGTCATCAGAAAAAGTACTATATATCTCCAGCTAGTCCCTAATTTTGTGTGTCTTTTTAACTACATGGCATCTTGAACATGGATAGCCTTACAGCTGTGAATTAGACAATGAGACAATGACCCTTTCCTACTGACAGTTTCTGGGTTGATACAGTTTGCCTCTTGTGTTTCTACCTTGCAGCTCACCTTCCCCTTGTGTTCCCAAAAGACACTTGAACAGAAAAGTCTGTTGGACAAAAAAGTCTGTGTTGGATAGTCATGTACAGCGGTGATGTCTGGGTTGAGTTGTTTTTCTGGGCTTGTTTCTTTATGAAACATTTCTATCTACCATATAGCTTTTAAGATTTACTTTGATCACTGAATACCAATGCTATTATAACTTCACATTGGAGTACTTAACCAAATTTTAAGCAACCCAGGGAAACAATGATCACCCTCCTAGTGGGGCACCTGAATTGCGCTCAGAATTTTGTGCCCTTATGTTCATGAGAACTCTTGCTGTAAGTCAGAGTGTCTGGAGAGCAGCCAGGCAGAGAGGGACCTGAGGGTACTGGTCGATGGGAGGCTGAACATGAGCCTGCAGTGTCCCCAGGCAGCCAAGAGGGCCAATGGCATCCTGGCCTGGCCAATGGCATCAGGAACAGTGTGGCCAGCAGGAGCAGGGAGGACATTCTGCCCCTGTACACTGCACTGGTTAGGCCACACCTTGAGTCCTGTGTCCAGTTCTGAGCCCCTCAGTTTAGGAAGGATGTTGACTTGCTGGAACGTGTCCAGAGAAGGGCAACAAAGCTGGTGAGGGGTTTGGAACACAAGCCCTATGAGGAAAGGCTGAGGGAGCTGGGGTTGCTTAGCCTGGAGAAGAGGAGGCTCAGGGGAGACCTTCTTGCTCTCTACAACTACCTGAAGGGAGGTTGTAGCCAGGTGGGGGTTGGTCTCTTCTCCCAGGCAAGCAGCACCAGAACAAGAGGACACAGTCTCAAGCTGCACCAGGGGAGGTTTAGGCTGGAAGTTAGGAAGAAATTCTACACAGAGAGTGTGATTGCCCATTGGAATGTGCTGCCTGGGGAGGTGGTGGAGTCACCGTCATTGGAGGTGTTTAGGAGGAGATTTGATAGGGTGCTTGGTGCCATGATTTAGTTGATTAGGTGGTGTTGGATGATAGGTTGGATTCAATGATCTCAAAGGTCTCTTCCAACCTGGTCTGGTCTGGTCTATTCTATTCTATTCTATTCTATTCTATTCTATTCTATTCTATTCTATTCTATTCTATTCTATTCTATTCTATTCATTCAGTTGTCCTTTGCAGTGTTTCTGTTTGTTCAGGGCACCTACATGGTGTGCTCCACAAAGGTGTCCTGTTATTATGGGGCAAGTTATTCTCAAGTTGTCTTGTCAGCTCCTGCAGTTTAATCATGAATGTGTTTAACTTTTAGGCTTACTGCCTGTGGGTAAGTAACACAAAAATATTGCTTATTTTTTAACTTGATGCAGAAAATGCTAAAAACTGATTTGAAAAAAAGTTGAAAATTCTCAAGGGGTTAAAAAAGATGCCTCTAAAAAGACTGAAATTAAAATGGAGTTTTCAGGATCTCTGTGTGATTTGGAGGACGGATAGTTTTGCCTTAGAGATTTTATTTTGGTGGCACTGAACAAGAACAGAGCTCTTGACATCAGGAAGCTCAGTATTTCCTGCCTCTTCCCAGCTTGGGAATGTGCCTGCTTCCTGCTGTGAAGAGGCAAGGATACAAATGCTCAGCCTTTATATAGGCTATTTATTTTTCTTTCTTTTCTTTTTTTTTTTTCCTTCACATTTGCTGACAATACTGAGGTACCAGAAGAGTATTAACATGTATAATATAGTGCTCAAAACAATATTTGTTGTTTGAAGTTGGAAGGAGGAGCATGTTTTATACCAAGTCATCCTGCAGATGCAAGTGGGAGTTGCTGGTGGTTAGCAGAGCTGGGCTCAGGTTTTAGAATGAACTTGAATATGTAAAGCTGTCTTGAGATTTATGTTTTAACAGTGGAGCAGTTCAACAGGGAAGTTCTTGTTGTAAAGACTTTTTTTATTCTAAGAGCTCCCTTATTCTCTTTACAGTTTCTGCCCAGGTTTTAACATGCTGGGCCATATCACATTGAATGGTGTGCAGTGCTTGCTTTCTTTCTGATCTGCTCAAGGAAAAGTGATAACACAGAGATGTGTATCACTGGGTGCTGTTTCTGCTGATAGACCTACCTTAATAATGCAGTATTTTCAGAATATTAGTGTCTTTAATCTATTTCTGTTGATGTCACTCTCATGGCTCAAAATGAGCTTTAAAAATGGTTTTGCTATAAAGGGAATAATAGGGGCTAAAGACCAGTAGCTTGTGAATGTTGTTGGATGATTATATTTGCACTTGAATTAATGCAAGTATGTGAGGCAGGGTCTTTTTATCCTGCATGAGTGTCATCTGTTGCTGAAGCTGTGATGGATTTGATTGATTTTTTTTTTCCTGTTTTTTCCCCCCACAGTTATACAAATGTTTGGATGCTTGTTTCAACTGCCTTTTTTTTTGGTTTGATTTGTTTGTTTGTTTGTCTCTCCTTGGCGGCTTTGGAGATCCTGCACTAAAGGAGAGGAAATGCTAACCAAGCTCTTCATCGAAAGTGAAGTTAATTGGGAGAGGCTGTCGCTTTTATCAAATTGCATAAATGAGAAAGAGGCCCAAAGGAAAAGGCTGTGGCTAGAAGCAGAAGAAAATCATCAGCCTGATTTCAGAGAAGGGAAGTAACTAAAATATTTATTTCTACTAGGTTGGAGAACAACACATGTTAGGCAAGTTTAACTTTTTCCAAGCACGGACTTTCCTGTGACATGCTCTGCTACGCACAGCAACCAACACTCCCTAAAGCAGAACATCAGATGGAGCGTTCAGTGAGCACAGGGTAGCAGATTCAGGATGGTGTTTGTCTAAAAAGAAGCTGGCATTTGTCAGAGCTGTGGCAAATATGCCATTATTTTTCATTTTCCACACAACCTGTGAGATATCAGACATGTTCTAATGAGATTCTGAAATATCAACCTTATAAATATTGATAAGGAAGGTTTATTCTCATCCATGGAGAGAGATTGCATTTTGCAATTATACAACTTCACTCATGTGAACTGCGTTGCAATTTGCTCTTCTGTTTCCTTCACAGGAGAAACTGTTTAGAGTTATAGTTCAAGCTCTGTTCTCAATCCACCTTCTTTTGCCACCTGTATTTCCTAGCTGATGAGATATTTAAAATTGCTTGGTGGTCAGAGGATGCCAAACAGGGAGGTTTCAAAGGCTTATGTGCAAAACTTACCAGGTGGCAGCAGCTGTTTTCTGTTAGAACAGTGTGAAAGTTGGTCACAATTTGTCATTTTAAAGAAAAATATGTGTTTCTAACCAAAGTTGATGAAAAATATTGAGCTAGTAATTAATTTATGGATTTATTTAAACAAATGATTCTTAAAATTCTGTACAATATCCTCTGGGATAAGTCATGGCACATTCTGGATATTACATGCCATTGTGCAACACTGAGCTGTAACCCAGCAGCATGCTATGGTTCTTGTATCAATTGCACAGAAATTTTTGCATCAGTCTTCATCACAGTAAAACCATCAGAATTTTCCAGGCCTTATTTAACTCAGACTTAAAAGCAAAACAAAATAATCCTGGCCCCCAAGTCCCTCAAACAAACCAACACAAACCTTAACAGGACAAGACATCATGGCCACAAACCTTACCATAGGAAGTTCTGTCCAAACATGAGGAGGAACTCCTTTATGTTGAGGGTGGTAGAGCACTGGAACAGGCTGCCTGGAGAAATGGTGGAATCTCTGTCTCTGAAGTCATTCAAAGCGCACCTGGACACGTTTCTGTGCAGTCTACTCTAGGTGACCACGCCCTGGTGGGGGGCTTGGACCAGATTCTTCAGAGGTCCCTTCCAACCCTTATCATTCTGTGATTCTGTGATTTCCTGGTTAATAGCCCCGCTGGTGATATTTCATCAGTTGGGCTTAATTTTGAAGTCTGTATCAAGACTGGACCGCCTTTCATTGTGGAGATCTAAGTCTCTCTCCTTATGGCTGAGTGGCCCATTGATTTGTGGGCAGTATGTTACTGCAGAGATTGCATTTCATACTTTTTAGTCTTTACTGAGGTATTTTCATTGCTGCATCTGAATAACACCCTCTGTGAATGATGGCTGACAGCTACATAATCTCTTGTAAACTGCATAAACTGTGCACTTAATCTTATGCCGTTTGTTTGGTGTCTTCGAAGCTGAAGACAAAGCCTTTGAACCTGACAAAATAGAAAATACATGAAACAAATGCTTCCATGGAAAGTTAACTGACCTTAGCTGCTCACATGTAACCATAGACAGGGAAACTGAACTTTGTGTTCCCCATTTGGAAACATATATGGTAAGACTGTGTAATGGCAAAGTTGGTTGCAGTACACCTCACACCCAGAGGCATTTTTGTAAGGGCATGTAGGGCTCTTCCAGCTGGTTGTTCCTTGGCTGTCTGCAGCACTGTCCCTGGAGCTGCTGGGCAGGGAGGTGTGTGTACTCCTGTGCCAAACCCTGAGCATTGCTCAGGACCCTTCCCTTCCCTTCCCTTCCCTTCCCTTCCCTTCCCTTCCCTTCCCTTCCCTTCCCTTCCCTTCCCTTCCCTTCCCTTCCCTTCCCTTCCCTTCCCTTCCCTTCCCTTCCCTTCCCCTTCCCTTCCCTTCCCTTCCCTTCCCTTCCCTTCCCTTCCCTTCCCTTCCCTTCCCTTCCCTTCCCTTCCCTTCCCTTCCTTCCCTTCCCTTCCCTTCCCTTCCCTTCCCTTCCCTTCCCTTCCCTTCCCTTCCCTTCCCTTCCCTTCCCTTCCCTTCCCTTCCCTTCCCTTCCCTTCCCTATCTTTTTCTTCTCTCCTGCATGGAAATGCTAGTGCTGTATAACCAAGGGGGCTCCTTTCAAGGGTTCTTGCTGGGGTCCAGCAGGCCAAAACATTCATGGGGATGGGCCTCCTTGTCAAGATAGGATGGAAAGGGAAGAATCCCGTGGCTTTTCAGAGCTACTTCTTTTCTGCACCAGACAGGGTTTTCACCTGGTATCCCACAGCTGTTTGTATTTTCAAATCTGTTGACTATAATTTGCTAGTCTTTGTTCTTTAAACAGAAAATTGGGATAGACCACACAGTGAATAGATCAAAGCTGCTTCAGTAGCAGCTTTTTGTCAAATGTACATACCCACAGCTGAGCTGTATTCAAACTGAATGCTGTTAAGCTTTTATTGGTATCCACTGAGAGCATGTAAATACATAAGATATTGAAGTAAAATTACATCTTGAAGTTCTTGCCCTCAGAATTATGCAAGCATTGATTTTCAGTATATATTGCAGCTCCTTCATGCAGAACTGTAATGTATTTACTTGCTATCTGGTAGAAGGGCTTGTAAAATTACCTGCTTCTGGGAGCATGAATCCATGTCAGGAATGCGCCAGAATCAAACACAAGCAAAACTCCAGATCTCTGAGTGCCTGAAGCTAGGCTGTGAGTTGTCTAAAGAAGCAGGGTCATCTCAGTTGAGTGCTTGTGTTTGACCCCCTGTAAAAATAAGTACCTCGTTGCTGAAAGGGACATCTCTTCAGGTGCCCCTTTTCCCTTAGATGATAGCATTAAGACTAAACCACACGCTCTTCCTGTCACTCTGCCTGGAGACTTCTCTGGAGGTGAAGTGAGCAGCTTCATGTGACCGCCAGGGGTGAATATCACAGCCATGTTGTGGAGAGAAAAATCCTCATGGAAGGAATGAGGCAGAGGAAGATGAGACTTGCTTCTCCATCTTAGCTGAACATATCTGCATGGTCACTGCAGTATGAGGTGAAGTTAAAGCAACACAAACTTAGAAATTGTTTTTATGACATGCAAACTGTGATGATAAATGTACTGTGAGGGAGAAACTTGTGGTGGATGGGAGCTCCTCTGGGCTTTGTGCCAACCAAAAGTCTTATGGCTGTGGCAGGGGTTGTGCTGAAGTGGCACTAACAAATTCTGGCAAGAGCCTGAACAAATGTTATTTGGCAAGAATCTCTAGAGAACTCAGATTCAGCAGTGCGTGAATGGATTGTATATGTTTTGTTCCTTTTGGATTTGTGCTTTATCAGGTGGACATCCCCCAGACCTGGGCTCTGATCTGTGGGTTTGGGATGAACTTTTCCTTGTAATAGTTTTCCTACCACCATTCAAGTCAGGATGGTATGATGGAACAGCTGTGTGGCAAGAGGGTTTGCCCACTTGTGGCTTTTTAAACTGGTACAGCAGGTCTTACAACAACAAGTACAAATGCAACATCCTTATTATTTATTCATTTATTTATTAAAATTTGCATTGGCAATTGCATGCTCTCTGTGTGTGTTCCTTCTTTGTCCCTTCTGTTGCCAGTACAGCTGCCTTTCCCTGGTAGCTGTGGTAACCTGATGGATAATCACTCCAAGGCTGTGTTCCTTGCTTTGAACTGTCCTTCATGGCAGTAGTGGTTCTTTATGCAGATGATTTCAGTATAAGGCCCAAGGCTTTTAAGGAGCCTTCAAACTCACCGAATGAAAGTACTGTGAAGTGTAATTAGCTTGAATTTAGAGTAAACTTTAGTCCCCTTGAAGTAAATGTGTGTAAAACTCACTTTTAGCTTCTGATGGAGAAAAGACCATGGTGTTCAGTCATGGATATAAAACTCAGCAATCTTTCAGGCTAGTGCTGTGGTTCATGGTGGTTATAGATAATTGCAAATGTGAAACTTTGCCCACTGCAAAGAAGCAGCAGTGCGAAGCTCTCTGTACTTTTAAAGTCACTTAGTATAAAGACAGCTCTTCCAACAGCAGGCTGTGATAAGACTGACTGCAGTCTTTGGATGTTCCCCTTATGCACTGCAGCATATGTGGAAAAGTTCAATGCTTTAGAATGCGTGAAATTTTAGTAGAATATAAGAAATGCTAGTAGAATATCTGTAGTGAGTGTTTCCTGCTGATATTAAGGGATAGTGACAAGCACAGAATATGTGCTAAAATGCATGGTACTCCCTCATCAGGTAAGGTTGCAAACACAGATTTCTCATTGAAATGTGATGTCATGGTGTGCCTCAAGGACAAATGCAGACGTGTTCTCTGGGTACTTACCTGTGAAGATGTTTCACAAGCTGATGCATGAGCTGGCTTGCGTTTGTTCAAGGAGAGTTCATGTGCAGAAGGAGAGGAACTTGAACAGCCCCGGGCGGTGCTTTTATTATAATTCAAATTGAGAAGGACTGTATTTTTCATAATTAGGGAGAAAAGCAGGAGCAGCTGACTGACTTCTTGTTATTAAAGAATAACTGAATATTCCTGGCAGATATGTGAATATGAATGTGGATTATGCTTTGGGATTGTTAGCAATAAGGTAGTGAATCTTTCTTGTTAATGCAGGAGATACTTCCCTAGAATTGTTTGCTTACTTGCAGTGCAATTGCTGGGACACGAAAAATTAACATTGTGTGTCACTATTTTCTACCCATCTTTTTGTGCCCAATTACAGCTCACAAATTCATAAATTCTGATACATTTTGGTACAATACAAGTGGAATAGGCAGATCACCTGCATATTTTTGTTACTGTTATTAGCAGTGTGGCCCATGAATAAAAACACAGAGGAATGGAAAAATCAATGGAACAATAACTCCTAATACAGCTGAGCAGCAAAGTTGGCCAGTAGAGAAAGGGAAATTTATTAGTATATGTACTGAATGATTTCCTAAGGAATTATGTCCTTAATGAGGTCTTTCCTACCTTTCTTGGGATGTAAAGCTGCCTGGTTTTGAATTTCACATATTTTTTGAATACCCAGCTCAGGTGTAGAGTAATGGAACTGCAATGTGCTGGAAGAGAGCTGAGCTCCTGCTGCTGATGGTGCTGGGTCTGCAAAGCTGGGGATGGTTTGCAGAGTCAGAGTGGTTTTCCTGGTCCAAGACATATAGTAAAGCTGTCAGGACCAGGACTTTTTTTCTTTCTGATTTTGAGTTCATAAAATACTCTTGGTTTAGAAAGCATCCACCACACATGTGCCTGTTACTCTGTACTCTCCAGGATCTGGGTCTGTCTCCTCCAGGAGTTTTCACAAAGAGTGTTGCTTGGCTAGAAGTTGATTCTCCACCAGCCACTTCAAAATTGCATTGTGTGGCTTGAGTAGAACAAAGCATGTTTTGTAGATGGATGATCTAGAGAGGGGAATTTTGCTGGGTAGTACAGAGTGTTTCACTTGCTAACACAGTATCCATTAGGCATTTGTGCTCTTTTCTGCTCTGATTTTGAAAATTCTCATGTGGGGATTTTTTGGTTGTATCCCCTGAGAGGGTCTGACTTGCTGCTCTTTCCACAGGAACATTGCTGCTATGGGAGTAAGCCATCCATAAGCTATCAGATGGGAATGTCTGTTAAGTATGCTCCTAATGTAGCACAAACAGCATGTATGTTCTCTGCTGCCTTGAGTCAGTTTCATAATCATGAGATTTTTAGTTTTATCCAGGCAAAGCTGTTGTAAAGCAGAATTAGATGTTTGGTATTTGCATTCTTATGTTGGACTGTTTCAAAATTTGTTTTGAATGTCATTACTAGTATAAAGACATCACTAAGATGCCAAGAGTAAGCAAAATGCATGACTTTTATCATCTCAATTCACTGCACACCCCAGGCTGCACTGTAAGTACATTTAAAATTCTTGTTTAACCCTGTTTATCAAGCAACAGTTTAGTAAGTGGGTAACAGAGTTGAGAGGAAAATGTTACCATCACTCTTTCTGCTGGAGTGAGTTGTGCAGCACGATGCACTTCATGTGCATAGGAGGAGTGGGCGAGGTGGAAAAAAGTACATGTGATGTGTTGAAGCAACGAGGCTGCAATGTGCTGCTTTATGGCAGTTGATTTTCACCCCTGCTTTTTGATTATTGATTCTGAGGCTATGATCAGATGTATTTTCATATTGTGCTTAACAAATAGTATATATTCAACTGTATTTAAAACAAATGGGCCTTCACCCCTTTGTGCTTAGGGAAAGCTGTCATAGCTGCTGAATGGAGCAACAGTTGAAATTAGCTGGTTTTACCTTTATGCTTATGGCATGTGCTCTTTTATCAGTGCTGTTTGATTTGCATGACAACTAGGATGCTGTCCAGGACTGGCATGGACATACTTCATCTGTAAGTGTTGGCAAGCTCTTGTGTGTGAAAGGGAGAGGAGAGCCTATTCTGTATGTCTGGGTTGTTCTGCATGTGGACTCCATCAGGATGGTGATCTGAAGCACAGTCCTTACCCTGGCTCCTGCCTGGAGCACACAAGCATCATTGAATCTGCAAGTAGATAGCAAGGGGTCCTGCTATGATTTTCTGGCTTACTTCAGCAGGGGCCCAAGTACAGATGGGGGACCTAGGAAGGGGTGAAGGGGTAGGAACATCATTGGGTAGAACTAAGTGGATGACAGCTCATTTCTGTGTCTGAGGCCTAAGGGTGAGAAGTGATGGGAGTGTTGTAGGATGGGAGAGGGAGTAGCCTGGCAAAGCTGCAACATGGGCAGAGGTACTGGTGAGGATCATGCTGTTCAGAGTGAGGGGCAGGCTACAGCTGCTGTAGCTGTGGTCCATGTGAAGGCTTTCCTAATTTTTCTCAAATGGGTGGTATCAGAACAGAAACAGTCGGGGCACTCTCTGAGGGAAACTAAGTTGGCTTGACACAAACCAAGGGGAGAGATTGTGTTGGTACTGCTGTCTACTGTGCCTTCAGGTTATTTGAAGTAAAAACAATCTCCTTACCTGAAGTATAAATATATATGTATTTTCTGTCCCCTCCCCCCTCCACTAGATGCTTCCAGTGTTTATATTGCTCATCTTTCTATTAATTTTTACTGATAAGAGGAATAAAAACACTTGGCCTGCAAGTGCTGCATATATGCAGGCTTGCTGCAGCACACTCACCATCTTAAAGCTTACTTGCAGTGCTGTTAGCAAAAATATCCCCTGGGTGCATCATTCCTTGCTTTGGTTTACCCATTTGTATGGCTTTTGTTTGTTTGTTTGTTTGTTTTTCTTTTTATCTTTCTTCTTCTTCTTCTTCTTCTTCTTCTTCTTCTTCTTCTTCTTCTTCTTCTTCTTCTTCTTCTTCTTCTTCTTCTTCTTCTTCTTCTTCTTCTTCTTCTTCTTCTTCTTCTTCTTCTTCTTCTTCTTCTTCTTCTTCTTCTTCTTCTTCTTCTTCTTCTTCTTCTTCTTCTTCTTCTTCTTCTTCTTCTTCTTCTTCTTCTTCTTCTTCTTCTTCTTCTTCTTCTTCTTCTTCTTCTTCTTCTTCTTCTTCTTCTTCTTCTTTCTTCTTTCTTCTTTCTTCTTTCTTCTTCTTCTTCTTCTTCTTCTTCTTCTTCTCTTCTCCTTCTTCTTTCTTCTCTTCTTCTCCTTCTTCTCCTTCTTCTCCTTCTTCTCCTTCTTCTCCTTCTTCTCTCCTTCTTCCTTCTTCTCCTTCTTCTCCTTCTTCTCCTTCTTCTCCTTCTTCTCCTTCTTCTCCTTCTTCTCCTTCTTCTCCTTCTTCTTCTCCTTCTCCTTCTTCCTTCTTCTCCTTCTCCTTCTTCTCTCCTTCTCTCTTCTCCTTCTTCCTTCTTCTCCTTCTCCTTCTTCTCCTCCTTCTCCTTCTCCTTCTCCTTCTCCTTCTCCTTCTCCTTCTCCTTCTCCTTCTCCTTCTCCTTCTCCTTCTCCTTCTCCTTCTCCTTCTCCTTCTCCTTCTCCTTCTCCTTCTCCTTCTCCTTCTCCTTCTCCTTCTCCTTCTCCTTCTCCTTCTCCTTCTCCTTCTCCTTCTCCTTCTCCTTCTCCTTCTCCTTCTCCTTCTCCTTCTCCTTCTCTTTTTCTTGAAAAAGCTATTTTCCTTTCATATTGCTAAACCCATGTGCTCTCTGTCTCTGCAGAGCTGTGCCCCACTCAGGTGGTAGCTGACAATCCCTGCTACTTTGCTGGCATTTGGTATAAATAGATTCTGAAAAGGTGAAGCAGGTTTAGCAGCTGGAGATAAGGACAGTGAAGGGAACTCAGTCAGGATGAAATGATGATGTTGCATGACTGAAAATTTCTTGCTGAAGTTTCACTGTCTGTGAAATGGTAAGACTTGACAAGTATTGCATGGCACCTCCTAGAGATCTTTGAGCAGATTTGACTTTGCTTTTCTCTAGCTGTTTAGGTAAATAAAATTAAAAAATGGAGAAAGGGGATAATCACACTGATTTATTTATTTAAAATACTGTTGATGAATTATTAATTTCACTGAAAGGAGAAACAAGTATTTGGTTTGGGCAGGTTTGTGGCTTTAATGTTGTTTTCTGATGTTTGCCTCATGTAATCTTAAATTATCATTCAGGTTTATATTGATATGTGATACAAATCTGTCTTGATTACTTTAGTGCATTGAAAAATATAACATCTGTGGACTGGAAGGATAAAATAGAGGAGTCTAGTCTCATTACAGGAGAGTAGTAACATAAATGAACTTTTGTGTGTACACAAATCCTTCCACATAGTTCTTTTCTGTTTAGCGCAGCACCCTGTCTGTGACTGGTCAAAAGAGAATGCCTGGGGAAAGAATGCATGGAACAAAGCAAATATACTCCAGTCTTCTGCCTATTGCAAATGCCAGTGTTGGAGGGCCTTTGAAAGCTGACTTTGGCCCATGGCCACTTACAGGGCAAAGGTAGGCTCTTGTGCCAAGGTAGCAGCAGGTTAAATATTTGCACTGTTTGTGGATGAGGCATGGGTGCAAAGATGCAACCCCTCAGTCCTTGTTAATGTAGTTTTCTACCAATGACACTGGCATTTGGCACATTTCTATCCTCCTCAAATGTCACTGGAATCACATGGCCTCACACAGTCTGTGATATTAGTTGCCCTTTATAGTATGCAAAATATTAGTGACAGTTAAGTTCTGTTTTCCTAATTCATTAAATCCCCTAAAATTTTGTGACATCTAAAATAATGCTCTCCAGAAACTCTGTTCTGTACTGAAAACAGCCCTGTCTAAAAAGAGCAAAGGAACTGAATTACTTGGGAACTTGCACTGTGTGGTCTTTATCCATCTTTTGTTCTGTGTAGCTACTCTTTAATCAATCCATACAACTAAAATAGATCTGTAACAGAATCTCCCTAGAACCCAGAAGTATTGAGTTATCTAATTCTTGGTTTGAGGTTTTGATTTAGCTGTTTAATTAGTTAGGAATGAGCTGTGAACAACTTAGTTCAGAGTTACCATATCTAGGAGTGTTGATTCAACTCTTTCCTGTTAGAACCATGAAGTTAGAGTAATCAAGTATTTTTGCCTCATGAGTTTTGTCTTAAGTGGAAACTCAGTTAGAAGCTCTCTGGCTGCAATCTCAGATGCTTAGTGTTGAGATGAGAATGGCTTAATTGGCTTTTGCTACAAATCCCAAGTCCTTTCTTCCTGACATTCACTAACTGACATTCCATTTTATAAGTGTCTTTACTGAATGATGGACATTATGTTTGAGGTCTCACAGCTGAGACCAAGGCTGTGCAATTTCTTCCCTAATTTAAATCTTCTCCAGATCATGTCAGTCTGAGTAGTTCCTGGCTGAGACTTTGCTCTGTCAAATTCTGTCTTTTACAAGCATCTGGAGAAATCAGTACAGAGTAAGACAGAAGATGTAGTCAGATCTTTTCCTTTCTGCTTCTTTTCTGACTCTGCTCTTTTAAAAGAGCAGTATGTGGCCCAGCACTAGCTACAGTTGCCTAGAAGAATGTGAATTCTTTCCCCTGTAGTCCATTCTGCTTTCAGCCAAGGAATTATTTTTCTTTTGTGTGGAGGGTTTCAGATGCAGGTAAATGTGATGGCTATTCCTGAAGTGACAGCCATCTCATTTAGGTGATAGGTGCTTCACAAGCTTGTAGAAGTTTGTCAGTGATGGTTCTGATCTTGATATGGTTCCTAAACATTTGTGCCATTTGGTTTTTAGGTGGGCGTGTTATCCTAAGTGACAGAGCTACAGAATTCTCACAACTTGGAGTTGACTCTGTTGAATAAGGAACTGTATTTCCTTCACCAACGATAAAATAATTGATTTCCTGTTGGAGATTAGATATCTTTGCAGAGCTCAGTTTGGATTTTCCTGTATGTGAGATGTTTCTGCAGCAATATATAAGATAAAAGGTATCTCTATAGATTGCTTTTGGAAGAGGGAAATACTTGGTGGAATATAGGACATACTGAGTTGGTAAAGAACCAAAAGCTCATATCTCTCTTTCCCAGCCTTTTGCATTCCAAATACCTGAGCATGGGCTGAATAGATGAATCCCAGAGCTTATGACTCAACACTATCATTTAAGCTCATAGAATCACGTTCCAAAAATACACTGAAAAATAAAGCTGTTCAGCTGATCTTTTCCAGCAGCAGAAAAGGAGGCTTCCTGTGATGTAGCACTAGTTATTGTTTGGTGATTTAGTAAGCATTTTAAGCATCCATTTATTCAGGTGTAGAGTTAGACATTTCTGTCATGAGCAGCATCTTGTTTTATTGAATCCAAGAATTGCTGACAGCAGGGGGTACTTAGAGACTGCAGGACTAATTCAGTGGGTTTATGTTAGCAGTAAATATTCTTCCTTCCGTGTTCATAGGGAAGGTTCTGTAAATGCATGTTGCTAATTCTGGTAATAATTTTTGTTAACCAGCTGGTCAGTAGTGATATGCCTTTCCCAGTTTACCTGAGCAAGTTCCTCTTAGTGTCATCTGTGAAACTCTTCTACCTGGGGCTGATTGTCTCTATGTGCCAGTTGCTGTGTTTCAGTGAATCACTCTGCTGAGGAGATTGCTCCACACCTCTGCTTCTTAGCAAATTGCCATCTGAGCCCTGGCACCAAAATGCAATTGGTTATGCTTCATTATCTCATTCAATAGAAATTCAGTCTCCTGAAGACTGCAATTAAGTTTCCTCTTTGTCTGAAAGACAGAGAATTTAGCTGCAATCTTGTTGGTTTTCTCTGAAGCAGAGGAAGGAGGAGAAGGCAGAAAAACACTGAACCAATCAGAGACATCATACTTGGACAGACTCTTTTTTCATTTGGTATTTTATTTGCTTTCTCCTGTGTAACTTGGATCTGGCAGCTGAGAGTGCTGTGGATGAGACAGCTTGCCCAGCGGTGAGGGAGGAAGATTGGGCTGCTGGTGACATCTATGAGGCCTTGGTGACTTTAGGCCACTCAGTTATCTTCAAGGCCTGATGTTTTGGCCCACATGATTCCTGCTGCTCATACCACCTGTAAACTCTGTATTAAGCAGATCCCTGGTATTTATCTTGGTTTGACTTTATTAGAGGGGATGTGCAGGTATCATGTTTTCTGCTTGGTAAGGATGAAGGTCTGATGATAAGCTACAAAAGTAGTTCAAGCATTCTTAACTGGAGGTGTTTATTATTGCCCAAATGGAGGGTATATATTTTACTGACAGTAAAAGGAATCACTGGTTTACTGCCCCAAATCCTTTTCCTGTCTTAAGACAAGCTAAATGCATGAGAGAGGCTTCTAGTTTTAGTTTCTGATGCTTGACCTCCTGCTGAGACAAGGGCTGTGACTAATAGTAGAAGAAATGACTCAATGGTAGGGATATTTGGCCAGTCCAAGGCAGAGCAGGAGGTACCTTAAGTTCTGTGCAAAACTGTCCAAATTTCTGGATCTGTTAAATTTTAGCTGCTCCTGGTCCCAATCATTGTTCCTCCCAGTTCTTCTCTTGTCAGGTCTGCCTCATGCTGCCCACTGTCCCCAGGCTTGCTGAGTTATTCCATGCCACTCTTCCAAGCTCAGTGTGTTTTTCAAAGTGATGGCTTTATTTTTCTCTGTTTTTTCACAATCTTGCTGAACTGCCCTGCAGCAAAATGCATTTAGGTGTGAGTTCTCACAAGTCCCTGTAGGAATAAGTCACTGCTTCGTTTCTCATCTGTATAAGGGCAGCAATAGCTTCCTCTCTCTCATGTGATACAGGAATAAAGTTCATTTAAAGGTATGGGATGTAGGGACTCTATAGACACAGGGCTGTCCAAGATTTTAGGAGGACTGTATATGTTAATTGTCCAAGGCATTTCCTACTTTCCCCCCGCCCTTTTCTTTCTGTATGAAGTCCTGTTTTGGCAAAGAAAAATAACACCATTGTTGTTCAGAGAAGAAAATAGTATAAAAAACATCCCCCCGGCTTTAGCACTGTGGCTATTAGCTTCTGTTGGATGAAAGTGAATAATAGCTTGTACTTCCTAGTTGTATTACAATTAAACATTTTTCCTAGGCTGTTTTTTAAGTTCATCAGTGGAGTTCACCAATGGGGTTCCTAGGGCTCAACTTTAGGGACAGTGCTCTTTAACATTTTTATAAAGGATCTGGATGCAGGAATCAAATACACATTGAGTATGTTTGCTCATGATGCTAAACTAGGAGCTGTGGTCTTCCTTGAGGATAGAGAGGCCTCACAGAGAGACCCGGGCCATCACCATCTGCAGAAAAGACAACAAGATTAAGTGCTGGATTCTCAGCCTGGGATGGAGTAATCCGTGTTATACATACAAACTGAGGGATGTGAAGCTGGAGAGCAGGCCCATGGAAAGAGGTTTGAGTGTTTGGGTTGATGGTAAGTTGAGTATGAATCAACAGTGTGCCCTGGCAGTAACAAGGGCCAACTGTGTCCTGGGGTGCATCAAACACAGTACAGCTAGTCAGCTGAAGGAGGTGATTGTCATGCTGGGTAGCCTCACTTCAAGTACTGTGTGCAGTTTTGGGTGCTTTAATATAAGAAACACACTGAACTATTAGAATGTGTCTGGAAGAGGGTGAAAGGCCTCAAGGACAAGATTTCTGAGGAGCAGCTGAGGTCACAGTGCTTGTTCACCTTGGAGAAGAGAAGGCTGAGGGGCAATCTCATCACAGTCCACAACTTCATCAAGGTGGACAGAAGAGGGTGAGGTGCTGACCTCCTCTCTTTGGTGACCTGAGATAAGACATGAGGAAATTGAGTGAAGCTGCATCAGGGGAAGCTCAAATTGGACATTAGGAAAAGGCTCTTAACTGAGAATGTGGTAGGTCACAGGAACAGGCTCCCCAGGACAGTGGTCGTGGCACCAAGCCTGTCAAAGTTCAGGAAGCACACGGACAAAGCTCTTAGTCATATGATTTAGTTTTAGGTAGGCCTGTGAGGAGCAGGAAGTTGGATTTGATGATCCTTATGGGTCCCTTTCAACTTGAGATATTCTGCATTTCTATGCTTTCTTTGCTAGCAGTGTCCTTGCTGAAGTTTGAGTTTGGCTGGGTAGCAGTCAGCTAATTTGTCCTCAGGATATTTAGATGATGTCAGTTATTACAGCACATGACAGCAATGATATTACCTGACAGATTTCATCACTCCAACGAGATTCCCTTTAGACTTGGCTTTTCTCAGTTAGCCTTTGTGGCCATCTCAGGTTGTAACATACCTTTAGATCCCTGGGAAAAAAAAAATTCATCTGTAATGATCCTTTGTCCCTTATGTGGCCAATTTCCACTGCTAGAAGCATCATCTCCCTGGAGAGGGAATGTAGCAGATGTGAATTTCTCAATTCAGACATCTTCCCTAGTGAAACAGAAAAAATATATATTTTTTTTTTCCTAGCAAGGTACATCAGCATTAAGTGGTGTCTCTTCCTTCTCCTAGTTTATCTTCTCCAGAGGCTTTCCCACTGTTATGACTTCGGTGACTCTGTAGATAGAGAAGCTAGAATACCACTTCCACCAAACCTCAGAGTCCAAGTGTGGATAGTGTGCCTCAGCCATCTATTGCTGTCAGTCTGAATGTCTTGGACCTTGCTGCAGTCTCCCCTTACTACCTGACATTTTCTCAAATGAGGATCTGACTATGGGGAGAACATCCAAACTACTCAACTCCCTCATTTTAGCTGACTTGAAAGAGAGTTAGATGTCTGTGTCTAATGCATGACTATGTGCCAAGATAACTTGTTCAGTGCTTTACAGAGATCTGTATTGGAACAGTGCATTGAGCAAGTCCTGACTGGTGGCTTCACAGTGGATTATCCTCCTCTCTAAAGAGACTGCTCACTCATGCAGGCTGTCTCTGGCCCTTGATGAGCTATTTTCTATATTAACTTGGCTTGTTCCTGCAGAGCCAATTTTTGACTGTCTGGTAATAATATTTTTTTTTTTTTGCTACTGCTTGGCCTCTGCCCTGGTTAAATTGCTGATGCATCAGGCTATGGGACAGGGCTGGAAAGTTGTGCTGTAGAACAGACTGCTTTGGATAAGGACAGCAGAGTGTGGACAGGTAGTCTTTCATGCAAAGCTCAACCAGCTAGCATCTGCATTGTGGAGTCAGGTTAAAAGGACTTTGCTTTTAAGATGAGTGATAAATTGGGGCATTTTCTTGCAGTATTTTCCTTGCTTTGCTGTTGGATTCCTTTGGAACTTTATGTTAACATCACCTGATAAAATATCTACACATTTACAAAACCACCAAGGTTGGAAGAGACCTCAAAGATCATCAAGTCCAACCTGTCACCACAGACCTCATGACTAAACCATGGCACCAAGTGCCACATCCAATCCCCTCCTATTGACATGAGCCCCTGGCTCTTGTCACCTGCCTGCTTTCATTAACATGTCTGTATTTCTTTTGCTAGTTTGCTGGTGAAGATTGCAAAAATGCAGCTTGCCTTGTGGCAGAGTTCTTGCTTTGCTCTTGTGTGCTCTTCCTCGGTAGATTGGGGCTTTAACTTGCCATGCTATCCTTTTTTTTTAAATAATGTTACTAGCAACTGTCAGTAATCTTATGTCCCAGCTGTTCTTGGTTTTAAGAGTAAAATTTGAGAGACATTGTGCAGAACCCAAATATATTCCAGATGCTTTTGTAATAATAAACAAGTACTTTTGTGACTAGCAGAACTAATGAAAACTCATTTCCTATGGCTTTGTGTCTCACGGTTGATTGGCTTTTTAACTATATTATTCCAAAGCTACAGTAGCGACTTAGAGCTTTATAAGACATAGGAGAATTCACCAAAAGTAGGAAGGAGTTGGGGAAAGAAAGTATTTTGGTCAGGGGAAGAGCTTTAACTGAGTTTATAGCTAAGAATGGAATTCTGGAGAATTCACATCAAAAATCCCCCAAACAAATAATAAGACGTGAAATTTCTTATTTCTAATAACTGCAAAGTCTGAGACAGGATTTGTGTGCCATCAGGCTGCTCAAAATGAGTCTTTCCCATGAAGGATTCTTGATGATTAAAAAGGACTGATCTCCATTACATTGTCTATCATCAGATTTGAGGATTTTCATAACCTTGAAGACTTCTGTCCAGGTGGATTGCCGTCAGCAAATGGGTTTACATGTGATTGTGGCAGAGAGGCAGAAAGAGGCATGTGCGCAAAGATTGTACTTTCATGTAAAGCTCCAAAACAACCTGGCAAAGATGATGTGGTCTTTGTTGTCAAAACAGAGCAATTCCAAAGCAGGCATTTCTTGGGGAATGTTTGTGCTGGGGGACTTGAGATCAGAGTCTGCCTCTCAGGCTTTGCTGTTACTTTTCATCATGGCTACTCTGCTCAGCTTTCCAAACTTCTGCTTGAGTGCCCTTATTCCTCGTACAGCCCTTTCATTTCAGCACTTCCACTCACAGTGTAGACATGCAGAGTTAAGGATGTGGCTGTTGTGAAGATGAAAGATTTTGGAAGGACTGTGGACTATAGATAAAAGAAATGGAACTCTGTCTTGTGGACTGAAAGTCTGTGTAAAACCTGCTATATTGTCTTATGAAGAAGATTTTTGATTTGCTGAAATACTGAGGCATTAACTGAATGCTGTTTATTCTCCATGGATACAGTGAAGCCCCCAAACTAGTGTTTAGCTGACTTTCCCTCTCCCCCCACCTCCTTTTTTTTTTTTTTGCTGTTTCTTTCCCTAGCCTTTAATACATTTGTCTAATACTGCATACTCCAAGCCCATTTTCCACCTAGATTTGTTTTCTTGGCATCTCTGCAATACCTCTCAGTGGTTACATAAGTGAAAAATTTGCTAGCTGAGCTGCTGTGGGTGCTGAAAAGCATATTGGTTTTGATGAAAGAGCAGCTAAGAAAAATAAAATAAAATCTGAAAACACTAATGTAAAACATCTCACAGTCCTGGCTGCCCCAGGGAGCAGTGCTCTGAAATCCCAGGAAGAGATAAAGTGCAGCACAAAATGGGTGAGTATGTCTTCCTGAACAGCAGGCAAGCTAGTGACCAGTGATGCTGGCACTGTTTTTATTCCCACCAGCAATTTGTGTTTTGTTTTTTTTTTTTTTTTTTTTTTAACTGTTTGTCATATGAAAAACATTAGTACTGGCTTTCAGTCTCTTACCTCATGAGTGTGAAGTGTTATATAAACATCTTGGAGTGCCTGTCTAATATCTTCTGAAAGGATTCTGAGCTCCCTGGCAGACATGCGTTGGCAGTCTGGCACTGTATTTTTTTTTTCAAGATAAAGAGATTATTTCATGCAGTGAATTTTTTTCCCTGTTTCTGGCTTTTTTTTTTCTTTCTTCTTTATTCCCCCTCCTCTTCGCCCCCCTTTCTTTTGTTTGTTTCTTTTTCTTCCTTTTTTTTTTTTTTTCCTGTGTAAATGATCATTGATATGATTAAGATCAGTCTTACTGTTTTTAAGATCAGGAAACAGTCTCAAGTAAAGCTTAGCAGCCCAGATTGTGTACTGCTCTCCTAGGCTGTATTGCCCCTTTTTGGGAGCTTGCATAGGTTCTGTCCTCTTGGCAACCAGATTTCTGACTGAAGCAAACACTAGGGCTGTTTTAAGGTACCCTCTCAGATGGTTGATGTGTTCAGTCTTTGCAGCAAAAGCAGCTTTGTGAAGGCTGTTTAGTCACTCTTTGTAGTGTTGAGTCATGAATGAGGAAGCTTTTTGTAAGCTGAGAGAGGGGCCGCAATGGATACTGAAAAACTGTTGTTATGGAACAGAACAGACATGTTAGGTTTTGATTCATTTATAATTTGATGGGGTAGGGGTGGGAAATCAAGGTTTGGCAAAGGGAAAGAACAGAATCCACAGGGAAAAACATTGACTTTCAAGCCCAGTGAGCAGGTATTAAAACACGAGTAAAGTAAAATAAACTATAAAAATGTCTTGGCAATGTAATTTTAATCTCAAAATTGTGAAAACACATAAGTGGATTATAATATGTTGTGAAGTAATGTAGAAATGATTGACAACTTGGATTTGGAGTGACTTTCTGATGTAGAGCAGGAAGAATGGGCTAAATACATTTTACAGTGACAACTCCATTACTATGCCTTTTTGTTCTGTTTCTTTATATTTTATGTCTAGGGGATATTTTTCATTACAGGGAAAACACGGGTCAGTGTTAGACAAAGAGACAAAAGTTCATCAGAAGAATTAAAGCCTAGGGAGAGGCAGAGAGAAAGGTTTATGTGAGGTTGGGAGAGACCCAGCAGAGCAGAAGAAAAGAAAAAGATGAAGTCAAAGAGCTGGTTTCAGGGATTTGCATTGTATAATAAATATTCTGGGTGGCAAATTTCTCGATTTAATTTCCACTCACTAGAAGGTAATCCAAAGTTAGAGAGATTTCCCCACATTCTTCAGAACCCTAAGCAGTCTCTTTCAGTTCTTGGAACTGTCTCATCTCAAGGAGAACAAGTGGAAAAAAATCTTCTTCAGAAGCTTTGCATCCTTTTCCAAATAGTCACCAGAGTATATGTGCCTTACAAAGGTCTGGGCATACTGTTCTTTAGGATCCCTGTGCCTGCTGCTCTGGATTAGTCTCTGTTCTCCAGTGTTTTCCCTGCTCAGTGGCAGATCTAGTACTAAAGAATCCCATCACTATTACTCTGGCTGATGACATTTTTAATGAAAATTTTAATTTCCAAAGAATAAATTGATTTATCCCTGGGTTTTTGATCAGGCAAAGGGAGCATCTAATTATGGAAAACAGGCCACATCCATCCTCTCGGCATGGGGCTGAGAAATGCAGCATAAAATATTTTATTATTGGCTGTCTTGCAAGATTTTCATCTTCATTCACCCTCCCTATGTGCATATCATGGCAACACTCTTGTGAGCTGTGTGGATGTTTCTTCTGTGTTTCCTCCTGGGAAGCAATAAGCAATATTCCTGCTGGCAGTAGCACCTGGTTTGCAGGAGGAAGGCATTAATGGTAGCCAATTCTCAAAGACCTGGTTAAAGCAGATGGATGTGATTGCCCTTCCTGATTCAGCCTGAATGGGTGGGGCTGTTTCACTATTGTGTGATGGTGGAAATGGTAGAAAGTTGCTGTTTCAGGCTCGGAGACATATACAGCAGGGCTAATTAAATTAGACTATGAGGACTAATGGCAGCAACCTGGGAACCGAGTTCTGCCTGTACAGGTAAAGCTAATGATGAGGGAAATCGGAGTGGTGAGCACTGCCCTGAGAGGAGATGGAGGTGGAGCTTCTATGGAGTGTGGGGCTCATGGCAAAGATTGAGCAAGTTGACTGAGCTAGGAGTGAGGTAGTTATTAGGAGTATTAGTATTCTTATTAGGAGTCTTATTAGGCTCTTTGTTAACTGCAGTGGTACCAGAAGAAACTTTTTACTCTTTTTACTCTCATACTCCATTCTAGCTCTGTAAAGGAAGAAACTCATAAGATCCTGAGTACTTCCTCAAATACCACAGCTTGTTAGCCTGTTGCATCTTGAAAATATTTTTGTAGTCTAGGACTCTCAATCTCATTCTAAATACACAATGCAAATCTCTGCATTGTATGCAATGGGTGCAATGGAGATTCAGAGGAGAAGAGGATGCTCATGTGAGACATTTCTTAACATGGAGCCATGAATGAGAGGAGGAAGAGGAGCAGTTTCTATTCCACATAGAGAATGAAAGTAAGATACGTTGGCGACAACAACCCCATGCAGAGCTACAGGCTGGGGTTGGAGTGGCTGGAGAGCGGCCAAACAGAGAGCGTCCTGGGGGTACTGATTGACAGCTGCCTGTACATGAGCCAGCAGTGTGCCCAGGTGGCCAAGAAGGCCAGTGGCATCCTGGCCTGCATTAGGAATGGTGTAGCCAGCAGGAGCAGGGAGGTCATTGTGCCCCTGTACTCTGCTTTGGTTAGGCCGCACCTTGAGTACTGTGTCCAGTTCTGGGCCCCTCAGTTTAAGAAGGACATTGAGACACTTGAACGTGTCCAGAGAAGGGCAACAAGCCTGGTGAGAGGCCTTGAGCACAAGCCCTATGAGGAGAGGCTGAGGGAGCTGGGGTTGTTTAGCCTGGAGAAGAGGAGGCTCAGGGGCGACCTCATTGCTCTCTACAACTACCTGAAAGGTGGTTGTAGCCAGGAAGGGGTTGGCCTCTTCTCCCTAGCAACCAGCACCAGAACAAGGGGACACAGTCTCAAGCTGCACCAAGGGAAGTTTAGGCTCGAGGTGAGGAGAAAGTTCTTCACCGAGAGAGTGATTCACCATTGGGATGGGCTGCCCGGGGAGGTGGTTGAGTCGCCATCCCTGGAGGCGTTCAAGAGGGGACTGGATGTAGCACTTAGTGCCATGGTCTAGTCGTGAGGTCTGTGGTTACAGGTTGCACTCGATGATCTTCGAGGTCTCTTCCAACCTTAGTAATACTGTGATACTGATACTGTGATATCAAAAGCTTTTTCCTGATGTCTAAGACCCACAGAGTTGTCTCTGAAGAAGAGTGCAAGCCTTTGTATATTCTTTCCATTATCTGTGCTCTTCTGCTACCTTTTTATCAAGCATTTTGGAGTGGATATTCAAATCCTGGATTAGTTCACAAAGCATTACTGTGTGTCTGGTGCTGTCTAGGTAATACTAATTGTATGAGCCACTAAGAAATGTGCTTGTTTCTGTTCTGAGAACCACTGACTGAGAACCACTCAAGTTTTTGACATTGTATCTGAACCAGAAATCTAAAATGCTAATGGCAGGAATAAGCTCCCTTGCGTGGTACTGTCTGCCCTGTGGAACTAATGTTCCTGGGATAAAATGGAGCATTACATCAAGCATTGCATCTCTTTCCCCCATATACTGTGATTTCCAAACATTGATGGATAATTGCCAAAAATAGGGACTTAGTGAGTCCAGAAGATCAATAAAAGCACGTGGTGAAAGCACAAATAGAAAAGTCATGTATTATAGCAGCTTCATAGAGTTCTAGTGTTGATAGTCAGGAGACCTTTAACACAGAGACTGAAATAGCTTTTCATGATTTTAATCAACTTCATTTCTAAAGAATGCTCTAGTCATGAGTAAGCCTTTGCTGTGGATTGGAACTGTTCAGAAGGTTTTGTCATTCTTTAATTAATCTTGATAATGAGGACTCATTTTAGAGGAAAACTTAATTTAATGATCTTGATATTGAATGACCTTGATGTGGTTAAGATACTTGTCTATATGTGTGTGGGAAATGCAAATAATGGAGACTCTCTTGGCTCACAGCCTGTGAGCTTCAGTAAGGTACTGGATGTTACTTTAAATTTGCTTGCTTTGCAGGTCAGATTGAAGGATGCCTGAGACAAGCAATAAATTTTTTTTCCTGCTGTTGGGAGGTTGAACCTGCTGATTAATGCACCTATCATTTTTTTTTTTTCCCCAAATGCTTAAGTTCCTCCTCCCTTTGAATTTTCTTTGTGGCACTAAAGGCTTCCAAGATTTCCCCCCCTAAATAAATGCCAAATGAATGTTATGACTCATCAGGGTCTGATAATTGAATCCAAACTTGTAATTTATTTTAACTATAGTGGTTTTGAATGTGCTGCACCAAAATTTCTATAATATGTTGCTCCTGAAAGTAAGACTGCACTTGAAATAAAGGCAGATCTTAATGTTTAATATTTGCAATACACATATATGTTTTCTTTTACCTTAAGCTGATTTTCAGTGTGTATTTTTCCTCTTACACTAGAGATCCCAACTGTAGTTTATTCTAGCCTTTGCAAGATCTATGATTACATCTTTTCAGAGCTAAGCTAGCTCTTGCACTTCTTATGAGTTGCTTCTTTAAGCTTAATCAAGGCCTGGACAAAACCATACAACAGCAGTGACTGGAACAGGATTAAATTGTAGAGAGAGCTCTTTATTGCATCCTGATGATAGTCTAATTTGTGAGAATGGAAAGCAAGCTGCTACTTTACTGGGAGAGCAGCTTGAGAACACAGTACATGGGGCACTGGGACTATCAGGTTTCTATATCTAGTCTTGCTATTAGTTAGCTGGATGGTGTATGAGTCATTTTTATTTTCCTGGACCTGTTTCCTCATCTCCAAATGGAATTATGCAGACTGCCATTTGAAGCTTGGTGGTATACTGATGGCAAGCTTTCTTCTAGAGAAGCTGCTATTACTGTCTAAATATTGTTAATTAGGTGTTGCAATGAGAGTGATAGTAGGGAAAATGTGAACAACTTCTTGAAACTGAGCAAAAATATTGGCCGTGTGGGAGAAAGGTAGAAGGATAGGAAATAGAAAGGAAAAAGCTGGAACTATCCAGATGACAACAATGTTCACTTTAAAGGAGTATGTACCAGTTGTGGCACGGCCCTGATCATTACAGAGCTAGTGGGCCTTTGCTAATTGCTGCAGCTAAGGACGGCCATGTGTCTGCCCTCTGTTTTGTTTTACTTGAAACTGACTTTGCATTTGTACTTCATTGCACTGGAAGACCAAAATAAGCAGCTGGGAGTCAGGGCCAATTGATGCCACTGAGGTGAGAGATGAATGTGAGCTCATCTGTGTCATTCTGTTCATTTACAAGATGCATACAATGCCTGCTTGTGAGAACAACTTCTACTTCAGCTTGTGATCTAAAGGAAGAATATTTCCATGTGTTTTGGTGGAGCTCAGTTCAGACCCAGAAGAGCTGTAGCTATGCCTGGGTAGAGGGTGTTGCTGACTCCAAGCAGTGCAGTGCTGAATAAGGACAGCTACTGATTGATGGATTTTGTGATTACATTATTTATTTTTGAACTCTTCTCAAAGCAAGCTTTTGAGGCAGCACCAGCATCTGTGAAGAATAAAATGGGTTTGGGGCAAAGGCCAAGGTGAGTGATATACAGGATAGACTGCTTGGTCCTGTGTCTGGTGAGGCATTGAACACATCTGTGTTCTTGGTGTCTTCAATTTTTTAAGTGGGTTAGGGTTTCAACCAAACTTGCTATCACTGTTACATCTTCATGTTAGGTATTCACTTTTCCTTTCTTTGGATCTACAAAAATTATGCCAGAAGTGGCCCTGTATGCTGGCCATAGTATAAATCCTCTAAACTGATGCTATCATATTGCCACAATATCACTCTCAGTGCCTTCTCTGTGTGTATGGGGAACTGTGTCATGTGGCCATGTCTCCTATACCTGAGCCTTTACCATAATTTACCACATTTCCAAGTACAAAAATCATATATGTCACCTCAGAAGCTGGTGGGCAATGTAGTGCCAAATTTTGTCTGTTAAGGTTGCTCTTATGTCCTGTCTGTTTAAACAGAAGGTGCTTCTGTGCCCCACTGAAGCATGGCTGACATAGCTTTCAGCTGTGGGTTCATGGGGATGCTTTGCTGCAGAACAGACAGAAGTAGCTGGGAAGCAGGAAAGAAACCTTGGATTAAGCCCCAGAATTCAAAATTGTGTCCAGGTTGTCCCTTTGAATTTCTTTCTTTTTTAAAAAAAGCACATTAGCTTCACCACTGTGTGCTTTGTGCTTCCTGGCTGTGGATGAATACTGATTAAACTTTTGCCATTTTGCATTTGAGAAGCTCCTCTATTGATAAGCAGCAGAGGAATGTACAGTTATGGAGAATCATAGAGTTATAGAATGTGCTAGTTGGAAGGGACCTCTAGAGGTCATCTAGTCCAGCCATCGCTGTAGTAAGCAAGGACATCCCCAACAAGATCAGGTTGCTCAGAGCCCCATCGAGCCTGGCCTTGAATGTTTCCAGGAATGGGGTCTCCATCTCCTCCCTTCATTTCAGCAGCTGCCAGTCAGGACCCTTTCTTTTGCATACATTTTTCCTGATCCTTCTTGATAGAGAAGAAAAAGGGGAGCAACACAGGAACGTATGCAATGTTCAGCTGAACTAGAGCGTATGTGAGGCACTGCACATGTGCTGTATGTCTGTTCTCACAACATCTCCCTCGTTCATGTGCACTGGTACACGCTCAGACCACTGCCTTTGAACTTGTGCAACGGAGCAATGATAAATTATTTTTAGTTAGTGCTATTTTAGTGCATCATATATTTGCTTCTGCTGCGGCGTGTTTTGCTCATATTCTAAATACCGCAAAGTTTTGTGTCCATAAATTGTGGTGTTGGTCCCTGCATATCCATAGCCCTAGATTTATGAACTCATAAAGCACTCACTATGTTTCCTTGTGATTTGTTTCTGACTGTGGGGCTTTTATTTTCAGACATACTGCATAAAATGGAGTACACTGTTCCCAGATGACATCAGCTCTCTGGAAAGCTATAAAATCATTCTTATGTTTAAATGACTTTACAGTATCGCTGTGTAAAAATTAGAATGTTATGAAGATGAATAGGAAATGTATAGATTGCGTAAGGCCTGCTTTGGAGATGCAGTGCAAGCCATTTACAACAGAAATGCAAATAGTTTGATGATCTTGAGCCTTCCAGTCTGCTCTTTGCTCCATGCATTATCATGATGGTTTATTTACATTTATCTGGCAACCGTACCTGCCACTGATAAAGAGCTGAGAGTCTAGATTTGAGGGGAAATATTTGAATAACAACAACATTGTATTTATAAAAATTGTCCCTTGGGGGCAGAGCATGGCTGCAGATGAGCAAAACCTAGTTTACTTCTTGTAATTCATTACTGTTAATTTGTTGTTCTCTTTAGGAGTCATTCAGCAGGCCAAGTGAGAAATTATTTCTCTTGCCTGTGTTTGGAACCCTCTGAACTCCAAAATGTCAAAGGGAACAGTAAAAATGGAAGGGGAGGGGGAACCACCCCAACCTTGCTTTTGAAGTCTGCAGCTCAGTCTTGGCATCCAAAGGGCAGCTCTGGAGCTACTGCCTCCTGCCCATCTCAGTTAAGAAAAAATAATCTGTTAAATTGAAACCATGACAAGATGTTCAGAATTTTTCTAATCTTATTAGACAGCAAGGCAGAGGGAACCCCATTGAAGGTGATCATAGTGGAAGGCTCAGTTGCAGGTCAGGGATCTCAGGCTGTGGGGAAGTAGGACAGCAAAGCCAGAGGCATATAACATTGCAAATAGCCTGGTCACAGTTAACTGCTGCAGAGAAGGGAATTCAGAATGCAGGAAATGGGGAAAAAGTCAAGTAGAAATGCTGCTGAATGTATTGTTGGATGTTTGCACAGCAGACAAAGCCTGTTAAAGATGCTGGCCTCTCTCAAAATTGCAAACCAGAATTTCTGTTTGTGATATCAACACTCTCCTCAAACTAATATCCCACTTGCATGGCAATTGATTACAGGCTGCATCTCTAGTGATCTGGGACTCCAGGAACACAAAAGAACAGGTAGCCATCCTCTTATGCACCCTGTCCATGTGCAATCCATTTGGATAAAGCTGGTTGCCTTCTGTCTGTCTCAGCCTGAGTTGATGCAGGCAACTTTACAGGATGATGATACTGAGCAGAGGGCTGTAACCTTTTATGTTATGTATTGAATTTCACCGGCTAAAGTCTGTGGAAGGGAAGTTGCATACTGAAGTGATGCTGAGAAACAGGTTACATTGCAGTAAGTAACAAGCCAGGTTTGTGTATTAGAGCCCTGAAGTGTTTATGGGTGTTAGATTGAGACTATTCATAGTATAAGTCATCCAGGTTATTTCAGTTAGCAGCAAGACTACTGCTGGTTCTGTCTCATATGTGGTGGGAGCTGTGAGTGGAGGACAATATGGCCACTAAAAGCTATAGGAGAATCAGCTTAGCTGTGATTTTGTTTGGAAAAGAAAGGTTTGTCAATGACCAGTTCTAGTGACTGTCTCTCTAGAGCATCCCATAAGAGGGATGCTTCCCTTGAGCGTGTGGACTCCAGCCGCAATGGGCTTTGGCTGCAATGCTGTTACAACTTGTTACAACCAAAAACAACCAAGGTTTTTGGTGATGTATCCATGAAGTTTCTATGTTAAGAATTCTGACAAATGTCAAAGTACTTCGTGTAGGGGAGCTCAAAGCTCGCAGGATTTATTACCTGGTGCTTTCTCTGTACTGCAGTATACGACAGTACTTCCCATTGGTAAGTGCTTCTGAAGCTTCTTGGAGTGAGCCAGAGCCAGATGGGAATGGAATCAAGATCATCTCTGCCACTTCTGATACGTTTTGAACCATGCACTCTATAATTGTTTGGGACCATCTCATTGAACATCTTCTGTTGGTCCATCTGGTCTCTGCTTGCTTTGTAATGGACTGGGTGACACAGTTTTTGGAACAGCCCTTGCAGCAATCTCCTTGTGTTCTGAGCATTTACAAAGTCTCTTTTGGTTTTGCTTTTTGTTAATTTGGCACAACCTTCATTGTGCCTTTTTTACTCTGTAGAATATTATCTGAATTTCCTCTGATTTCACATGTAAGCCTATTTGTTTTTCTGGTGCTGACTAAACTTGGTCATTACAGATTTTTCTTGTGTTTAGCGATACTGCACCCATGACATGAGTACTATTTTGTGATTAGAAAGTTTGAAGAGAGTTTCACATTTTATGAGAAAGGATGAAAATTCATAGTGTTTTTCTTTTTTTCCCTTTCAGCCATATGTTTTGCTATGCAGAATTTAGTGATGTATCTGCCATAGGCTGCCCTTTTCTAGGGTCCTTCACTAAGTGTGAATCTTTAAGTTTTTAAGCCTGAGAAAAGTTCTTGACTCATTTCCTTTGCGTCTTGCTCTGCTTCTGGTGGGAGGTTTATGGTTAGGATGTGAAGTTCTCAGATCAAGCAGTGGGAGGCTGATGCAGGTGAAACACTCTGCATAGTGCATGGATAGCTTTTCATGTTTGATTTATTGGAAAAGTGAAAACTCTGTGTGAGTGGAGTTCTTTCCTGTGATGTTTCCAGTGGTAGTGGACAGCAAAATCTCTGATGACAATTGTTGCAGTGGAGGCCAATTGTACCGGTTAGGCAAACAAATATAAAATTGTTTTGGGCCCTCTCCCTAAACCCTAACACTTTATCCTAAGGAATTATGTTGTTGTGAAAGCTTTGTGAACATTAGTAAGTACTGAAAAATGGAGAAACTTGGAATGAGGGCTACTTATTAATGAACTCTGCTCATTGATGTATGGATGTAACACAGATAACAAACACAGGATGCGATCCTGTTTCAAATAATGGTCTAGGTGCTAAGCCAAATCTGTGGAAGTCATTTCTATCTGCAGTGTGTAGAACCGCCTATCAATTAAACTGAACAAAGCAAGTATTTGCTGCCTTCTGTGCCTTGTGTTCTCAGCCAAATGAGCTTTATCATTTAACTGCCTTCTTCCCTGGATTGTACCTTGTAAACTGCTGAAATGACTCGGCAGAAAAGAATGAGTGAGGCACTCAGTAAAGTCTCTTCTTGGTACAGCGGTTGTAATTCTGATGCTAGTCAACAGTGCAGTCTAATCGCTGATGTGCTCTGTGAGAGGGGTGCTGCACTGAAGTGCAGAGACATAGTCTGTCACCACTGACTGCTGCTTGCAGAGCTCTGCAGATGGTGTTTGCTTTCCTTATCCCTTCCTGATCTGAAGACATAGCTGATCTGAAATATGTAGATGATTTGGGTGACCTGGAAGGAGCTGCCCTGTTACTTCAGGTAATTCTGTATCTGAGCAAATAAAATGTAGGCAAAGTTCATGTTTACTTTTGGCGGTCCGTGGGGAAGGCTCAGTGAAGTTTCCCAGCTCCAAGTCTCCTCAGTTTCTGCTGAGATTTGCTCTTGGAAAAGAGTACCTGAAGATTCTATTGATGGTAGCCATAAAGTATGATCAAAACCAACTCCTCATATGCAGACCTGACAGTCATGTCCACATGTGAAGACAGAAAAAACACCAAGTATTACTAAATGCCTGGGTTAAGAACTGAAGGTTTGTGGGGGAACTGGAGGAGGCATTGCCAATTCCTATCCTGTTCTGGCTTCCCTGTAGTCTTTGCTTACGGCCAATGATAGGACACAGGAAACATTAATATTTGAACTAACCCCATATGGCTGCTCTTGTAGCATAATTTCAGGTGTAACTCTGGAAGCCTGAAGCCCTGCCTGCTTTGCAAGGCCAGGCATCCAGTGTTTCTTCTAGGTGCCATGGGTCCAAGGCCAACAGATTCATAACAAGTTGAAGCTTGTTGGTTGGTTGGAGTTTTTGCTTATGATAATCAGCTGCAGCCCTGAACTGCTCCCTCACAAAAGGCTTCTTTTCCACCTGAATTCCTAGCCATGAGCTGAGAAGCTTCATCAAAACCCCCTTGCTGTTTGTCAGTGTACTTTGAATGGGAAGAAGTGGCAACATGTTGCTTTCCTAGGTGGGTCTGCCTCCTGGTTTTGGCTTTTCTGGAAGGATTGCCAGGAGTTTCTCCTAGATACCAAATGTGTTGGTATTAGCTGGACTCTCCGTGGATCTTCTTCTGCCAGTATCGGTACACCAGGACACCAAAAACTCATGAAGCTGAAAAGGTCACATTTGATGGACCACACCGGTGTGATCCTGCCTGCCCATAACAGAGATGAGCTGTGCTTGTTACCACAGAATTTCATATTTTCTAGTAAAAAGAATAGGGGTGGGGTTTTTCTTTGCTGCTTCTGGTTGTTTTTTGTGTGTGTGAAAGGAAGTGGGTTCAAAGGTCTCTCTGTTCTCCTTGGGAAATTGCTCTTTTATGCTCCAGCTTCACCCATCCCAAAAGCTTTTGGCTGGTATTTTCTCAGTGAGCAAAAGGTACTTGTTCAAGTAATCCTCTCTCTCTAGTGTGTTGCAGGCCTTGAGACTGCTGTCACAGGCTATTCTCCTCCACGGTCCCAGAAGTACTAATGAGGGGGATATGCTGTTTGATGCAGCATTTTATGCCTTCTGTCTGCCCTGCCTGGGGGTGCTGCTCATCATATAGCAGTGCTGCTTTTAGTAAGGTGTTGTATCAGGCAGCACAACGGATGTGGTGCTGAATTTAAACAGCTGGAGTTTGTGTTGTGTGCTCTTCAGGCAGACTGGAAATAGCCAGTGGATTTTTTCTCCTTTTTGGTATGATTCTGTCCATAGTCACTGGCTTTTTCTCCTTTCCAGTATGATTCTGTCCATTTTAAGTGTTATGGCCATCATATATTTTCAGCAGAGGCTGTTGAGTTAGTAGACAGGTTTTTCAATGTGATATTTTACCTGTAAGCCTTTTGGAGATTTGAAGTGGTTTTCATCACCACTACACTCCAATGTGTTTTTCAACGGGATGTATTTTACCTATCTGACATTCTCAAACAGTCTGGTCATTGTTGGTTTTGATTGTTTTGCCATGTTTCATGGCGAACAAAGAAAAGAGAGTGTTGAATTTTTGCCTAGGGCACACCACAGCTGCAGAGCATGAGTTTCTTGGGTCATTTTCCTTAGCCTTCTGAAAGGAAGTGATGTTAAGGTTTGTCATGCTGGTACAGCAGTGTGTCACAGATGATTTCTCAGAGCTAACTTCCCTCTAGTCTCTGTTGCAGGAATCATGGTGAATTACTGTCATATACATGCAGGCATTCTGTGCATCCCTTGCTTCTGGGGAAGTGGGGGATTGCCAAAGCTTTATGCAGATGGCTCTGCATGCAAGTCTGTGGAACCAGCTGTGTCCTAGCTCATCATAGTTTAATGACTACTTCAAACTTGTCTCAGAGCTGTTTGTTAGCATGACCTCTTGGCTGGCATTTATGCATATGTCCCTCTTATCATGTCAATTCTTCTTTCTTCACGGTAGGCTGCTCTTCTTTTTAATTTACTAGCGTATATTTATTTTAACTTTTGTTTTACAGTTGGTAGAGATGAAGGTATGCTTCCAAATGAAATGGATTATGTTATCCTTCAGCAGAAGGTTTACCTTCTTACAACACTTTTTTCTTTGGTGGTCTGTTTTAAGCAAACCTGGCTTGAGGGTAAAAAATGCATATGGGGTAAGCTGTCATTTGGAACAGTTAGTTGCCAGTGCTGCTAATACGAAAGTAAGTAATTCTAAAGCAGACTTAGTACTAGAATATGGCAAGAGCTAGAAATTAATTGCCCTGAACTGCATGGTTACTGATCTGCATCAAGTCACATTTGCACATATTATTTCCTGTCTTGCGGCTGTATCGCTTTCACCTCCTGGACTGTGTGAGAAAGATCTTGGCAGAAACCGAAGCTCAGAACTCACCTATCAACCAAGCATATATTAAAACAGAGGTGGATGTACCCTTCTTTGCAGGTCCATTTGGCTTGTGGAAAGTAAACACGAGGATTTGGGTAGGCAGCAGGAAAACTTGAGTCTTGGTAATGCCACAGGGCTGCCTACAGTGCAGGCTCTGCGCTGAGTAGCTGGTTGAAGAGGAGCAAAGAGCAGCCTGCAGTATGGATACCAAAACTGTTAGAGGTGAGAGAGACACTGGGAAATCTCACAAATTCCCAGTGCCCTTATATCTTAGAAGTGCTAGAATAAATTTCTAACGCACACTGGTTTTGGTCACAGATTGTTCCATATCCATTAAATGTTTCTCCAGCGAATTATTTTTCCTATTATATGAGGAGGTCTGCTCCAGGAGCAGTGTTTGTAAAAGGGTAAATTACCTGTGGTGCAGGTGACAGGCATGAATGCATACAGTGTATCTGGAGTCTGCGGCACGTACATCTGTCAGGACAATGTGTCCGAGAGAAAGGTTTTTCTGTCCAAGAAAATAATTCATGTTCCCCAAGGGCCACTTTGAACCTTAATCTCTGTGCTTATATTTGTGGAGTATTGTGTGCAAATAGGGCTGTTCCTATATCCAAGATGGCTCTTCCATGCTTGTTCAAGTTGTATGTGGAACAGACCACTCTGTTACAAGTGCCTGTGCTCATATGAGTCTGGTTGGAAGTGTGTATGGTCTGTGGTGCCTGGGTAAGGACAATACTCAGCTGAGACTTTTGGGACTGTGTAAAAGAAACTGTCCCAAGCTATATCTATATGGGATCAAGAAAATGGGCTAAAACCAAAAATTCATTTTTTCTCTCTGGTGCTAAGAGCTGTTCCAAATGGCCTCAGTGTTATTTGTTCAATAAGAAAATCAGCCAGCTGGATTTCACTGTCTCCTTGAAAGTAAACAAATAAAGCAAAACTCCCTGGTACAGTAAGAGAAGTATTTCACATACTGTAAAAGAGGAATAGTGCTTCCATATGTGATTGAGTTGGGTTTTGAGCAGTGAGGAGCTGGTGTCTGTGTATTTTCATAGTATGTCACAAGAATCAACAAGGCTGGTGAGAGGCCTTGAGCACAAGCCCTAGGAGGAGAGGCTGAGGGAGCTGGGGCTGTTTAGCCTGGAGAAGAGGAGGCTCAGGGGCGACCTCATTGCTCTCTACAACTACCTGAAGGGTGGTTGTAGCCAGGAAGGGGTTGGCCTCTTCTCCCTGGCAGCCAGCACCAGAACAAGGGAACACAGTCTTAAGCTGCACCAGGGGAAGTTTAGGCTGGAGGTGAGGAGAAAGTTCTTCACCGAGAGAGTGATTTGTCATTGGAATGGGCTGCCCGGGAGGTGGTTGAGTCGCTGTCCCTGGAGGCGTTCAGGAGGGGACTGGACGTGGCACTTGGTGCCATGGTCTAGTTGTGAGGTTTGTGGTTACAGGTTGCACTCGATGATCTTTGAGGTCTCTTCCAATCTTGGTAATATTTCAATATTTCAATCTCAGGACTCTATTTCAGTGGTACCTTCAGAGAAAGCAATATCTAAATAACTCCAATAATTTTGAGAATGGTAATCAATGCAACATAGCCAACTTTTTAAACTCTTGGGGAGATTCTGGAAAGTAACTTCATCTTTATATTGTCCCTTTGTAAGATAGGTATCTTTTGGCATTTCATGAAGAGTGTGAACTCTTTATCAATTTTTCCTCTAGATATTTTTACTGGTTTTGTCAGCAAGTTGAACATTCCTACAAGATTTACTACTGCGTTGCTCTGTTTGGGAGGCAAATATCACACTGAGGCTCACTTATGTTTAGATAAAACAATAACATACTTTTGTTATATACTTCATCAAACATAAAGGTAGTTTGGCCTGCAGATGGGCTCTGTATGTTCCTGCACTGAAAGAAGGCTGTCAGCATGTGCTTCTTCATTTGTTTTATGTGTGTCAAGAAAGTGAATATATCAGAGCTTACTTGTCAGTGTGTTTTTCTGAGTTCAATGTTCCTCTTCTCTTCATTACCCTCTTGTACAGTTCTTCTATGTTAAACTGATTTATTAGAGAATGCATCTGAAACATATTAATTTATCTATAGTGACGTGAAGAGAGCAAATTAGTACCAGAAACATGAACTTAACAATGATGAAGTGTCCATTTTGAGTTGGGACTTCTGTTAATGACATAGGACTACTATTGATGTGGCACTACCAACTAGTTTAATAACTGTGTGTTTATTGATGGTTGTTTCAGAACTACCATTACATAATTTTGAAATGACACTTAAAAACTATTCTGAAACTATGAAAGAATTTATTGATGTGACCTTTGTAGTCCTCAGTGTGATGCCATATTCCTGTTGCTTATTATTGTCTGTGATTACAGCAAGGAATTTTGTTATTTTCATCCTCTTTAGGGGTACGGAGGAAACACTGCTTCTCACAATTGAACCCCATTCTGTTCTTTAAAAGGGATCGCCTCTTGCATTTTTGACAGCAGTATGGAAACTGAACTCTTGGTCTTGAACACTTCCATGGAGGGGGCATCTACAACTTCTCTGGACAACCTGTCCATTATCTCACCAGCCTCCTTATATCTAATTTAAATCTACCCTCTTTCATTTTGAAACTGTCAGACCTCATCCTATTATTATAGTCCCTGATAAAGAGTCTTTTCCCAGCTTTTCCTGTAGGTCCCTTTTGAGTACCTGAAGGCCTCTTGCTATAAGGTCTCCCTGGAGCCTTCTCTTTTCCGACTCTCTCAGGCTGTCTTCATGACAGAGGTGCTCCATCTTCATGGATCATCTTCACGGCCCTAGCTCCAAGTAAGGACTGTATCAGAAAAGGAAAAAAAGCAGAAAGAAAAAAAAAAATTGAACACCTACTATATACGAAATGTTGAAACTCCTACAGAGGTTGTCTTAAAAGCTAACTGATGAGACTGGGCTTCATAGTAACAAAGATGATCGTTTTAATTTCCTACTATTTATATCCAGTAACATTTATCCAGGCTCTGTTTAAACACACTAGTATTCTTTGACTCTATTATTTGTCTCCAATTGCTAAAAACAACTCGGAGGCAAACAGGCTAGTAGGAATAGTGCTGCTACATGATAAGGTTGAATGGGTATTTCTCTATCCAAGCAGCTTTCAAGCCAGAGGGATTTGTTCATTTCTCCCACACCAACCCTAGTCATCAGCCAGCTTGAGTGAGTGCACTTCTTTGGCTGAAATGACAGTGCCCAGATCCCAAAGGTGCTGATTAAATCCCCAGAGCTACTCAGGATGACTGCTGCACGTGGAAACAAAATGATGAATAACCATGCTTGAGAGACTGCCATGGATTTGACACTGGGGAGAGATGGGATCGTGTGCCTGCTCTGGTCTGCTCAGTGAGCAGTGTCTGCTGCCACTGAATGCTGGGTTTGATTTGGCACAGCAGGAAAACTAAAGGTGCCCAACAAGTTCCTCACCTAGCAAAGTTCCAACCTGTTTGGAGGCTGTCATTTAGGCAGCCTATCAGACAGATTATCAAGGCAATCCCAGACAGTAAGTGAGGAAAAGGGGGAAGAGAGAGGATTTAGAAGAAATTTTCAGAAGGAAGACAGTGACATCCCAGATTAATCACTCAAATCACTCACTTCTAAAGAGGGGAGAGACTAGTGACTATACAAAGCCAAAACTTGACTCCAACACTCCTTACATCTCAGCAGAAACTTAACCAAAGATTTTCTATGACTGGTTCAAGCCAGAGATTTGAACATAGGTCACTCACAATCCAGTAAGCAATTTAATCCCCAGTTATCACTGCCTGGCAGGGACAGGGCTCCTTTAGAGCTGTGCTTCTTTTATAAATAAATGTTTACTGCAGGCAAGATACAAAGATAAGGCATGACATATACCCAGTATATGACAGGCTGCAAGGTTCAGTGTCCTTCCCACAAAGTTTTCATCTACTTAAAGAACAGCTCTATCTGCAGAGGTTGGATGGGGCTTTGAGCAATCTAGTATAGTGCCTTGCCCATAGCAGGGGGCTTGGAACTAGATGATGCAATATTTAATGTTCCTTCCAAGCCAAACCATTCTATGATTCTCTGATTCAATCAGGCAAAAACTAGAATATGACTGTATTGACTGCCATCTCTACCCCGGTATGGACAATCACATGTTCTTGTGGGTGAGCTGATTCCTTTATGTGAGGGTAGGAGAAGATGATAATTCACTCATACCAGGCACAACAAAAGCAGGAGGCACAATGTCCCTGCAGAAAAATTACCTTGAAAAGAGATAACCATATAGAATCACATAGAAACTACTTACCTCCAGCACTTTTTGTCTGCAGCTGCATTGAAAACAAGGTGATTACATGGTCGTGCTTTGTCAATACATGATTTAGGAAAAGCTGCTCATAAAGTTGCTTTCTGAAGTTTTTTTCCTTGTGATTTCTTTGCGGGGGGAGATGCCTGAAAAAGCCCAGGTCCTTATTCTTCCTTTGTTTTGACAGTCTTCTCTGGTTTTGTTTGCATTACTGCTTCTATACTTGCTAAATACTGATTTAAAAGAAGCGTCATCAGATATTCATAGGTACTATACCTAATTTTGGTGGAGATACCACAGTGGTAGTGATCCACTGCCAAGGATAGCTCATGTCTCAGTCTTGCAGCTTCAGGTAAAAGTGACAACAGCAGGGCTTGACACTGAGAGCAAATAAAGCTTAGAGGAGGTCAGTGTCTTTTAAGATTGATAGAAAAGTTTAGTTAAGGTGGGTGTCGTAGTGATCCTTGGTCATGCCTCATTCCTGCTGAAAGAAGAGGAAAATGCAGATTTAAGGTGACTAAAATTTTCTTTTTTGTAGTCACTCTTACTGTGTGAGCTCTGGCAAAACAGGAAATCTTTGGTTTTGCTGTGTTTTAAAAACCAAGCCAAACCCTCAGACTTACTTATGTTGTAGTAAAACCAACCCACCAGAAAAAAAAACAACAAAAGAAACAAAATTCCGCCCCCCCCGAAACATAGCCCCTCCTGTTAAAACAGGATGAATTTGTTGTGTTCTCCTCTTTGTCTGCTCACTTTATGAAGAGGGTTAAAGTAAGTTTTTAATGCATTGATGTTTGGATAGTCACGTGAAGATGTCTGTCACAGCTTTACCAATCACTTATAAAGAAAAAAAGTAAATCATTGCAATTTGAGCATATATTTATGGATAATAAAGGCTTGAAATGTATTGGTGATTCTTTATGTCCATCTAAACCTTCTTGGGCCATATGTACTTTCATTGAGTACATCTCATCCACTGTGCTGGGGGAGCTGTGCACCCCAGTAATTTGGGCTGTCAGGCTGCTGCTGGTGTGTCTGATCTTTCCTGGTCATGTCATGTTTTGTTTCATTCTCAGGTTGCCTTGTTACTAAATACTGTCTTTAGGGTGATTAAAAAGTCTGTAAGATTTTGAAATTCCAGGTTGGTGGCCATAAGTTAGTGGGAGATGAGGTTGCAAAGCAGAATAGGAGCCAGGAATTTACCTTAATGGTACCAGTGGGTGACCAGATAATGAGTAACTTAAACTCAGCAGCATGTTGAATTGCCCTTAAGCATGTTCTTACATCTCAGACTGTGAGCAGCCCTGTGACAGGAGCTGCTTCCTGGTTTTGACTCAAAGTTGTTTTGTTAAGTTAGGGTCAGAGTCTGTAGCAATGCATGGGAAGGGAGTCCTAGAGTTATAATTAAAATTTTAATCAATAGAAGAGCTGCTGGTTGGCCAGCATTGAAGTCATATCAGCATTGCTCAGGGTGGTTAGGGAGTAGTTGCTGTTGGAACAATGAATGTCTTTCTGGGAACATGCTGGTATATGGTGAGAGTGCATAGGCTGGGCTGATGAGATTCTGCAGTACAACCAAGGGTGTTTGTGCCCAATGTTTAGGCAGCATGTCAGGCTCTGCTTTCAGAGGGGACTCCAAGTGCTGAGTGGAAGATGTGTGTCGCTGGATCAAAGAGAAGACCTTATTTATTGCTTCTGTTCGAGACTCAACCAAGCCTTCTGTGTCCTCCACTGTGCTGGATCACAGACTGGGATGCACTGTGTGGCTGAACACCTCTGCTTCCCTCCCATCCCAGTTGTAGAAGAGTGGCATTAACTCTAATGACACTGCTGACAGCAATAAATTCTGAGCTATTTGATTCCAATAGGATTATAATGACACATTCTTTTATTACAGTAGTGCTAATCTTTCAGAGACATCTTCAATGGGAAATTAAATTAGAAGGGAGTTGTAGAAGTGCAGTATTGTCCTTGTGAACCTCAACAATGCTCACAGCATTAGTGAGGCTGAACTGAACATTTTCTTGCCATGGGGAAGCTAATGCCTGTGTCTTTACACCATTACTATGGGCAATGTGATGTCTACATGGCAATGAAAAGGCATCTGGTTTAGGAAAAGGTGGAAAATTAGCACTCCTAATGTCTTATCATGTAGTTAATAATGTTTCATATTGCTTATTTTGATACAGAAAAGGTTAGAATAAAAGCAACTCATTGCAAAAATGTGATTTCTCAACTAGACTGTCCTTTTAACTGATGGGAGGTGATGTTTCTGCCTTGAAAAAGACTCAAAATAGTTTAGCTCTGCTGGTCTTTATTGTTGTCTTCCACTTTCTGGTGGGATGTAATTATTTTCTATTCTTATTCATTTCTTGAGATGGGCAGCTTTTGTATAAAATGTGAGCTTGGATAAACACTCATTTTTGAAGTTGTCTGTGGAATCATCTTATATCCTGTTTGAGAGAGAAGACAATGCTGTGGAAATGAAAAATGAGTTTGTGTAGAAAGTTATCTTTCCTCCAAGATACTACGGAAATAGTGTTTCACAGCAGAGTTTATTACTTTTCCCTAAGATATATAGATAGGTGTTATCAGTTTAAGGCAGCTACTGGACATACAGAGGAATAACATCATTCCAAAGTTGCAGATAATATTGAGAGAGTCAGCGAACTTTGATGTGTTAGTGCAGCTTGGCCCTTTGTTGTTGGCGTCTCTCGGCTTCTCAAGAGCTTTTTGTGTAATTTTTCTAGTAGTTCTAATTTTCTGCTCACAAAAGTATAACTAATACAGGTTATATCCTTTTAAACATAATTTTCTCCCCAGTGAAAGACTGGACTATTTAAATGCAAATGGCAAAGGGGAGAAGCAGGAATTTGAACGCATGGAGTGAGTATTACGCAGTGCTTGTTTAGCCCGGGAATCGTGTTTCTTCTTGGAAGAAGCAGATGCATTGTCATTCATTGAAGAAGTTTAAAATATTAAAGATAAACTTAAAAGTCTGTGGAAAAAGCAGTGCCATGGAGATTGATAGAATTTAAAGCTTTAGACTGATCTCTTCCTGTTCCAGTATTGCAATAAAAATAATTTCAGTCTGCTTTCTTGAATGAAAAGGATAAAACCTTGACTTCTTTTCCGTCCTTGTCCTTGATATTAGCATTGACTCATGTGCTTAATGAATGCCATCTTCATGGGTGTAACAATTTCTGAGAGGGAGAATAATCTTTGGAAAGCCTAAGGAAAAAAAAATTCAAAAGAGACAAGATAATTACAAGGACGGTACTATCAGGTGGTATGAAGGTGCACACATTCTTTGCTTGAAGTGAAAATCTGAGTATAATGAGGAGCTCATGCATAAACTCCCACGCATCTGGAAGAAGTCAGAATTGCATCAACTGTTGCAAGCAGCAGTGATTATTTAGGGTGGAAAGATATTCCTGCCAGTAGTGCTAGAAACCTCTCTGCAAAACATCCTAAGGCCATCCTTTTCATTTTGATTTGAATGCACTGAATTGCAAATGTCATCTTCTAAAAACATTGGCAGTAAATTGAGCATCTTGTTTGTTAACTGGAAGGAAGTTTCAAACATGCAAATTGATAAACATGAAAACAGTCTTTCACATCTACCTTGAAATTGAACTGCAGCTGCATGGCTGACACCTTAGAGAAGTACAAATGATCAGACCAGTAACATTTGTCTAGATCACTTTGTATTTAGTAATAAGAGTCTCCTGGGTATTCAACCACCTGGCTGAGAGCAAATTGTGAATCCTAGAAATATAGAACACGAAGCTGATCAAAATGCAGTGTCTATCTACTTTCTAACTATAAAGTAAATAATATTCCTGTGCCAGCTCAAGGAGAAAGCCAGAAGGTATTCGTAGTAAAAAATGAAGTCATTGTCAGGTGTGCCTTGCAGGGCTTTTACAGTATGACTTACTACTCAACACTAATAAGAGATTGGACAGCTATTAGTCCAAAATTGCTCATATGAAGTGAAACAGCAAAACCTCTTTTTAAACCTTGACCTTTCTGGTGCTAATCTCTGCTGCAGGGCAGAACTTTCCACTGCCCTTTGGAGTCTGATGGTTTGGTTATCCTGCTTGTGTGACTGCTGTGCTGAGAAGTGATGCAGAGCTGTGATGGATTCCATTGAATAAAAGTACCTCCAAAATTGGGAACGGTTGTTATAATGACTTTAGGACACATAATGGACAGGTCACTCCTGCACTCTCCTGGCCTCAGGCTGAGTGATGAAATGGATTCAAGCTGCTGAGATCAAAACAATATATCCTTTATAGGAATATAGTATAGGATTTGATAGATGCTTAACAGGAGCTGGTAGTTTAAAATGCCTGTAATATTCTTGAGGTTTTTCTCTGCATCTTACTCAGTGTTAGATGATGTGTTCAAAGGAGACACTATGGAAAAGTCAACATGCAGGTTGATTTGGTGAAAACATCTTCACATCCTTTTTCTTCCTATTCTATCTATGCCCAAACTGTCAGCATGCATTTTTGCACTACTACAAAGAAAGCACAAGACTGAAGTTCCTGTAAGCTGAGGCCCTAAATTTCTGCAGTTGAGTAAATATGCACCTGGTGGAGGTGCTGAGTTCAAAGGAAGTGGATGGTTGCTTGCCCTCTGGAGAGATCCCAAGTCAGAATATTTTGTCAAACATTTGGAGAAAACTCTAGAAAGAAATTTCTACTTTGTTTTCCCTTAAGCCATCCAGCCCACCTTTGCCATGGAGGTGTAAGTGGATGCCTGTGTTCTCTCAGATATTGCCTTCCATTCTAGACCTAGAGGTTTATAAACCCTGGTTAGCGGGAAAAGAATTTGCTCAATGGTGATAATTAATCTACTTTAAGACCACTGTTAGCAGCATCCCTGGTGGAGTATCTCCTATTGGAAAGGTAACACGTTGCCTCTGGTGTGTAATGGATTGTTGCAATTGTTCCTCCTCATAAAGATGCAAATCATAGCTGGGTGGACTGTCAGTTATAAACAGTTTGCAGAAAGGATATTGTGCGTCTTCAAAAAAAAACCCAAACAAAAAAATTTCACAGCAAACTCTGTATATTTCTTCATTGATGAGTTAATTCTCAACAAGGACTTAATTTGCTCTTTGGTCACTCCTAAATTTTGTTCCTCCTCAGCATTAAACTTTTTCACCCATTTGTGAGGCCATTCTGTTACATCTATGGTGTGAAGAATAGTTGGCTTCTCTCATAAGGAACATGAACCCACTGTTTATGAACAGCTTGATTCCCAGAGAAGATGTAAAAATGTCCCTAGTTTCTCCAGAAGATGTAGTGGCTGTCATGATAAAGTGTGCTAATTGGCATCTTCAAGTTGACAGTGTCAACTCTCTGCTTCACCAAGGATTCAAAGTGCAGCCTTAACTTGGCTGCAACAGAAGGAACTTGTTTTCCCGCAGCTAGCAGTGTTTGCAGGAAGCAGTGTGTGGTCTGAGCACGTGGTCTAAGAGTCCTGCATTTTTGAAAAGTGTTTGAAGTCCAAGTTATTATAATAGTTGCCTGGGTACAAAAGGAAGGAAAATGTTTCTCTTCAGTTTAAACACAGAGATGCCTCCTGTCTGTGCTTGGCTGTGAGAAGAGGGATGGGTTAAAAATCTCCTGATTGTGCCCATGTTTTGTGTAGCACTGTAGCTGATGGATTGCATTCAGTGCTATGTCTTTAAACCTTCTGAAGTATTTGACAGAGAGACTCTTGTGAAAGAGCCTTTTATTTTCATGCTGGGACCTGGTCTGAGGCTGCTCATCTCACAGTGCAGCTTCCCAAATGCATTTAGGAATGTCTCTTGGTTACTGCTGACATGGGCCTTGGTTAAGCAGGTGGTTTGATGGTTGGAATTTGCTTGTCTGAGATATTTGTTGCTTATGGCAATGAGCAACCAGGTGGCAAAACCGCAAGTACATGATTAAGGGAAAAACCCCAGATAAACAGAGCTTTCTTGTTCAGTAGTGTACTCTTGATTTCATTTCTCCATTCTTTATCCCATTCCTCCACTGCTTGGTGGAAATGGCGGCAGAGAGGACCCAGCACAGCTGGCTGTGGAGAGGCCTCCATTGATACAATAATACAATACAATACACCAGGTTGAAAGAGACAATACAATACAATACAATACAATACACCAGGTTGGAAGAGACCTTCAAGATCATCGCGTCCAACCCATCAAACAATCCAACCCACCCAACAACTAGACCATACAGCCAAGCACCCCATCAAGTCTTCTCCTGAACACCTCCTGTGAAGGTGACTCCACCACCTCCACGGGTAGCCGATTCCAGTGGGCAACCACTCTCTCTGTATAGAACTTTTTCCTAACATCCAGCCTAAACCTGCCCTGGTGCAGCCTGAGACTGTGTCCTCTTGTTCTGGTACTGGCTGCCTGGGAGAAGAGACCAACCTCCGCCTTTCTACAACCTCCCTTCAGGTAGTTGTAGAGAGCAATAAGGTCACCCCTGATACTTTTCACCCCTATGGACCCTGTGGCTTCAGCATGGCATGGTGCTACACAGTGCCTGCTCCTTGCACCAGAATAGTGGAGAACCCTGTTCCTGGATTCTGCAGTGTTAGGCTACTCCACAGTCTCAGCAGGCCGCTGGGTCCTTTTCCATAAATGTTGTTTTAAGGTTTTTGCTTCAAACACACACAACAAGCAAGGAGTTGCTGGCCTATGTGTTTGAGAGATACCTGTTGTACTGCTACTATATTTCATGCATGTTTTGATAAATAATTTTTCTCTAGACATCAAGGGAACTTTAATTCCTTTGGCTTTGTATTAACTTTATACAAACTTGCATTTTATCAAGATAAGCACCAGTTCTGTTATATGGGCTATAACTGATTAGATTGTTTTGGGGTTTTTTTGAGAGGTGATATGCATGGAAGTTAACCATCAGCTGGTTGTTTCTTCAGGTCATTGGCAGTTGTATTGAACACCACGTGAAAAAAATCACTGTATTAGAGAGGGCTGAAAGCTAAACATTGAACCCCTCAAAGCAAAGAGAGCACAATGCAGGTTGTACAGAAACTGGAAAAAAAAAACCAAACAACCCAAACACCTCCCTTAACTCCTCAAACCCTCTGGAAAAAAAAAACCACCAAAGCCCACCCCCAAACAAACAAACAAAACCCAAAAAACCCCAACCAACCAACCAAAAAAACCCACCAAAACAAAACCCATAAAAAACCACAGCAAAACCTCCCCACCAAAACAAACAAACCAACAAAACCAAAATGCACACACACACAACCCCCCCCCAAAACCAAACAAAACCAAAACCTGAGGAAAGTGGAAGCAGTTAGATCCATTTACAAACAAAGAGATAAAGAAGTTCTTTTAAAACTGTATGCCACAGTTCTGGCGTTTCCAGCTGAGGGCAAGTATCTGATTTTTCCTGTGGTTGGCAAAACCATGACCAGAGCGTAACTAGTTTGGCTTGGCAGTGCTTTTGAATTGCAGTTCAGTTTGTTTACTTGAAGGTGCCCTTGGCCAGTTTGGTGCCAAGAGAAGACTGGAACATGTGGTGTGTACAGGCCAGCATGAAGGAAGTTGGGTGGCTTTTGTGGGAAGCATGCAGCATAGGCAACACAGAGAAGCTGTTGTGGGAAGAAACAAATGCAATGTGCTGTTCAAAGACGGAAAAGATCCCAGAGGTGTAGCTCTAGAAATGCAAACAGAATAATTTAGAAAGCACCTTGGTGCCCTTCAGGCTCTTGCAAAGTTAAATATATCTATCAGTGCCTTGCTTTTGCCATTTTCTAAGGAATGCTGGGATAAGTAGTCAACTCATTGGCATCTCAGCAGGAAAACACAGATTGATTAGATGGGCTGGAGACTGGACATAGCTATCCAGCAGTACAACACAAGTACTCAAGAATATTTTAGCTGGATTGAAAGTAGTTTGTGGTGTAATGTTCACGTGACTTCATAGTTTAACTATCTAGCCAGTTAAAGATAATGAATGTTAACATCTGTTCTATCAGTGATTGTCATGGTTAAGCAATTAATTTCTGATTTTACAATGCTTCCTGTGGTGATAATGAGCCTTGAGGAATCAAGGAATTCTTTAATGTATTCTGTGTGTCTTGTTCAGTGGCTTTCTTTTCTTTATCTGTCTATTTTTTTGCCCTCTCAGGATTACATTTTTTGTATCTTGGTACCTTGCAGCAGAAAAGAAATGATTGGAACTACAGCATAGTGGGGAACAACATATGAGTTGCTGGATCCAGTCTGCATCTACAAAGCAGATGTTGCATTGAGACAGTCTCACAGAAACATCCATACTTGCACAATCTCCTAACCCACTGCAAGTAAATCATTAAATGGCAGCCATGTCTACTAAAACAAACAAATGTGTTTGGTATGAAGGCAAAAAGGTTTCACATGCTCTATGTTAAATGCTGCAGTGGGATAGAGCAGGAGAAAGAAATCTGCAACTCCACCACTTGGAGGTCTGTGGAGAAGGCTCTTAGTTTTTCCCTAAACGATCCAGGTTGTCTTCTCCCTCAGTATCAAAGCTGTAAATATCTCAGCTGCCTTTAGATAATGGAACAGAAAATCCCATGAGGGAGATGAGCTATTTGTGCAATAGGTTGAGAGGGTTTTAGAGATTTCAGCTTAATATTTTGCAACCAGTTTTATCCTTTTTAGCTCTACTGAGGTCAGTAAAGTCAGAAGAGGGATGAGGTTGCTTGTTTCTGTTTTACAACCATGGGAAACAAATGCATACAAAGCTATCCTGATTTTCCTCTTCTCCCCCAAAAGTCTCTCCAGTTATTAGTCCTCCCAGCTTTCTTCCTCCATAGCTTCTCCTCCTCATGCTTTTCTTACATTCTCAGTTTCCAAATTGCTACATTCATCACTGTCGGCTTCCCCATCTTTTGTAAACTCCTTCAGCTTATCTTCTGCTTCAGATAAATGGTTTTAATATAGTGTTTTAGATGCTTCCAGGTTTCTTCTGAGTTCTCCTTATGCATCATCCTTTTTTTTTTTCCTTTCCCAGATCTAAATGTTAGATTTGATTTTTGTGTTGAAGCCTTGAAGACTGTTTTGCACTCCAGTGTTTCATGTGCCAAATTTAATCCAATCTGCAGTGCTTAAAATGAGGAGTGTCTTAAGGGAAGAAACACTACAAAGGATTTTAATTTTCCTTCAGTGGTGGAAGAAACTCTTTGTTTGGGAAGAGGCAGGAAAAAAGCACGGGTAGAGTATGGCCTCAGAGCAACATTTACTAAAAGCTGACTGATTTATTTTGGGGATTGTTTTGACATACTCAGACTGGCTTTAGTGCAATGCACAGAAAAAGCAAAGTCTTATAGGGATGTCATGTATAGGAGCTTAGAACACCCCAGTTTTTGCTCAGTAAGCTGGAGGTCAGTGAGGCCAGTGAACATTAGCCAGCACAGTCCTTTGCTCTGCTCCTCTTCTGGGGCTTTTGCAAAATGGCTATCTGTGGAAGCTGGCTGTCATGGAAAACTGCATGAAATGCTTGGAAGTTCCTCCAAACTGTTTTGTGAGATGCTGGCAAAGCTCTTGAGAAAACAAAGATAAGGCTATATTAGACTGGATGGACTATTTCAGGGTTTTGATGAAGACGAAACACAGAAGTTTTCAGCATTTGAAATGATCCCTTTTGGTGTCCTTAATAAAACTCAGTCAAGGTTTTGGTGCTAGAACTGATTTTTTCAAAGTCCCTGACTGTGCACATTGTCATCTGCCATGGCAGTGTGCTTACCTTGTTATTGTCTTCATTTTTTGGGTAGGTTTCTTTTGGCACTCTTTTTTTTTGATGCATGAGATACACATTGACTGCTCCAGAGAAAGCCTGACAGGGATAATGTGGGTAAGGAATCCTCACAGTTGCAGTGGAAGGTTTTGGGACAGAAATCTGAGTTGTTTCATTTGAACATTACAGTGAGAGAAAAAAAAAAAAAGTCTTAGTTTTGAAATTTATTGCATGGTTTTGCCTTCTGTTTGTTTTGGCCATGTTGCAGTCCTCTCTTTACCCCTTGCCTCAGATTTAAACTGCAACCTTCCAACACATCTGTGATGTGACTTCTTGGCACACGTTTTCTACACAAACTTCTTGCTCTGCTGCTGCACTTTCTTCCTACTCAACCATTCTCCTGTCATCTCTGGACCAGTTTCATTTAAGGTATCACAGATTAACCTGGTTCATCGGCGCTGTTCTCTGGTCTGTACTTTGGCATCTCCACAAACTTTGCTTCAGCCATGCAGCCTGCAGTGAATGTGGCTGAGTGTTTGCTCTTGTTTCTTCCCCTTTTGCCTAAAACAATACAATACAATACAATACAATACAATACAATACAATACAATACAATAAACCAGGTTGGAAGAGACCTTCAAGATCATCGCGTCCAACCCATCAAACAACTAGATCATGTCACCAAGCACCCCATCAAGTCTCCTCCTGAACACCTCCAATGAAGGTGACTCCACCACCTCCCCAGGCAGCCCATTCCAATGGGGAATCACTCTCTCTGTATAGAACTTCTTCCTAATGTCCAGTCTAAACCTGCCCTGGCGCAGCTTGAGACTGTGTCCTCTTGTTCTGGTGCTGGCTGCCTGGGAGAAGAGCAGAGGCTGAGAGAAGCATTCTGGGGGTTATTTAATTCCACACCCCCCATTTGGATATCAGGGGAAAACTGCTTTCACAAATCAATAGTAATAATCTTGAGTTTATTAGCAATAGTCTTATTTCCGTGTCAGCCCTTTTTGTGCTGTCTGCAGACTGATGTGTTTCTCTGCTTTCGAGATTTTCTATCTAAAATGGTGACTAAAGCTACAGAGCTGACAAACTGAGAGTTTAAATAGAGGCTTAGGAGAAATGTGGACGTGGTTTATAATACCAGGGAGAAGGGAGCTGAAATGCCATTAGGGAGAATGCTTGAAAACTCTGGGTAGAATACTGTAAAAAATACATGGCCTATTGTTGGCAGACTAAAACAATATGATGTTTTTCATGTTTTGTCTGAAAGCTTATATATAATAAATGTCATTGATGTGAATTTGAAAATATCACTGGCTGTGTAGCAAAACTGTTGGAGTGTGAGCTTTGGATTTTTAATCCCTTGCTTAAAAAAAAAAAAAAAAAAAAAAAAAAGAAGTAAATTTTGGATACAGTTTTTTAATTGCTGCACTTCCCTCCAAGGACCCACACTGAAGCTCTAATTTACTGTCTTCATAACCATGGACAGTGCAGGGAGTTTAGACTTTTACTTTTGCTACAATGGCCTTATTAAATATGCATGTACTCTTGCCACATAAGGGAAAAGTAAATCAGACCAAATTTGTTGCACTTTACATAATTACGCATTGAGAACAATGTATAATTAATAAACTCATTGTGGATTCAGGCTCAGGGGTACTATTACAACTGAAATGTAAAATGTTGGGTTTTTTTTTAAGGCCAGTGTATTTTGTGTCTTTTTGGGGAAAAAAAAACAACAACCCAGCTACAAATAGGAATGTCACCCTAATAAATGAAATCACTGAAATGATAAATTTCTTCTAGGAAAATGTAGTAGGAAATGGTTTGATGCTTAAGTGAGCCCAGATGATCTTCCTTCCCTGTGTGTTCTTTTTAGGTCCAAGTTTTGATGTTGCTTCCGCAAAGTTCTACAGTTAAATTGGAATTAATATTGAATTGACACTTTACAGCTCAGGTTTTAATGTGACAAACAGAAACTACTTCTGGACTCTTTCCCAGTGTGATAAGGCAGGATGAGTATGCCTAAAGACTGATGAGGAAGACAGGACTTTGTCAAAGCTTGTGAAATATAAATTTGAGATCTGCAGTTAAGAGAAAGGAATAAGACTGTACTGCTGATTTTCAGTTTTAAATAGGCTTGGGGTTTCTGTCATTGATATGTCCTGTCCCCCATTGATTTGCTGCATTTTACAGGCCTGAAATAATGAATTGAATCTTGCTCTAGCAAACATCCTGAAAATATGCAACGGAAAACGGTGGCATCACATCAGCTGTGCATCCTAGTTCTGCCTAGGTTGATTGTTGGTTTTAGCCAGAGAAAAGCCTGCGAACATCAGTGCTTGGGACTGAAAAGTCATCTGCCTGGCAGGTGGCTGGCATCAATTCTCCTCTTGGTTTACACTGTTTTAGAATGAAACAAACAAACAAACAAACCCCACAAAAAACCCACCCCAAAACACCAGCAAGTATCCCTACTGTAGGAAGCCAAAATTCATTCCATAATCAGCTCTTTTCTCCATGCTTTTCCATATTCTGTTCTTAGCCAGATATTTCCATTACCCTCTGTGCAATTTGGCTGGGGTCAGTGATAACTCAGCCTGGGATTCCTGCTGCATGGTCTGGGCGTCAGCAACCTGGGGGCTGGTATCAAGGCTGGAGGATAGTTCTTGTGATCAGCGTTCACTGCACATCCAGGAAAGCAAAATCAAAATATGTTTATATTTTCTTGCCAGCAGGGGAATAGCTGATTGAATACACTTTTTAATTACTAAGAATTTTAGCATCTTACACTAAATTGTAAAGCAGCTTAAATTAATTGCTCTCCAAAATTGGAGGAGTGACAGAACAGAAGTAATTTCTTCTATTCAAGTTTCTTTGGTGTGTTTCTGCTTCATTTCCTACCTGCAGCTGTGCAGATGTGATCTGTTAAAACACTAACATCCAAGAGAACTTTAGGTCATATTTCTTCAGACTGACTTATTTATTTATCTTTCCTCTTGCAGCATCATAGCAACGAACAATGTTTTTGTGTTTGGGAATCAATATGGGAATATATTCTACCCAGCAACTGATTTTAGAGCAGTCCCGAATGGAGGTAGTTTAGGGGGAATCCCGATCCTCTGTAACTGTATTTGCTTTGCTAGCTATAGCTTCATACTAGAGCAACTGCAGATTTATACTGAAAACTGTAGGTGAAACAATGAGAATAAACCCAATACAGAGAGAAGAATACAAATGTCAAAGCATTTAGGTATAAAGTTTTGGTTGGCTTGTTTCTGCGTAGTTGCCAGCAGACTGGTGGTGCCATTTTTGTGGAGCCACGCTTGAGCAATTACTTAAGTGTTGTCATAAGTTTTTCCTTTGAACCAAATTTTATAAGAGCTGTTAACAGGCTTAACAGGCACATGGATTTTCATGCTAGATAAAACTGGTGACATTACCTTTAGAGGGGAAAATTAGATTTCAATCATAAAGATATCTTGTCTTCACAGATTATGATAGAAAGATGAAACCAAAATTGTCTGCTTTTCCCCCTCCCTGAGCCCTGATGTCCATGCCACACTGCTGCTGTCCTCAGGGCATGAGAGTAATGAATAAAAGGGTCACTTTAATTCTCCACATCAAATGGGCTCTAAAGAAGTAAGTCAGACTAGAGAGCAGAAATGAGCAGAAATGAGCAGAAATGAGCAGAAATGGTGCTTTCCCCCCACCCTCCCCTTTTTTTTGACAGCTACAAATGGAAGAGATTCTGCTGAAATTCTGTTTAATCAACTGTGCTCACCAGTTCCTCTGCAAATTTCAGCTGTACTGAGCAGTTCATTTTGTAAACTTCCCTTCCAAAATATGTTAATGTCTGATAACCAGTGACAGCCTCTTAAAAGATGGTAAATTTAAAGTGCAAATAGGATTTCCTTCTGCTTGCACAGAAGATAATACAAGGTTAGAGCAGGAACACACAGCAGTATTTTTCCCTTTCTTGATTTCCATAGATCAAAGCTCACCTGTAGATTAAACTTCAACTGCTGGATTTTGGTGTAGGAGAAAGTGAATGAAATTTCGACTTCTGGGACTGGATGGACCTGGTGCTGCCTTTTGCCTTAATAAGTATGAAGGAGCAAAATAAAGCCAGAATTATGCAGTATTACTAGCATTTCTAAATACATTCTTCTCTTAAAGCCACATATATTAGATTAATTCCTGTCTGCCAGAAACTTTCTCAAGTAAGATAGAAGTTTAAGGATAACAATTATCTTCCTGAACAGCACTTGGAAGAAAATTGTAAGGAAGGGGAAGCTTCAGGGAATTAGTGCAGTAATTTTTGTGGCTCTACTAAGTAAGTAGACATCCATTTTGTGTGTTAGGTGAAGCTTCTGAGTAGTCTTCAATGTTATAATATATTATTAAAGTATAGAACAATTACAGCTTTTGTGTGCACTTGCAAGTCTTTGACACATTATTGCAGCCTGTGAGATCTTCAGCATCAAGTTAAAAAATAAAACCCCACAAATTAACATAAAAATATTAACATACCACTCAAAAATGGTTGTGTTAGTTCCAAATCATAATTTCTTTGTATCAACATCTATTGCCATGGAGTTAAACTGTTAATTGCAACTGTTAAATACAGTGTTCGAAACTCCAGGAATTCCACAGTACACAGTTCAACAGAAAACCAGAATGTGAATAATCTTGCAAAACAACTTCAGGCACTTTGGCTGAAATGTGAGGAAAAAAAACCCCTATTTTAAATTATATTTGCCTCCACACAGTATAATCTTTATGGCTATTATATTTAATATTCCCAGCCCTTGTGTAGTACAGCCTTGTTAGCCATTGGTATGGGCTGCCCAGGAAGGTGGTGGAATCACCGTCCCTGGAGGCGTTCCAGAGGGGATTGGACGTGGCACTTGGTGCCATGGTTTAGTAGTCATGAGGTCTTGGTGACAGGTTGGACTTGATGATCTTTGAGGTCTTTTCCAACCTTATTGATTCTATGATTTTATGATTCTATGACTGTTGCTGGATAGGTAACGGCCCAGTGATGTTATACCTGGTCCATACTCCTGGTCTCCAGTGCAGACTTCTCTTGATTTATCAGCAAGGACAGAAAAAGCTCTGGGCTGCTGCATCTACCACTAAGAGTGCACTTTAACCCTGATGAAATGACCTCATGTCTGATAAAACAATAGTGTGTGACTGAATGGCAGGTAGCATGCAGCCCTGACATTTACACTGCAGGACAGAGGATCTTTTGCCTCCCCCTCTCTAACCAGACACCAGACCACATGTACTCTCTGAGGATCTGTTCAGGAGCAGCCAATGAATAATTACTGCCCTTCATAAGCCAGCCAGCTCATAAGTACAGTGAGGAGTATCACTGTACTTATTTATCTTCCTGTCTTGTCTGGCTTGGGTTTTCATGCCTCTATTCTGCAGGGTCTGTCATGACACCAGACTAAGTGACCATTTCAGAGGGGTGACATATGCTTTATTCATGCTTGTCAAGATGTTGACTTCAAAACTGGTGCTGCAGATACAACATGCTCTTTAGGCCTGATCCCTCTAGAACTGCAGGCCAGATCCTAAAAAATGACAGTCTTGGGTTTATCTTTTTTCTTTGGCCAAACTCTAAAGAGCAGCCTATGAAATAGTATCTAGTTGCTCAAGGATTTCAACAACCCAACAGCTACTGCATGTCTGTCAGATGCAGTTTCAGTGCCCAGCATTGTGTTACTGTGCACATGTACAGTGGCCAATGTGCTGCCTAAGTATCTTGGTGTCAGTAAGTGGGTCTCTCTCTCTGGCATGTGAAAGCAATGTTACATGAAATCATAGAATTGTTTTGGTTGGAAGACCTTTGAGATCATCAAGTCCAACTGTTAATGAGAAACAATAAAATACAAGGATAACTTTGAAATGAGATGTAAATGATTCAGGTGATCAGCCCCTCTGCCTTTCTTGTCCCTTATAGACTGGCATTTTCTAAAGAGAGCCTTGTTTTAAATCACTTACTATTGCCAAATATCTGTGCCAAACATTGGATTTTGGAAAAACAGCCTCCTTTTTGTGTGTGTGTAATAACTGATACAAGGAAGCTGTAGAGAAGAGGAAACCCAGGGAAATGGCTATTTTCCTTGCCTTCTTTTCAACCTGAAGAAAGGATTTAACATATAAAGTAGTTGGCCATGGATATATTGTTTCTCATCTCAATGATTTTTTTCATTCTAATCCTTTTAAATTTATGCTTGCCTGGTTTCCTGGGAGGCAAACACCTCACCTCTTTCCTTCCACTTTGCTTTCCCAGTCTGGTGTATATTGGAAGTAGGACTATGAAATTAAAATACTGCTATACAAAAGTGAATGTTGTAATGATTATATTAGACTATACTAATCAGCAGAAGATTTGGTATCTTCTCCATGCTTTAGGTCATTAATTTATAATATGAGAACATCTTGTACAAATACCAAGATGAGTTGAAATTTGAGGCTTAAGATCAGTTGCATCCCACGTTTAATTAGGCACATATAATAAATTACAAATAGTGATTATGGAATAAAGGAGGGGGAGGAAAAGAAGGCCACATATTGAGAAGAAAGTTTTCTGGAAGCTACTTAGGAGTAAATGAGCCCTTTCTTTAATTATCTGCACTAGTGTCTGAGAATCTGACTATGGCTCTTCCCAAAAGCTACATTAAAAATGGTGAAGAAAATCCAGTTGTGTTCAGAAAGGGTATTTTCATGTCCCAAAACAGCAAAAACTGAAGTGAAATTTGGGTGGCAGAAATTCCCTTGCTGGGCTCTTCCCTCTGACATTTGAGATGAGAGATAGAATTTTTAGGATGACTGAGAGTAAAACTCTGAGGTCTCTGACATGACAAGTCAGTTATTGAATTCAGTATAGTAAAACATGAGAAAGATGTTGCCATAATGAGAGATCATGTCTGGCCTATCTGGTGCTATTAACTGTCTGATAATGTTTAATATAGTGGTGAAGAGCACAAGGTCATTAATATAGCATAGGAAGTGGTGGGAGAAGGCACTGAGAGGTCTTCAAGAGGGGACTGAATGTGGCACTTGGTGCCATGGTTTAGTCATGAGGTCTGTGGTGACAGGTTGGACTTGGTGATCTTTGAGGTCTCCTCCAACCTTGGTGATTCTGTGAGAGAACATAAAATTAACTATTGATGCTGCTTTTAACACAGTGTAAAATATGGCATTGAAGCAGAGTGGCTTTTCTGAAAGTTCACTCTTGCTTGGAAATACAGAATTTTTCCAATTCCTGGTGATATTGAAACTGAAAATACAGCATAGTCCCTTGAGGCAGTCCTTAGCAGCATCTGATAATATTATGCTGATCAATGGGGTAGTTTGAGAGGTTTAATTCCCACAGAAATTTATTGCTGCTGGAGAATGATATTGGGGACACTGCATGGTAAAGAGGCTTATAAGAAATGGCTATTTGTCTTGTACTCTGTGAAAACCTTAGCCTAACTCTTGGACTCAATATCTTGGACTGATGTGGAATTTCTTAAGTCTATGCTTTCATCCATCAAATATTTTTTTCCTGCTACTGTGTGTTGGATGAGTACACTAGATGCCACTAGATACAGGTAAAACTAGGAGTGGGCAGGGGGAGAGGAGGGAAAGAGAGATGGTCTAGAGATTTTAAAGGATGCTACTGGTGTTAGATGTTTAACAACAACTACCAATCGAGAATAAAACATCCAAACAAGTTGGAAACTTGCTGTTGCAGAAGCTTGCTGTTGCTGAAACTTAGGGACCATTAGTTGTTTAAGGATTGCACGTTGCTGTATAAAACAGTTTTCTAGGTAGTTGCTGACCATGGGTAGGTTTATTGGGATGTTGACTTGAGGCCAAACTACAAGTTGCAGTGGCCTTAGCAAGAAGGTGCCAGTACAATGGATGGAGAATTCATCAAAGGAAAAAACACTCACTGAATCACAGAATCATAGAAGCTGTTAGGTTGGAAGAGACCTTTAAGAGGTTCTCTTCAGATGAGGGGAAAGCTGTCAAAATGAATTAGGAGAAATTGCTAAAACAAGTGAGATGGACATACCTGTACTTCTCCAAATCTCTCCTGGGAAAAAAGCCAACACCCTTGGTGGAGAGTCCAATGAGAACTTTGAGAAGTTGATGGTCTTTGTTAGTGAACATGGTTTCCTAAAGAAGCAGAGACAGTGTTAAATGTCTTAATCACATGTGCATTAAAACCTTTCTCACTAACGTGCATGCACATCTGTTTCTTACTGTGATTTAGTAGTCCGTAATTAGCAGGATAGAGCTTCAGGGCTCTGTCAGAGAAATGAACTGAGCAGAAAGGCACTTTTTGGATGTGCAGATAGTACTTACATCTGTTTGCACCTCTTGCTGAATCAGGTATCCTTTTCAAAAGCAAAGTTATGTCAGTGTATGAAAAATGATGTGGTTCTGCTTCAAATGGAGATGAATTAATAGAAACTACCCCAGAGCAAACGGAAACCTTGGATATAAGCTAAAGAAGATCTAAAGGATTGCATATTAATCAAACTGTGACATTATTCCTTGCTACTTGCGCTGCTGTCACTTGCCTGCATGGAAAGTCAATTTAAGGCAGTTCTTAACCAAGTACAACTTCTTTCCTAATCCTTGCTGAAATCAAAAATGTCATCAATCCTCATCTGGTTTTGGAGGTTAACATAAACTCTTTGTTTCCCCCTCTCTTTACCTTGGTATACAACTGTGTGTGTGTAGAACATTTTCCAAGACTTGAAGACTGTAATTTATGGCTGCAAAATGCAACACTTAAAATAGTTTTCAAGCTTCTGTTTTTCTGCAGGTAACTCCCAACCTGTTTGCAAACATGCTGCCCTTTTAGTTTAGTGTCTTGGAGTTACTCCACTGGTGGTCTTTCTCAAATTAGCAAAGACATCATTAAGCATTACAAGAAGACAGTCTGTGTGAAGGTATCAAGGATTAGCACAGAATCAAAATACTTTGAGTGGGAAGTGATCTTTAAAGGTTATTTAGTCCACACCCTGGCAGTGAGCGTCCTTACCCGTAGTTAAATTGAGCTTGCCCCCAAAGTCCTTTGAGATTAGCTTATTTTTGCTGTTCTTTCTTTGTTTCTGCTTCTCATGCAAGAGCTCAGTATGCTGCTGTGGTTTTTCCCTCCTGTGACAAGAGGCATAAGCCAAAGCTACAAATTTGAATACATCCACATGGATGGAAGCTTGCCATCTGGGCCCACCTCTGTGAAAAACCAGTCTCTGCTCTGTTTTCAGATTATTTGGATTAAGAAGCAGTAGAAACATCAAAATATTTTGCTTCCAGAGGACTCTGGATATATTTTGAAGAGCACAGTGGCAGCTTTTCCTATAACTGTCTAATTTTATAGCCAACACTTCCTTAATTTTTAAAACAGATGTAACTGCATTAATATTGCTGTGTAGAGGCTTTAATTTGCTATAATGTGATACAACCTGTGTAACATGGAGGTTCTCTCAGAATTGGCTGTTCAAGTGGTTTTGATTTGATTCAATAAGTAATGGTTTATTTGGCAAACTCACTATTTTGTTTCACTCCTGGCAACTCCATTTCTGTTTAATTTGCTGTGTTTCTGCTTTATAGGAAAGGGCTGAAATAAAGAAAAAATGCTGAATGATTACTGTCAGTGCTGCTTTAAATGCAAAGAGAAATAAAGTGTGATAGAAAGGTAGTGCTGCTTAAAGATGCTGTGCTTGTGCTGGATGGAATATTTTAAGATTTGTTTTCATCTAACATGAGTTAGGTTGAAGGCTGAATTCATGAGATAAAATGACATCGAGAGCTGGGTTATACTGTTCCTATGAGTCTTGCATGCAAATCATGATGTAGACTTCACCATATGAATGATATCAAAGTTCCTGTAATTGCAAATTCTTTATAAGCAAAAGTTAGCTATGATTTGCATTTAACTGGATGATGGGAAGCAAGATTTGCAGAGGATTAGCAGCAAGCAATAGAACTTCATAGTAAGGAGAGAACCAAGTATCATGGTGTTACAATCTTATGTGCTCCCTGAATTTATTCACAAGTCTCTTTTAATCATTCTTCATCTAATCACTGCAGAAAAAATTGTAACCAAAAACAGAGCAGAGAAAAAAAGAGTGCTCAGAACTTAAAGGCTGGATGAGCTGGTGGGGAACCTGCGTTGATTAGGTGGGTTGGATAATAGGTTGGATGCGGTGATCTTGAAGGTCTCTTCCAACCTGGTCTGGTCTATTCTATTCTATTCTATTCTATTCTATTCTATTCTATTCTATTCTATTCTATTCTATTCTATGGCATTAAGTAAAACAGGTGTAATGGTGAATAAAACAGGTGAGAGCCACTCTCTAGGGCTAAGATCAAGTGGTGCAGAGCAGCATGTGTCCTCTCTTCCCTCTCCCTTGCCTTGAAGTGTAGCTTTATCCATATTGTTTGTTAGGAAGTATCCCCTGGCTGTGCTCAGCTGGGGTTGGGGTGCTGAATTGTACCAGGGAGGATGTCAGCAGCCTTGATGATACTCAAGCTCACTGGGCTGTGGGCCTGATGGAGTCATGTTGTTTGTCTGCCTTTAATTTCCCTTCAGTCAAATACTGTTGTCACCCTCCTTTTTTCTTTTCTTTTTTTTTTTTCTTTTTCCTTTCTTTCTTTTTCTTTTCCCCTTGTATACTTCTTTAGGCATGATCTGTGCGTGTCCTTGTCTGGTGGTATGTGGTCTTTCTAAGCATAGCTTTTAGCTGATATACTGTTATGGAATTGATTACGGCACTGATACAATCACAGTTATTGATAAAGGCATATTGTGTTGGAAGAACCTGGCTCCATCTTTTTAATGACCTCAGCGCAGGTATGGGGTGCCTGACATCAGGCTCCCTGAAGCAGCTGAACAAGCCCAGCTGTCATAGACTCTCCTCACAGGGCAAAGGCTGCAGAATCAGATTGTCTACAAATGATTTACCATCGAGTTTCCTGCAACCGTTCAGTTTGCAAAGGGTGAGATGTGGTGTGATTTTTTTTTTTTTAATGCTACAATCTGTGCAATGAGCAGTATTCTGCCTTGTGTTTGCTCCATCTTCCAGCTCATGTGGGGATGCTGGTGGAGAGAGAGTGTCCTGGAAGATAGTGAGAGGGGCATGACCACGTTTTCCACCTGGTGATGATGACTGGAAGCAAACATCTAGGCTTTCCAACAAGACTGTTTAATGATAAGACTAACAAGCAGAATGGTGTTGCAGAACGCCTGGGATTCATTAGTGTTCTGAACTTGTAGATGTGTTACCTTTCCATAGGAGACTTGTTTTCCTAGTCATCCATAGAAAACATTCCTCCCTGACCAATTTTATGGTAGCAAAGCATGTTATTGACAACACAACAAAAATCCCTCTCTATTCAGTTACAAAATCCAGTAAAAACTATCCTCATCAACATGATCCTGCTATTAAAAAACCTGACAACAGGATTTCACTGGAAGTTTGCTCCTGCTGCTAGATAAATTCCTGTGGAGAGATGAAGTTAAGGCTTGACATGCTTGTAATAATTTAAGAGCAAAAAATTCACAACATGAGATATTAGTTATGCCTTAAACAAGGACTACATATCAGGAAAGTAATGATTTACTGTTAAAGGAAATCTTAATACTTCAAAGCATGTAAATACAATATTAGAGACCCAAGAAACATTGACAGTAATAGTGCTGTTCAGTAACAATAATAATTGACATTTTTAGTATCAGATAATTTATTCTAAAAGAAAAAAGGACATGGCCTTTTTATATTTCTTCTTCTCTTCTCTTCTCTTCTCTTCTCTCTTCTCTTCTCTTCTCTTCTCTTCTCTTCTCTTCTCTTCTCTTCTCTTCTCTTCTCTTCTCTTCTCTTCTCTTCTCTTCTCTTCTCTTCTCTTCTTCTCTTCTCTTCTCTTCTCTTCTCTTCTCTTCTTCTCTCTTCTCTTCTCTTCTCTTCTCTCTCTTCTTGTAACCAGGTGCTTGATTAATTCATAAACAGTGGGCATGCTTCATTTTAACTCAAGTGTAGCTATGTGTGAGTTAGTGCTTGGTGTGTGTGTGTTATATGCACATTTGTACTGTTTTCTTTCATTTGTACATGACAGTTTTGTACATTAAGCCCAGTAAGAAACAATGCTGAAGGCTTATTTATGTGTAATATCTAAATCAGATGGTTTAATGGGGGACTAAGTGTGTCGGGCAATTGGTGCCACTACATCAAAACATCAAGATGTGCTTGCTAGTATAATGAGTGCTAAAACGTCTTCCAGTGCTCAGTTCCTAAGGCAACAATCAACTTCTGATTTCTTCAGGAGGCAATCACAACTGGCACAAGAGGAGTAGCCAGACACCAACAACACTGCACCTACTGTGTCGGTGCTAGGGTAGGTGATTGCAACCTCATGCGTTCCACCAGGCTGTAGGAGGATACACTTCTCCTAATCAAACAACTAGATAACTTTTCTGAGGAGAAGACCAAATACACCTGGGACTGTTTTGTGCAGCACTGCCATTCAGAACTTGCATTTCAAATACCAGAAAAAATAGGCTTTATGGATGTCATTTTTTGTATGTTGAATTTTCTCTCCCCATTTGGCACCCCATTTTGTGTGTTTGTTTATGAGGTATTGGTACTTTCTGTTGACCTTTGCAAAGGTTTCTTGTGTCATACAGCCCATCAGGTGTCCTGGACTTAAAGATGCTGAGGTCCCTTCCAGACCTGCATAATTCTGTACTCAGAAATAATATGCATGGTATTTTAATTAATTTTGATGATGTGTAAGGTTAGAAATCTCTGTTCATTTGGGATATTAAAAGGCCAGCATATACTAAATTTCTTATAATTAATTGATCTCAAGTAATTTAACTAATGGTTTTACTTGTGTTGTGTCAGAGCAAGTAAGTACTACCCCTCCCTCCCTACCCTACACATGTGTGTGCTCTACTTGTCATACCCAAAGAACTTCAGATCTCTGTTCAAATAGGGAATAAGGAAGATAATGCACATTTTCCTTGGGTTGTGCAGGTTTTGTGTAGAAAATGAAAAAATATCAGCACATTTGTAATATTTGTTTTCAAGACAAGTTGATTTAGATGTAGAAAACCTATTTACTTTCTCAGCACAGAGCTATGCTGCTGCACAGTTCTGACCCACCTCCCAGTCCCAACATGTGGCGCTGAAAAATAAACACATTTTGTATTTTGGCAATGATTGTGAAATGCTTCAATTTATTAAGTCCCCTGAGGTCTGTGTTTAAATAAGAGTGGACAGAAATGACAGGAGAGCATTTCCCTAAACTGAGAAATAATTACCTAATTTGTGGCAGGGGAATGGTGGCTACCTGACAATTATAATTTTGTAGAGAATGAAACTTCCTGCTATTTATTACTTGCATTATTCAAGAGGACAGAACAAAGAAATGACCCTTGTCCCTCTCCTTCCCTCTTCCCATATGCTCAGAAGCCATCAGGAATTGGGCCTGGCACTTCTGCCTCCATTACAAACTACTACCTGACAGGATGGTGTGTGTGGCCTAGGTACAAGCCAGAAGAGAGCACTGAACCATCTCTGTCCTTCTGCTTGGCCTCTGCTTTGGTTTTAAAATTGTTGTCTGATACCATTTTGCAGATGGAAGAGTAAATAGGATGTTTCCTTAAGAAAAAATTGGAGGAATGTTCCCATTGCCCTGAGTATAATTGAGGCAGGTGCAGAAGTTTGCATTTAAACCTGCTGGGCTTCAGTGAGATACCAGCACTTGTCATCAGCTTAGGAAGGCACCAGACTCTTGTATGTTTTGAGGCTTACTACAATACAATACAATAATACAATAATAAACCAGGTTGGAAGAGACCTTCAAGATCATCGCGTCCAACCCATCAAACAACTAAATCATGGCACCAAGCACCCTATCAAATCTCCTCCTAAACACCTCCAATGACGGTGACTCCACCACCTCCCCAGGCAGCACATTCCAATGGGCAATCACACTCTCTGTGTAGAATTTCTTCCTAACGTCCAGCCTAAACCTCCCCTGGTGCAGCTTGAGACTGTGTCCTCTTGTTCTGGTGCTGCTTGCCTGGGAGAAGAGACCAACCCCCACCTGGCTACAACCTCCCTTCAGGTAGTTGTAGAGAGCAAGAAGGTCTCCCCTGAGCCTCCTCTTCTCCAGGCTAAGCAACCCCAGCTCCCTCAGCTCTCCTCACAGGGCTGTGTTCCAAACCCCTCACCAACTTTGTTGCCCTTCTCTGGACATGCTCCAGCAAGTCAACATCCTTCCTAAACTGAGGGGCTCAGAACTGGACACAGGACTCAAGGTGTGGCCTAACCAGTGCAGTGTACAGGGGAGAATGACCTCCCTGCTCCTGTTGGCCACACTGTTCCTGATGCAGACCAGGATGCCATTGGCCCTCTTGGCTGCCTGGGCACACTGCAGCCAAGTTGCTACAACAATGCAAAGTCCTGCACTGAGCACCAAGAAAACTGGAATGTTGGCTAAGTTTTAAAGGGAACACTAAAGGTTTTTAGATTGCTTTCCAGTCTTGGACTGCTTAATGGTTAACTCATTTCTCTAAAGCTGCAAAGGCTGAAATAATTCTTGAAAAAATCTCTGAAACTTGAGAACCTCTCAGGAGCTTGAGCTTGAAGAAAAGCATCAAAGGCCACAACTTATCAGCAATGTAGAACAGGTAAGCATCTCATCATGCCTTACCAAAACAATTAATTGTCCTTAGTCAGGGAACAGTGTAGTATCTCATGAAATCCTACGTGAGATCTAGGTGAGCTAGTTATCCAAACTCTAAAAATAATTACCCCCTCCCCAATGTTGCCCCTGATTTATTTGTCAAAGGCAGCTTCTTGCTTCTCTACCCTTTAATTTCTTGTAGGATACATCACTCAACATCTCAATTACAGTATATATGTCAAGGCAATGCCTCTAAAGATAAACTACCTCATTTTAGTATTTTTTTGGTGTCTCATATAGGCACAGTTTGCAACATAAAAGCAGTTAAAGGATACCCTGTTAATCTGTGACATGGAGAAAGAGATGACAATTCCAGGAAGCAGAAAATTTTTAATTGAAAATGCCAGGCTAATTTGTTTCACTCTGAGCCACTGCTATTGTGCTGCTGGGCTGTTGTGCAGTCTTGTCAGCTGTTAGTCTGAATATAAATAACTGTAATTTTCACACTTGTCTCTTCCTCCACTTTGTAAAAATGGTTGGTTACAACATCAAATTAATTTCTTATCTGCTGAGCAGGTTTTAATACAGAAAGTTTTCAACAGAAAATTATTTTATCTTTTATATACAAAAAGAAATAAATAGACTTAGTGGCACACAGGAGTCCTGTCTTCAAGCATGCTCTTTTTATTTGTCAGGAGCTTTAGTAGCAGTCTTTTCTTGAGCTCATTTCTCCCAAACAAAGCCCTTCCTGCACCATCAGGGCTGCGTGGGAGGCCAACCCTCCAGGCTGCAGTGCAGGCATGTTGGCAGCTGCAAATGGAGGAAAGGGCATGAGTGAGTTTCTCTCTGGAAATGCTTTCATACTCTGGATTCTGAGTGCTGTCAGAGATGAGAGTTGGGACTGAGGATGTAGCTCTTCATGTATCACCAAGTTTCTTCACATAGTCAAGGAGAGTGGCATGGTGTTGCTAAGCTATTTTGCAGAATCTTCTTTTAACACCTTTCCCATGGCTGAAGGGAGTGTAGAGTCATAAGAGCAAACATATTGGCTGAGACCAAGGTGCTGTCTGGTATAGTATAGTATCCCGCCTTGACCTGTGCTCACAAGTAAATACTTGCAACCAAGTACAGGGGAGGGAACAAGGATCCTAACCCAGACTGCCATTCTCCAGCAGTTTGTGGCTTGTGGACTCTCTAAGCCAGAGACTGAAAGGGGTGTGTGTTCTGTAGGATTTGCACTTAAGCTAAGATACCTGTATAAATCTGACTTCTGCAGCCCACTACATTTTCCTTCTTCCTGTGCAACACTTTTCCCAAATGACCGTTTCCAATAATTGAGAGTTTTGCAAACTTTTGATTAGGCTTTCTTCAAGCTTTTCTTGTAGCTCCAAGGGAAGAAGAGTCCTGGGGCTGCTTTGCTTCTTGATGGTGTTTCAAACACAGGTCAGTCTGTGTGTGGAGGGTGAATGGGCTTACACATGTGCATCCCCTTGGCCCGGGCCAGTGTGAGTGCTGCAGAAGACTTGTGTGCATTAGGGGCCTCTTTACTGCTCCCTTAGGCTTCTAGTAGAAAAGTTTGGTCAGGCTGTGGCTATCAGTGCTTGCTTTAGCCACTGTGTACAGGAACAGTATCAGACTGAGCACAGTGTAATTCCTTATCTGGTGACCATGGAAAAACTTTACCAAGCTTTCAGGGGCTTGCGAATTCATTGATCAACTGACCAAACCAGCAAGATGTCTCTTCAAGTATGCTGATTTCAGAAAGTTTTAACTTACTGCTATTTTGGGAGCTACAGCTGCTGTTTGTATTTATGTGACTCAGGGGAGACAGGTAATTGAACCCCCATGTAAAGGTTTTTCAGGCATGGATCAAGAAAGAGCATCAAATGGCTGAAAAATTTCGGAGTATCAGGCTGAACTTTTCAAAGTTGAAATGAGTTGTGTTTGGTGTGTGAATACAATGACAGCAATCTTTTAAGCACAGTATCTTATGTAACCTCTTTCTTCTTCCAGAACAGACATGATTTAAAAAAAATTGGTTTGCATTTGTCCCAATTATTTGTGAAATTGAGTGGATGTATGCACTTGAAAAGCAGCAGCAATGTGACCCTTTCATTACTGATTACAAAAAATAGCCGGGAAAAACCATCTGACTAGATAGCAGCAGTATCTGAATGTTATAAAACCTCTTGGAAAGGTATGGCTTGGCTCTCACCTTCCAGCAAACTGGCACCTCTCTCACTGTGCTGTCAGGTAATACTAGCTGCCTGTGGGAATCAGCTGAAAGTGGAAAAAAAACCAAACGCACGGAGAAGTAAAAGCCTTCATTCTGCTTATGGGATCCTAGGGCTCCTTGGAAGGGAAGAAGTCCTCTTGCGATCAGCAAGGATCTAAGCTGAAAACAAGCAGTTTTCTTCTGTACAAACTGGTACTTTCATTTAGGTACCTGAGCTGTGTTTCCACCCTGTGGTCTCGGGAGAGCTGCTGGAATCGCAGGTGTGCAAGTTAATCAGGCGGTAATTGGCTAACGGGAGAATAACAGATTCTTGTGAGCACTGATCCTTACTCAAAAAGCCTGGAATAGAAGGCTGTTGAGTGCTGCTGGTTTTGTTACTCTCTATATTTGCAGGATTTCTAGTATCTGTAGGCAGTGGTTGTACGTGAGAAGCTTGGTCATGGGAGAACTCAGCAGTCTGTTCCTTGTTCACAGCGTTATTGGTGACAGCTTCTAATCCTAAGGAGATCAGGGGAGTTACTTTAACAGGAAAAAAAAAAAAAGATGTCAATTTTACTTATATTCCCTTAAAACAGGTATAATTTGTGCAGATTTGTTAATCTGACATGAATGTCAGAAATGTAATTTGGCATAACATGGTAAAATTGCTGTTCTCTTTAGTATCCATTTTATTGCTATACTTTTTGTGCTGAAAGTTGCAGGCAAATAGTTTTGGCCTTCCTTTCCTCCCCCGAAGTCTTGTCTCTCTTATTTTCATCCTTCACTACCATTCTTTTTACATTACTGGGTTTTCATCTGTCTCACATATTGTCTGTGTTTTCAGGGAACTGAACTTTCCAGCTCTCCAACTACTCCTAATATCTAGTTTGGTCCCCAAAATGGTTACTAGTGCTTTGGAATGAGGTCAGACTTCAAAAGGCTTGCAAAGGCTGTTTCAAAAAGTGTCCTCAACTTCTTTTTCAGTATACCAGCTCTGGAAAGAAGTAGGGGAAAGCAGACTGTCATCTCTTGGATATGTTTGTTGGTTGCTGGGACCATCTGCATGGCTGCTGACCTCTGAGATGTGTTCTTGTGCAGGTCATAAGTCCTTGGCTTTTCATCTTAGAATAGAGAAAGATACACTCTGAAGAATCAAACATTTATTTACTATCCCAGAGATGCTTTGTCTTGAGAAACCAACTGATTTTAATGAAATTATTTCCTGAGTGTTTAGGAATCTTCTTAAAACAGAAGTGTGGTATGTTTGGCAGAAATGTAAAGGCCTCATAGAGGAAGGAGTTAGAACAGCGTAAACCAAAATGAAATGAAAATCAACCCAAGCACCAATAACAAAATAATCCCTAAAATGCAACAAAATAACCCCCAGACTACTTCCCATCTTGTGACACCAGCATGGTCATTCCTGTAGAGCTTGTGCTGTAGTTACTCTCAGAGTCCTTTCAAACCCTGCCCTGTGCTCTGGACTCCTGGGTTGAGTGATCTGTAATTTTTAATGCAACTGTTCAGGAAGTGTCCCTTTGCTAGGGCCAGCTTGAGCTATTTTTCTGCCTGTGTTGTAAACTGATCCCTACAGAACTGTGCTAACGTATCGGTGCAGTAATAATACAATACCCCTTGCTCTTTCACAGAGCTTTTCATGGGTAGAGCTCAAAGCTCATCCTCGAGGGAGGTCAGATGTATTGGCTCAGCTTTATAGACACAATGATGAAGTGAATGGACTAGCTCAAGGTCACCCAATAGACCAGCAGTAGATGTAGGAGCAGAACCTGCACCTCCTATGCTGCCTCTGGGGTCTGTCACGTTGTACTGCTGCAACTTCTGTTTAACACAAACTACAAACAACCCCATAACTGTTGATGTCTGGCTGTATCCTCAATATCCTTTTTATTTTTGCTGCAAGGTCATGTATTGGCACTGCTAAAAGAGTAACAGGCACATTTGTATAACTGTTCTTTGGAGATGCTTTGAAAAGCTGATGTTGCTTTCTGTAAAGTAGAAATATGTTAAAGGAGGAGATCCCCAAGAGCATGGATCACATTAATATCTGTAACTAATGCTGTGTTACCCATGAGATCCCAGAAGAATTAATTCCAGATATAGCTATGGCTCATGTTGTAATAGTGATGCTCAGCCTTGGTTTGCTGCAGGTCCCTCTTAAGGCATGAAGTCCCATGTAAGGGATGAAGCATGGTGCAGCCCAGGGCTGCTGCACTGTTCTGGCATGGTGCATGCACCTGTGGTGCAGGGAGCCCCCTGGGCTCCCTGGTATGTCATGATTACAGCAGAGACAGGGTCAAACTCTCTGAAGTCACGCTGATGGTGGCTACTACAGCTCCTGCAGCATGTATGGCTCTGCCCACCCTTGCTATGTGTCAGGGATGAGTGGAGAGATAGAAGGGGAGGGCAGGTGCAGCAAGCAGTGGAGTGAAGTTAAAGAGGTGGATTAATCAAAAGGTATCAGGAAATCTTGCACCCTGCATGGAATTCAGGAAGGTTCTAATGATGACAGATAATTGTGTGAAATCATGTTGTTATAGCATAACTACATGTGCTGAGGTGCCCCTGTGCTTTCCTGAGTTGCAAAGCCTTGCAAAGCTTCTGCTCGTGATAAGAGTGTTTGCTTTCCTTATTTGCTCGTCTCCACATTCTTCTGTCCTGCCCTACGAGCTGCGTGCAGCACGCTCCTCATCCTTCCTTGGTACTGACAGAGCCATTGTTTCCAAGAAGGAAAAATGAAATGTGTGTTCACTGCATGAAGAATAAGCAAAGATGCTAGTATTTAGGAAAATGCATTTGAAATCCATCTGTAAAATAACCATTCAGAAATTATTGTGAATTTCAGACTATTTGTAAGAGCAGAGGCTTTGTGGTATGACTTTTCAGTGTCAGAGTACATAAAATTTCACAACCTGCTGATATTTAGTCACGTTCACTTCAGAGCTTCCTGGATATTGACTGAATTGCCTTTTTACTAATACAGTGACATCTCTGTATAAATCAGAAGGTTTATTGCCTTGGCTCATGCTCTTTTTATTCTCCATCCATCTAAACAGCTCACAACTATTGCTAGATAAGTATCTGAATGTTTTTCCTGTCAAATGTGCTCTATCACAAAATATTGCTCAAGAGCATAGGTTTTCCAGTGCCTTCCAATTTTTGGTATAAATATATAATCTTAGGAAGTACTACAGGCATTCTTCTTCCTCCTCCCTCACTCTTCCTTTTACAACCTACAACCTCCATTCAATTCACTCCTGAGCTCAGATGGTAAACCCTTGTAATGCAAAAATGCAGTGTGAATTGAGGGGTGTTTATTGTATTCGAAGCCCAGCAGCTACAAAATGCCTTTGATTCTGGCCTGGAATTGTGACAGTATGATGCTTGTACACAGTGACTGAGATAGCAACATGGGGTACTTCTGTGAACTCTTGAAACTTTGGTTGATTTTGTCTGTGCTAAATGGCATGGTACACCCAGCCTGTCCTCAGCACCTGTCTATAAAATTAGTGGCTTGTTAGCGCAGCACCACTTTTATTAATGTCCTTGGTGGCCTAGAGAGCCAGGAATTCTGTGTTGAGAGAAGTGCTTGTTCATGGAGTTCATTAAAATGAAAAGAAACAACATCTTGGAAACTTTTTGATTGTCTTAGCTCTTGCTAAAGCTTGTTATAAACCCTGAATTTTGGGTTTAATTTAACTTGGCAGTATGTGTCTAACTTCTCCCCTTTCCATAGCTGTCAAAAAGCCCTTCATTTATTAGTGCCTACAATGTAGCTGTTTCTGCACTTTAGATTTAAAACATGATCTTTAAAACTGGCAACCAATTTAACTCTGGGTGTCAGCAGCAGATCCATCATGTCAGAGCACTCTTTAGGAGGACAAAACCGATGAGGTGTTATTCCAGCAATATTTACATTTCTCCTTTTTCGGACTTATTTCCATGAGATCTGTTGCTGTTTAGTGTCTGTCTAAAGCTCTGCTTCCTGCAGGTGAAACAGGTGCCAAGTTCAAATTACATCATAATGCACCTCAAGGACATTGCTTTTCTACAAAAGGAAAATTTGGAGGTCATATCTTGACAAGAGTCAGGGATTATTTTTTTTTTTTTTTTTTTGGGGGGACACACACATTAAAATGTGAAATAATTTGAAAGTCAAACAAAAGTCCTTAAACAACATGAAATCTTTCCCCAGATCTCTTTCTACTTAAATCTTTGACCAGGATTTTATATTTCTTTGATGTATCTCATCAGTTTATTAAGGATGTCTGTAGATCTTTTTTCCTCACTTTGTAATGCCTTAGCCCAGGGTAGGTTTTCTCTCTTTTACTGTCAATGTGAACTTTTTATTCAGAGTAGCCATCTGATGAGTCATTCTTTCATCCCTCCAGTGGAAATCAGTGTCTTCTTATCTTTTTTCTTTTTTTTTTTCCCTGGCATATTTCTTTCGACCAGGATCTGGGATAAAAAGGATGATAATGTTCTTTTGCTGTCACAGATCTGTAGTTCTTAAAGGTAAGGTCCCTTAGAGATGGATAAATAACAGGTAATGACTTTGTTTACTAGTCCTGTAATACAGCAATAGCTGTATTTACTGAAGCTGTTTTAAAACCACTGATGGCTATGTGCTTTTGGGTTTTGTTTTGTTTTCCATCAAAGACCAGATCCTATCAGTGTCAGTGGGAAACAGCTGACTTCTTCAGACTTGCATTAAAGCTATAGGCACTGCAGACTCCTTCAAGGAAGAGCTTGTATCTAATCACCTTTTTTTCATAGCATTTTAAAAGTTTTTTTTTCTCTGTTAGCAGAGAAACAGCATAATGAATATCTTAAAATTCTTTGGGAAGGCTTATTTCTTTAGATGGGAGCTGCACTCACAAAGAAACGTGGCTTGGTTCAGTGTCACAGCACAACTCATGCCTAGCAGAGGCCTTGAGTGGAAACAGAGAGAGGTCATGATGGTGCAGTACTCCCTCTCCAGACCCTTGTTGCATTCACAGCAAGACGGATCTGATTGCTTGGATGCCAGGAAGGGTTAAGTGGTTTCTGGTGCATCTGACTTTATTGCTCTGACTTCACTGTGAACAGAGCAGCCTGCACAGTGCAGTTGCAAATCTTTGCAGGGACCTCCTGGGCCAAGCGTCCATCTTCACCTCTTATTTGTAGGTGTTTCCTTGTCTGCCACCAGCCCCTAAACCGTGATTCTGTCTCTCAGGTTGTGCCTCATGGCTCTCAGAGTGAAGTTTAAGCAGTGCACCCTGTTGGGTATGGCTTCACATATTGAATGCTAAGAGAAAAATGTTGTAAATGCTGGTGAAGATGTATAAAGTTTAGTTTGCTATGATGCACACCCTACAGAAAAGCTCATACAAGGATAGGGCTGCCAGCGTACTTTGGCAGCCTCTCTAGAAATAAGCTCCTCGTTTAATGTCAGTGTGTGTTTTGTTAATGAACAGCTTCCAAGGGCAGAAGCATAGACAAGGTATTACAATGATTTATTTAGTAAAATCTAGGATTTATGGCTGTATGTAGAATAAATAACATAGGGACAGGAAGAGGAGGTCTAACTTCAACAAATATCCTCTAAGCAAATGAAAAGTTGTTGGTACCATTCAATGGAAGATGAAATGCTCTTCCCAGGCACGAGGGGAAAAAATCATTAAATATAAATATATTATATAAATATAAATATCAGGTAGTAATAGGACTAGGGGGAATGGACTGAAGCTGCAGGTGGGGAGATTCAGGCTAGATATGAGGAGGAAGTTCTTCACCATGAGAGTGGTGAAGCCCTGGAATGGGTTATCCAGGGAGGTGGTTGAGGCCCCGTCCCTGGAGGTGTTTAAGACCAGGCTGGATGAGGCTCTGGCCAGCCTGATCTAGTGTGGGGTGTCCCTGCCCATGGCAGGGGGGTTGGAACTAGATGATCCTTGTGGTCCCTTCCAACCCTGACTGATACTATGATTTCACCCTTTCAAAAAAGGGAAATGACATCTGTCCTCTCAGAACTGTTTTATTCCCCCCCTTCTTTATTCTGGCACCCATAGTACAGGGAAGCTACCTGGACATTAACTATGTCTGTTCTTCTTTCTTTACTGCGACAAAGTTTTAAATGGTTGAGACTGAAAGTTCTGTGTCACTACAAAAAGACAAGGTCACTAGGGTACCAGACTGTCCCTGCAGTTCATGACAAATGAAAATGTCAGGTAATGTTAAGGTGAGGGACTGTTTGACAATGACCTTTGTAGATATCTAATATTTTTTTCTCCTTTCTGTATTTCTTATTTTTGCCCAAAAACCGGGCCAGGTGGCAGGTAGCAGGACATGGTGCCATGCACTTAGACATACCCAATCTGATTGTAGTTTTTAAAATAGATGTTGAAGCTGTCTGGTTAGGAATGGAAACTCTGAGGTGAAACTCAAGTTGGTTACATTTTAAACAGCTGGTTTAATTTAAGGCACTGGGATTAGGGCCATATATAACCAAAACAGAAAGACTATCTGTGTTTGTCTTCAGGTATCCCAGAAACCTGATGACCTCTGGCAAGCAGAAAAGTCAGCTGAGGCAAACCTAGTAATTTGAATAAAAATGTCTCAAAGGTACCTCTTTTCTCTCTTTAGATGCCAGGGAGAAAAACCTGCTAAAATCTCTAGGTTCTTGACAGAGTATGAATGTTTTACTTACCAGCTTGTGTCCTGTATAAATCTGGATTGTTATATCTATGGAAACACAACAGCAATAGGAGTGGCTTAGCAGTTTGGCTTCAGTTTTTGGATTTGTGGGAAAATTGAAGGTTGAGCCACTGATGCTTTTTCAGCACTTTCAAAAGCATCTTTTACCTGGAAGCCATAGTGAACAAGTTAACCATGAGCCAGCAGTGTGCCTTTGTGGCCAAGGAGGGCAGATGGTATCCTGGTGTGCATTAAGAAGAGTGTGGCCAGGAGGTTGAGGGAGGTTCTCCTTTCCTTGTGAGGCCTCTCCTCTGCCCTAGTGAGGCCACATCTGGAGTAGTGTGTCCTGTTCTGAACTCCTCAGTTCAAGAGAGACAGGGATCTGCTGGAGTGAGTCCAACAGAGGGCTATAAAGATGATGAGGGGGCTGGAGCATCTCTCTTTTGAGGAGAGGCTAAGAGACCTGGGGCTGTTTATCCTGGGGAAGAGAAGATTGAGAGGGCATCTTAGCAATGTTTATAAATATCTAAAAGGAGGATGTCAAGAGGCTGGGACCAAACTCTCTTCAGCGATGCCCAGTAGTGGGACAAGGGACAGTGGGCACAAACTAGAGCACAGCAACTTCCACCTAAACATAAGAAAAAACTTAACTTTGAGGGTGACAGACCCCTGGAACACACTGCCCAGAGAGGTTGTGGAGCCTCCTTTTCTGGAGACTTTCAAATCCTGCCTGGATATAATCCTGTGCAACCTGATCTAGGTGGACCTGTGTTGGCAGTGGGGTTGGACTATATAATCCAAAGAGGTCCCTTCCAACCCCAACCATTCTGTGATTCTCTAAAACTGGGTAATTGCTGCTCTGAAACAGGTTTCCTTTCACATATGTTTTTATTCCTAAAGCATGTGCTTTGAAAGGATAGATTTGAATATTTGTGTCTTGAAATGGTATATAAAAATATGTAATTTCTTTTAAAGTTACCTTGCTTATTCAGTTTTTCTTCCAGATCAGTGTGCCTGGAATGCTCCTGATCAGTTCCCAAGTTCCACGTGGTTTCCTTAATTGCAGGCTTCTGCAATAAAGAGATGGAACTTCACCTTTAATTACCCTTTTTAGAAGCACATGTTGAATTTTGGTTGGCTAATCTCAGCCACTTCATCTGTCCTAGAGTCTGACATTAGCATTTTGTTATTAGCATTTTGTTCTTTAAAGACAACTTGTCTTACGTGTCTGTACTTCTTTCTTTTTAAGGTAGCTGATACTTGTCTAGATGGCTTTTGTGAGTATCTTGTAACTCACCTTGTGGGTATGGCCCCATATATTAGCGGATCTGGACCTGCAGACTGTATCACAGTATCACTAAGGTTGGAAGAGACCTCGAAGATCATTGAGTCCAACCTGTAGCCACAGACCTCATGACTAGACCATGGCACCAAATGCCATGTCCAATCCCCTCTCAAACACCTCCAGGGATGGTGACTCCACCACCACCCCGGGCAGCCCATCCCAATGGCAAATCACTCTCTCCGTGAAGAACTTTCTCCTCACCTCGAGCCTAAACTTCCCCTGGTGCAGCTTGAGACTGTGTCCCCTTGTTCTGATGCTGGTTGCTAGAGAGAAGAGGCCAACCCCTTCCTGGCTACAACCACCTTTCAGGTAGTTGTAGAGAGCAATGAGGTCACCCCTGAGCCTCCACTTCTCCAGGCTAAACAATCCCAGCTCCCTCAGCCTCTCCTCACAGGGCTGTGCTCAAGGCCTCTCACCAGGCTTGTTGCCCTTCTCTGGACACGTTCAAGTGTCTCGATGTCCTTTCTAAACTGAGGGGCCCAGAAGTGGACACAGTACTCAAGGTGTAGCGTAACCAAAGCAGAGTACAGGGGCACAATGACCTCCCTGCTCCTGCTGGCCACACTATTCCTAATGCAGGCCAGGATGCCGTTGGCCCTCTTGGCCACCTGGGCACACTGCTGGCTCATGTTTAGGCGGCTGTCAACCAGTACCCCCAGGTTGTAGGAGATGGCAGTAGAAACCCTGGGATATGTGGGCAGGTGGAAGAATTGAGGGAGTATTTTAAGAATGAGCTTTTAGAGGTAAACTGCTTTCAAGGAGGATTTCATTAAAGCACTTATTTTTATTTATTTATTTTTTTAGTGCCAGTGCCTTGAAAACCATTTGTTTTGATCTGTGGGACCTTATTTAGATTAACTGTTACCCTAAACCCATAATAACCATTATAAAAATATTTGTGATCCTTCACAGCCTAAGAGTTTTGGAGTAATTGGATTTGCCTGGACTGCTGTTAGTGAAGTGCTCACCTACAAACACCTGGGACCAGAAGCTCTTAATTGGGCCTCAGCTGGCACGGTGCAACCCAGTTCCCTGTGGCTGCAGGAGCGGGAGGGGAGCCAGTGTTTGCAGATAGATTAGCTGTCACTGTTCCAGTTAATGATTTTCTCTTTCCAGCTATTTCCCTACATTTGTAGTGCTATAAAAGCATGGCACAGAGTGGGGAAGAAAAAGTGTAGTCATGCTTTTGCAAAGGGAGAACCTGAGTTTTTGAACTTTCAGTGTTCCCAAGGTGCAAGCACACAAGTTGGTCATATGGACTTCAAACACCAAATTTTGGCCCTGGGAAGCCTTTCTGAGGTGAGTTGTGAATCTCTAAAGGGAGACCATGACACAGCTGCTGATGCAACCTGATTTTATCAGTGTGAATGGAACTGCCAAAATGCAATTAAAGAAACTGCTTATACTCTCTGTCTTCCAGGCAGGATACGATTGCTCATGTCACTACCACACTTTTTATTTCTTGCTGGCAATTGATTCAATACATGGTTTGGAAAATGCATGTGCTTATTCTCTCAGTGCTGAGTTGTGATGTGATAAAGAAGTGCCAGATCTTTTAGCAATAAACCAGATCCTGCGCAGCATGCTGTGTATGGTCAGCATTTCATCACCGAGTCCCTAAATACTAGTGGAAGGATCAGGAGAATTACTGTTGGCTGCCATTTGGCACAGATACATTTAATATAGGTGATGTGTGGCAGTTCTTTGGATGATTCTGCTGTTGTGCCTGGAGTATGGGAAGGCAGAAAACCTTGCTGTGGTTCTGCTCTGTTTTGTGAAGGCTCAGGCTTCATACAGAGAGCATTCTGTGGATGTGAATACTGCTTTGCTGGGAAAGGTGATGGGCTGTGCATATGCGGGGATCTTGATGCGGACGTCATATAACTGCCTCTTGCTGCTCCCTATGCCCTTTAATGTAGGAAGGGCCTAATCCAGAACTCCTTACAGCCAGTGGGGAGAGGAGCACTGGTTTGGGTGGATTATACTTGTTCATTTTAATCTTTTACAGGTAGGTCTGTAAAGCATCAATGGAAATGGGTGATCTGAAACAGAAATCAAAAATTTTGTTCTATTGCCATCAATATTATCAGCCAGCCAAATGGATGACTTAGGGGAGTTTGAGACAGGCTCCTCTTTAAGATGCTCCATGGAAGGGCAAGAGACAGCTGGTTCCTTGGATAGAGACCTCCTAAGGCCAACCTGCGTTATTATTTCATCCTGATTTTCATTTCAGTGGTTTTGGGTTAGGGCTCTGCTGTCCCTGTATGTGCATTTGCAAGGGCTAATGATGCTGGGTCCTGCTATTTTCTCACCCTGAACTTCTGTGGGGGCAAATTTCCTATTTTTCAACCTTCCTGTTAGTGTGGCTTGTGTATTCTGTCTGCGTGCTGCCAAGTACTACTTGAAGTATCGTTAATCCATAAGGATTTATTTAAAGCCATTCTCTCTGAGGCCCGGAGGAAATTTTCTCATCGTTTACCCATCTGAATGTATAATAAGAACTTGTATCATTTACTGAATTCCTAGTGATATGTATTTCCCAGTGGGTTGGTGAATATTGTTGCAAATCAGCCTCCTTTATAAATGGCTTTGTATTGACTGTCACTTCTAGTTTTGCTGCTTTTGTTTAAGAGCATTGCACAGATAATGGCATTTGGCGTAGAGGAAAGACACCTCAAAGAGTCATGGAGATTTAATAGGATCATTATTATTTGTAATGTGGTGACCTGGTTTTGAATCAGGTTTCTACTCTGTCCTGTAAAACCACAGGGCAGCAGTAGTCTTAATTTTAAGGAAAATCCAACTAAAGAGTAAGTTAAATGTCAACAGAGTTGACTATCGAAAGAACAAAGTGTGCTAATAAAATAACTTTTGAGAGATAGGAAGGAAAACAGTTAATTGAAGAAGGAAAGAAATCAGCTGTTCCAGAGCCACCGCTGTTTGTGTGCAGTGATGTTTCTCTCTTGTATGGAATCCACATTTGACCTTTCGATGAAATACAGTATCTCATGGAAGAGAAAATGTCTCATTAAAAGTGAAAGCAAGAGGTAGCATCTATTAATCAATGGTATGGGAATTCTTTAGGCCTCAGACTTGGTGTTTAGTTGCACCTCTTGGGAATCGATATTGTTTCCAAATAGCTAAACCAAAATCAATAGGAGACATGGATTTAATTTTGGTTACAAATCATTAGTTTCCAGTGTTTCTGAGCCTTAAATTGCAAACAAAGGCTTTATAAAATGGTCTTTTAAAGAATAAACGCTTCTTAGGAGACCTTGACATATTATGTCATTTGAGATACAGCACCTTACAAGCATCTAATTTATTAAGAGCTGCTCCTGTGGTCTTACAACACATGGTTATTGAAAATAAGTTGCATGCAGGATTCTGGTTGAAAATACTCCATCAATGCCTTGGGGGTCTATAGCAGGAGGATAATAATCTGACATTTTCCCTCACTCATTCTTGTCCCTTCTTATTCTTCTACTCTGCTTTGGGATAGGCTCTTGTGAAAAATGGTAATATAAACCACTAGGCTGTCAGCCTTTTCAGCCATCATTCTCTTTTCCTGGCACTCTTGTACAAACCTCTCTGTAAACTTCTGCATTGTGTCTGGTACCCTAAAACCCACCAGTGTTATAGAAGTGTTATTACTCTTGCTTCTGCTGTGGCTTGAAGGAGACAGTGTGTTTAGTTGTCTTCTTAGAAACAAACAAAAAAATGCCTTGAGCAGTGGCGATGTAAAAAAGCCAAAAGAGTAGCAAACCCCTACTGACTGATGTCACTCCTGGAGACTTAGATTGGACAACAGCTAAAGCCTAAAGAAAACAAAATAATGACAGGGGGGGGGGGGGAGCAGAGCACAAACTTCTCTTCAGGGAGCTAAACAACCAGTGAGTCATTTCTCCTCTGGGACAGAAACCAGAGCCATTTGTCACACAAAAATAAGAAAAATGAATTTTGGGACTCTGCACTACACTGTGGCATTACACAGTCACCGTTCCATGTCATTTCATTGAATTATTATGCTGGAAACTTCACACCACCACCCGATTACACCTCCCCTCTCCCCCTCGTTAAGCACCTGACCTGTATCACTGAGGTGCTCAGGAGAGAATGGCCCTATTGTGAAACTGTATCCTCATTAGCTGTAACCTGTAGAACATCCATCCTGCTTCCTATCACAAAAAGCCTAATAAGTGTCCTTGATTTTCTTCACTTAGATGATTCATACAGTGATGAAAGCATTGCTGTTTTATCTTGGCTAATGTTTTTCTGACGGTGTTGTGTTACATCCCCCCCCCCCCCGCCCAGTTGTAGTTACATTTGTCTGAGAAAATATACTGGGGGAAAAGAAGAAATGAAATTTGGTGTCCAAACTTCCAGCCTTCTGCTATAGGTCAGGAGTGTTTAACACAGACTTGAGTCTTGAAGTGCAGAGGAATTTGGGAAATCCTTACTGGTTTCCTGTCTGCATGCTGTTTTGTTCTTTGGTGTTTCCAATATGTGACTCCTTCATACACCTTGGTAATACTTCCCAGTGAAGCTAAGTAGGAAAAAGGAAAAAAAAAACAAGTCTAACTTCTGGCTGTTACTGTTCTGGTGTGTTAAATGTGCAATTAACACAAACTCAGAGAGTAACAGACACTTGCAACAGGAATGGAACTTCAATAAATCTGTAAAAAGCTATCAGAAAGAGAGGCTGCTGGAAGAAAGGAGAGCCAAAGAAACTCAGATTGGAGTTGAGTGAATAAAACAGTGAAGTATTTGCGAATGTTATTGTGAATAAAGCTTGCTGATTTGGTTTGTTGATATTGCATACCATTTTAATCACATATTTGCTAACATCTGGTTGAGCTAATTCTTATTCACAAGAGCAAAACAGAAGACAAAAAGCACTGCAGATACTTGCATAGATTTCTGAGGTATTCCCACTAGAAGTGACTTAGACCTTTTGAAAAGGCTTCTTTTCTTCTAATTTGCACAAAAGGCTATCAAACAGTTACACATGTAATGAGGGAGCTCTTGAAAATCGCAATCTGTTTGTGTGTCATTCATGAATTTAAGGGAGGGAAGAGTGCTGATAGATGTGTAGGTCGTACAAGGAAGGGAAAAAGGGACTCAAGTGTGACTGTCATGAAGTGACAGGTATGAATAACATGTGGCTACCAGTTTAAGAGCAGAGATGGCCTAAGGACATTACTGTTTGCAGTTTAATTAAAGATTAATTCAAAGTCTGCAAGAACTAACTGGCCAACAGTGGGTACCAGTGTATTATATAACCTTCTAATGCAGTAAGTCCGGCTTCTCTAGAGCTTTAGCTGTTTGCAACCCTTTGAGAAGCTCCACAGATGCATGACATGCAGCATGAACTTAGAGCAGCTTTGTCACTTCAGCCATTAACTGAGAGCGATGGGCTTTGTGTGGCTTCAAGATTTGTATCTCTCCACTGTCCCAGTTTTATGTCAAATCAAATACTGTTGGCCCTCCCATAGCAGGCAGTATACAGTAATGTATGCATGGTGATGTGATGGTATGATTCTGCAACAAGGAAGAGCTCTTGCTGCACTCAGCAGACTTTTCTGGTCTTTAGCAGAAACACCAGTCCGTGTTATTTTAAATTCTGTCCTTTTTCAGATGCCCTGTGTGGCCTCTAACATCCACCTGAATCTCTGTGAGACCTAGCTCAGAGGGAGAGGCTTTATTAGGTCATCTCTTTAATCTTCTGTTGCCAGTTTTAAAGTTTTCTGTGTGAGATGTCATCTGCCTGCTGTCCTGTGAAGCATGGAAGCCCTGTGCCCCACAGCAAGGGAAGAACACACTGGTCCACAAAGAGCTACCTGGGGAGAAGGAGGCTGCAAGTCCTTATTCTGGCTGCTCCTTGTTTAGGATGGGGTTTGAGCTTATGATGTGGGGCTTCTCTGCTTCACACTTTCATTTCTCTCATGTATTAAAGTAGATGAAAAAGGTCTGGAGTCCAAATCATTAAGGCTTGAAGATTTTTTTCTTCACTTTTATCTGGTGTAGCTTTATCAGTTGGGTCTATTGCTCTCACTCCATCTCTCGATGGTGGTGTTGTTCATGTGCACATGACCAATTAGAGCAGAACAAAGTCATCTTCGTTGGATAGTTCATAGCTCTCAAAGAACTACTTTATATTTTCCAAGTAGTTGGTGACCGGGTTGGTTTGATTTTTCTAGATCTCATAGCTAAGCACTAAGAATGTAAATGAGGTCTTGGGGTGTGTGTGTATGTGTGTGTCTTAGGGCTTCCTTTGCTTTTACTCTCAGCTCTGTGCTAAATTGTTCTGCTCAGTGGCTGCTGCAGGGTGCTGAGATTTGTTACTGCATTTGAGGTTTTGTTATACATGCAACATTCCTCATGAAATCAACACTAAGTGACTTTTACTTTCCTAAAAAGTTAATATACCTAAAAGAAGTCTTTGGTGGATGTGTTTTGATGGGTTGAAGGGAATTTTTTTCAAGGGCTGAATCTGTAGCTTTTGTGGCCCATCTCTCCACCAGGTCAGCGTTTTCACGCTCTTCCTCTCTACAGTAAGATGGGCCTCTTCACCCTGGCTGGATGTTCATCTACTCCAGATCTTGCTCTAAGTTCCACTGTATTTCTGACTCCCATGCCTGAAGACCTTGTTCCTCAACTTCTGCAGAAACAAAGATTGTGGCTGTATATATCAAACTGCATAATTCTAAACTAAGGTTGCACCTTCAGCTTCCAGTCATTATCCTTTACTTTGTTTCTGCCTACTTTCATGTTCTCTGTCTTAAGTCTTCCTTAAAATATCGAGGGGAGATTTTATATATATATATATATATATGAGAAACATCAAGTTACACTTATTGAAAGCGAGCGTCCCAAGTCCAGATCCTGCAAAGACTTTTGTATGTGCTTAACTGTACATAGTGGGAGTCTTCCCTGGCTGCAGGGAGCAGAGCTAAATGCATTCATGTGTGTGGGCAGGAGAGTGCAGCAATCTTTGTAACATACCATTCAGACTCACCATTTATAAGCATTCACATTTACTATAAAAAAACTTGCAAAAATCCAGTGGAGAAAAATATTATTCCATCTATCCCCCTCAGACTGATAGTACAATGAGTCACAGCAGTGGGTTTATGTTTGTTTGTTCTTACAAGTTCCTTTGCTAAAGCAACATTCTTACTGCTGAATTGTTTATTGTTGCTTATAGCTTCCTGTTCTCATATGCAGGTGAAGAAAAGAGGCCACCTTCAACCCACATTCAGTACATGCTGAAATTTGGTTTTGGTACAACCCCATTCTCTTGAAGCTTGGAGGGGATACTTTGCAAGTTAATCTGTTCTCAAAGTCCAATCTACCCAGCAAAGATTGAGGGAACCTGTTCTGAAAGGCTGACCATAAAGTCCAAATGAGGTCACTGTAAATTTCACTGTGTTCTTCAAACAAAGAGAAATGATTAAACCCCATTTATTTAATGTGTCTTTTTCAAATACAAAGGTACCAATTAACTGGGACATACTGCAAGTTAAGAGTTCTTTTTGCTGTCCACAACTGTCACACAAGATACATTAATTCTCTTACAGGCACTTTACCACAAGAGTTTTATGCCTTCCATAAATTTAAGCATGAATTATTGTGATAAACACATGCTGGCTCCTACTAAATAAATGCACTGCAGTTAATACAGTAAGTTCTTTCATGACCTGGTGAAACTAATGACAGATAAATGGTAGGTCATCTCATTGCTGGTAATGCAAACATATTCTCAAATGTTTTTGGATCCAGGGAGCAGGCATCATTACCTTTGCTCTAATGTCCACCTCTATGTTGCCACTTCACTTGCTATCTTAACCCTGAATTGATCCCAACTTGAAATTGGTTTAGTTGAAAGAAAATTCAAGATATTTTAATGCTATTCAATTTGATCATATTTTCAGTTTCTGTTGTCATTGATTTCTGAAGTTCTCAAAGGTGTTTTCCAACCTGGTTAATTCTATTCTATTGTAAAAACTGAAAAATTCAGCTGATGGAACTTTCCTGACCTTCATCTTTATTCTTGCTTTTGTGAAAACTGAAAAATATTCATCAGAAACTATTAGAAGCAAGTCACTCAAATAAGAGGTGAAAACCCCACAGAAACTTTTACCTAGGTTGTTTTTATTTGATATTTACAGAACATTTTATATTCCTTACTACTGTGCTAATGAATGGAACATAGATGGATTTTCATATCTCACAGGCTTTTATTATGAGAGAAGTGAAATCAGCAGAACTTTCTCTGTTACATGCAGTTTCCTACTAAATTTGTTGAACAAAGAAGTTATTGTAAAAGCATTTATTTGTCAAAGAAAGGAACAATGAGACAGGCCATCTTCTCAGGTCTATAGGAAGGAGAGTTTGGGCTCAAGGAGCTGCCCAGTTGGAGAAATAGAAGAAGTTCAAGTAATTGTGTCCATAAAGATGCAGAAATAGCTGTCTGAAAATTGTTTCATTAGAAGACCACTGGTACTGAGGTATGGATCTGTGGAAGGCATTGCCTAGTGTGTATTCCTAGATAGCCAACATTTATGTAACGGGACTTAATTTGTCCTCAAAATTTTAGTGTCTGATACAGAGGTATTCAGTTAATTGAGCCTGAACTACTTCTAGCAAATTATTGCTAGGGATGATAACATAGTGTCCTAAAGTGCTATGGGATTTACCAGCTGCCCTAAGCATAATGTTAACAAAACTTAAATTTGATATAGGTCTGCATGTGTCCTAAGGGTCAACTGAGCCAACTTTTTCATATGGTATTATGTAATTCAGTGGGATTGCTTAAAGAAAAAGAGCAAGAATAGTTTAACTTCTTATCTAAGCAGAAGCAACCCATCTGGAGATGCTTACCTGGACTGAAGTAGTTGAGATTTTCTGGCAAGGAAGCCTTAAGGTTTGTCTTGTAGCATCTAGTGTTGGACTTGAGATGCTCAAATGGCTCTTTTGGTCAAAAGTGATGAGGAATACAGCAATTTTTCAAGAGTGCAAGAAAGGAGAATAGCTCTGTAGGCATGGTTAGAGGAATGTAGGCTCTTCTTGGAATTAACTTCCTCTTGCTGTGGGACACCCAGTTTTACCAGCACTGCTGGCTATTTAGTATTATTTGTTAATAATTATGGTAAGCACTCTGTTTGCAATCATATACCAAAGCTGGAGAGGGCTCATGGTTCTGCTATTATTGCTTATGCTAGATAGATCTAGACAACATCCTCCCAGATGTGATTTTGTTGCTGTCAGAGAGGAGGTGGGCACTTACCTTGTAGATCGTGCAGGCTTATTGATTTGAAATGCAACGTACACAGACTTTGATAAATTCCGGGAGTTTAGGAGTATTTCCTTTCCTTGAAGTATCTTGTCAGTTTTAATCAGTTTTGAAACAATTTTAAAGATTATTTCATAGGCTATTCTTGAACTCAGGAATTGGAAAAACAAATATTTAAAAAAATCCTCAAACAAGCCTAAATCCCTCTGCTTTTACCATCCTTTTTTTTTCCTTTATTGACAACAAATGCATAGAAGCTAGTCTTAATCTAAAGCTACACTGCCTCCTATGCTGCTGTGACTGCTTTCCCAGGCTGGATGTGTACCTACAAGCAGCGATGCCTTAGGTGGTGTATATGTGGTGCTGTCACCACAGCAGTAATGGCAGTTTAGACACTGCTCTCAATTCTGTGTTAGCAGTGGCCCTGCCCTGCGCAGCACCTTCATGCCAGGAATGCTTCCCCAAGCATTACCGAGGTGACACCTTGCACAAGGGAGGTGAGTAATTGCGTTTGGTGAGGGAAGGAGGAGGTGATATGCCCTTTGGCAGGCAGCCTTTCTCTAGAGCTTTTCATGGAGGTGATGAGGAATAAGGGATTTTCTTTTTACAGCTGAACAGAGATGTTTGTGGCTTGAATTTCCTTTTCCTCCACTATCATACCTTTTAAATAAATATGTCCTGGTAACTGAGTACTGCCACTGAGTTTGTAGCACATGGAGGGACAAGTCTTTGCTCTCAAAGGTTGGGGTTTTTTTTTGTGTGTGGGTTTTTTTTTTCTTTCTTCCCCAAAAGCACCTTTAATTTTGTAAACCAGGGAAGGATGGGAGGAGGGATGGACATACAGGATTTGATCAAGGCCATCTGGGAGATCAGTAGTGACGCAAAGCTTATGTCACTTAATTCCACACCACTATCATGTTTGTCATTGGAAGTAGCCTCAGAAAGAGTTTTTGCTGCATGTTTTTTATTGCTTCCTGTCTCCTGGCCTTTTGTGTGGTCTTTAGGAAGCAGTTAGGACAAATATTTGAAAATCCTTAGTATTTCCTCCTTGGTTAGAATAGAACAGAATAGAACTCACCAGGTTGGAAGAGACCTTTGAGATCATCGAATCCAACCTATCATCTAACACCATCTAATCAACTAAACTATGGCACCAAGCACCCCATCCAGTCTCTTCCTAAACACCTCCAGTGATGGTGACTCTACCACCTCCCTGGGCAGAACATTCCAATGGCCAATCACGCTTTCTGTGAAGAACTTCTTCCTAACATCCAACCTAAACCTCCCCTGGCACAGCTTGAGACTGTGTCCTCTTGTTCTGGTGCTGGCTGCCTGGGAGAAGAGACCAGCCTCCACCTGGCTACAACCTCCCTCCATTCAGGTAGTTGTAGAAAGCAATGAGGTCTTCCCTGAACCTCCTCTTCTCCAGGCTAAGCAACCCCAGCTCCCTCAGCTTCTCCTCATAGGGCTGTGCTCCAAACCCCTCAGCAGCTTTGTTGCCCTTCTCTGGACATGTTCCAGCAAGTCAACACCCTTCCTAAACTGAGGGGCCCAGAACTGGACAGAGGTGTACAGTGCGGTGTACAGGGGGAGAATGACCTCCCTGCTCCTGCTGGCCACACTGTTCCTGATGCAGGCCAGGATGCCATTGGCCTTCTTGGCCACCTGGGCACACTGCTGGCTCGTGTTCAGCCTACTATCAACCACTACCCCTAGGTCCCTTTCTGCCTTGCCGGTCTCCAGCCACCCTGACCCCAGCCTGTAGCACTGCATGGGGTTGTTGTGGCAAATGTGTAGAACCTGGCACTTAAATGTCCAGCACTTAGTTGTCCTACTTTACTGTTTACTTACTTTTGTGGGCTTAGACTCCTCTCAAAACATTTAGAGACTTCCCTGGTGGACACTCTCCATATTTTTCATGACTGAATTATGTTACATTAGCTGTTCCACACAGGCATTGTGATGATGGATAGCACAAAAACAAGGCACTGCTACAATTCCCACTGAAGAAAGATTAACAGCCTCTGTGGACTTCAAAGAATGGAAGGAGATGAATGGAGACAGGAAAATAGGTCAGTTTTCCCGCAAACACACAGATTATACAAAGGGCATTTCTTACTCCAAATTCTCTGCTGTATGTCTGAGAAAAAGGTTAGAAGTAGAAGGTGTGTCTTGAGTGCACAAGTCTGCTTTCTGTGAGCACTGATTTGGCCTCTTGCTCTGAGTGGGTGTTGATGCTGATTCCAGAGGGGTGGTTTATGACAAAAGAATGGATGGTTTTGGTGCTCTTCCTCAATTCTGAGTGTCCTTGACAAGTAGGGAGATTAATGAGTTGAATGCAATAAGAATGTATCAGGAGGGTAATTGTCCTGGGAAAGATTAAGAATTTAAAGTGAGAATGCTTTGGGTGTAGGTGTGTCAAGACACTTGTGGGATGTAAAGGTGCATCAGTGAGACCACACAATTAGAAGTGGATGAAGGGGAGTTTCCAAGGTTCCCCTTGGGTACCACTGCCATGAACACTTCCACTGCACTGTGCACCTACCTAGAGACTGGACTACCATCTCCATTACTGTTGACTCAGGACATTACTACTGACCCAGGAAATTACAGGCCAGTCAGCCTCACCTCCACTCCTGGACAAGTGGTGGGACAGCTCATCCTGAAAGACATATCTAGGGATGTAGAGGGAAAAAAGATTCACAAAGGGAAGATCATGCCTGATCAGTCTGATAGCTTACCTGTGATGGTGGGACCTGCAGGGTAGATGAGGGGAGAGGACTGTGGGGGTTACTGAGTCAAACTGTAGTGCACTCTATTTTGAAAAAAATGCTTCTGATTTTCCTTTTGCAATGGTGAGAGCTGTTAGAGCCCTAAATACAACACGTTTTGGATGTCTTCTCCTTCCTGGGGCGTTTGCTGCTCAAGGCCAGCTCTGATTAGTTTGCTACTACCACTAAGGGTTCATCATCTACCATTGACATTAATTATTCTGTTTGGGCTCATTGACTTGCAAAAATCACTAAATTATTCCTTTATTACAAAACACTGCTTTTGAAGAATGTGTTTGCTGGAAACGCAGGTCTACTCATCATCTTCATACTGCCATTGAGAAGCTGTCTTCTACCCCAGAATGATTCACTATAGAGAAGTATTGGAGAAAACAGGAATTTTTTGCAGATGGCTTTCAAAAGAAATTAAAGTTATATTTAGAGCACGTCTACCTGTCACTCATACTTAGCTATCTCACAGTAGAGGGCAGAAGTGAATTCTTTTCAATTTGCAATTTCAGGCTTGTAAATTGAAAAATCCACACCTGCCCTTTCTAGCTTAAGAAGGATTGACAACAAAAGGTCACATTTTCAAAACGAGTATGTTATACCTTAGCCCTTAGTGTGTCATTACTTTCAGGTTTATATTGGCCCACTACAATAGGTTTTTTTTCCTGAGCACCTGGTAATCATCAGTGTAGTTATAACACCCCTGTGAAAGAGAGGATTTCTATTATAATTTGTTTATAGCTATAAAACTCATTTGCAAAGAATCTCTTGGATGTGTTTGTGATTGCATAAGAAATCTGTGGCAAAGTTGTTAAGTTACTGTGCAACTTGTTGGACTCCTGGTTATGTCATCGTAGCCATCCTATCCCATCCCATCCCATCCCATCCCATCCCATCCCATCCCATCCCATCCCATCCCATCCCATCCCATCCCATCCCATCCCCCATCCCATCCCATCCCATCCCATCCCATCCCATCCCATCCCATCCCTTCTGCAAGGTCTGCAAGGTGAATTGCCACTGATGCTTGTGAAGATGAGGGTGCAGATTTTACCTTCTCTCTCCCTGTGTGCCTTCTGATTTACTACTGTAAATTTTTTGACATGCTAACAAACATTTAACAGTTTTGCAAGCTTTCTGACTTACATGGCACAGACAAAACAAGGCAATGGCCAACAAAGTTCATCAGTCAGTTGGTGCTCGACAGCAAATACAAACAGGAATTCTAAAGAGCAGCAGCTAGACATTGCACATGTTTTTGTCTCTGTGGAAGATGTGAATTTTGGCTGCATGGTGTTAACTAGATGTTGTCTTTGCCTGAAGACAAAAAAAGCAAGCTTTTCACTTTAACTGCTAGGAGCAGTGTCAGATAGTTTCTGGTGGACAGCACTACCATAGCCTGTAATGAAAATATGTCTGCGGGATTCATTCCTAGACCCCAACAATCTAAGAAACAAACCCATTGAGGAGTAGAGTTCATGCCAGGAAGGAAGAAGAATCTGAGATGTATAGCTTAGCTAAGTGACAATGAAGGATCTTAAGACTGACATAATCACGGAACTGTTTTAAGAGTATGAGCATCAAGGAGGAAGTAATTATTCAGGGTAGAATGAGGGATTAAATTAAATGTAAGAGTATAAACTGGTCTCTCAAACTAGATGTAGGAGGCAATTTGGAAAAAAAGAGCAGCAAAATTTTTACTGAAAGTACTCATAAAATAGACACATTTACCCCAGGGAATAATGAACTGCAAGTGCTAGAGGCAAACTCAAATGCCAGGAGCTTGAGGTAGGGGTACCTGGATGAGTCCATCAGCTGAGTAATGAGGAGGGTGGGGTCTCAGGGGGAATACAAGAGGCCTTACTTCCTAGGGCAGAGGAGGGCATGGTGAATGGTTGCAACATCTAGTACTGAGGCTGTGCCTAAACTGAGATTTGAGGAACTCCTTGTTTCAGTTCTGCTTCATATAAGCCAATAATTTAATTAAACTGTTTTGGGGGATTGAAAATCTTCCTTTGAACTGTAGCCTGCCATTTTCACTGGCTCTTCAACATGCTGTTCATTTTCCATTGGCGTGAGGTGAGTTATGTGGATTTGCATGGGCTGCTCTTTTATTTTCGAGATGTTTAAAGATTGCCTTTGTGCTTTTAAACCCCTTAAACTACTTGGCCATTGGTGAAGTACCATATATAGTATTCCCATGGGAAGAAAGTATGTGACAGGTGTAATTTGAGAGCCTGATTCTCTTCATATTCACCTCAGTTTTTATATGAGGGCAACTCCAGAGACTTGTCTGACAGGGAGCAGACTCTAGCTCAATATCTCTTAATTTTGTAATGGGAACTGTGTAACAGGATTAATAAATCATCTTCCTAGCTTTAAAAAAGCCCCAAACCTGTTTAGGTTATAAAACTTTTAGTAATGAAATAAACATAGATTTGTTGGATTGCTTAAGGGTAAAAACATGTCCTTCTCTCTGCTTAATACATTTTGCTCTTTTGCTTAACCATCCATTTGTGGCATTTCTCCACTGCAGAAACTCAACCCAGCACTTCTGCTGACTGGACAGAGGGTCAGATCAATGCAGGGTAAATTCCTGTTAATGGGAATTTGATTCTTTGACATTTCTAATAAATGTTTAACTGAAATGCATGGAGGGATTCTGATGTTAGCAATATACTTCTCAATTGTTTCTTCTGCAGGCTATCACAAATATTTATCTTGTGTATTTTTTGTGGTTTAAAATGTTTGTTTTTTTTTTTGTAAATTGAGGCCATAAATTTGTGTTGCTCAGTGTTAATTAGCTCCTTTAGGTACCACGGTCTGCGCTTCAGTGAAAGTTTGCTTTTCTTTGTGCCGTTATTACCTTCCTAGAAAGTATCAGTTATTCTACAAGACAACCTTGATATCTCTTAATTAGTAACTTTTCCTAATTTAATTCCTTGGCAGTGTCTTTTTGAAAAATGAACTATTCTTGCATGTGTCTGTAACACAGCCATAATTCTCATTACACAGCAGAGGGGTGCACACAGGGGCTGTGCACACCCGTTACGCCTTAATTTGTTATGTTTTGCCAGTATCTAGTTTCTGGGAGATTGCACTTTCCTGTTTCACCTAAATTTACCAAAGCAGTAGTTCAGAGGTGAAGCCTCTCATTTCCTGGTGAATGAGGTAGCTGTTCTGATGTTAAAATATTCATTAGTGTTCTGTTTGAGCTGTCAGGAACAGGAACTTATGGAAACAACAGTTTGTGTGTGTCCAGTTAAACATGCTACCTCAGAGAGGGCTGGTGTTGAGCTAGGACAGGTATAATACAGATCGTGGCAGGCGAAGGTATTCGCTATTATACTGGAGACAGACAATACCTTCTGTACTGCTGGATAAATTTTGAGCCACATAATTTCTTTCAAAAACTATTTATAGCTGCCTGTTCTCAGGAAAGCATCTGCACTGGATCAGGTGTGTGGAGTCATTTAGACTTATGATACGGTGCAGTATTAGTGCCTGCCTAGAGGCTTCACTCTAAGCTTGAGTTTCAATCCTGTGAACTAAGATTCTAAACGGTTAATGCTTGAGTACTTGACTTGCAGTGCCTGTGTTCTATACTAGATCTTACCCTGACAATCTCCAGCTGTGGGAACTAGGATTGCTGCTGCATCCTCCCTGTAAAACAGGTTATTTTGAGCCATTCATTATACGTACTGCAGTCGTTCTTTTGAGAAGGGTTTGTCACATCTGCCTGGCAGAGAAAGGATTCTGCTTAAAAGTTTTATTTTAGAATAAAGGGTAGCTCAAGGTCTAGTGCAATAACTCTGTTAGTCAAAAAGAAATTTGCTGGAGGCCAGCATTTTCAGAACAGACAAACCAGCATTTGAAAATCTGGCCAGTTAGAGCTCTCCCAACAAAAGGTTGCTCAGAGATGCAAGAGGAGAGTTGTTTCAGATTCTCCCTCTGTGGTCTGACGCTGAAGTTGCTTGACACTGGGGACCCTCTGCATAAAAGAGAAAAAGAACCAGGTTCTAGCAATAGGTTGTCCCTCTGGCTGGACACAGCGGGGTCAGGCAGCCACAAAGCAACAGTCAGAATAGTCACATAAATTGTGAAAAATCACAATGTCTGGAGAGAAAAAAAGAAATAAATCCAAATCTACTGAAATTGAAATGTAATAAAATAAAATGCCTCTAATAAAGGGTAATCATGTGTTTTGCCTTGTCTATCATGATTTAGAGGGTCTTAAATGTACTTCCAATTTCTATTCCCAAACAGAACCATGCTTTATATGTAAACAAAAATATCAATAAACTAATTTTTGTGCTGCCTTTGCAATCCTTCAGAATATGTAAGTTTCCAATAGTACCATTAGCAGCTAACCAAGAATGAAGAATACTTGTTTGAGATCTTGGTGGAGGAAATGAGTCTCAGAGAATGCTGAAAAATGCTTTGGAAATGTGATGCAGCTTTTCTCTAGTATGCTTATAGCTTTTATTTCCACCCCCCTCCCCCCTTCCCCCTTCTTCTTCTTTGCCCCTGCTATGCATACCCCCCAAAAAAGAAATGTAACAAGATGCCTAAATTGCTGCCTGACTTGTGTGCAGTATCGATTGGGCTCATTGATGCTGCGTTATCTAAGACTAAATTGGCATCAATTTTTTCCCTTCTGAAGCCTGAAGATTTTGTGTTCTTTTTAATTGTGGGAGGAAGGTCAGCACAGAGTGTACCCTCTGGCTTTTAATCTTAGACGAAAATGTCCTAAATGAATAGAAAACTGCATGTCAGCAAAATGAACTCTTGCTGAAAGCAATGTGTAGGCTTCTCATGTTTTCGTTTGTGATGACATAAGCTTTGACCTTGGCCTGTATCTTTCTGAAAGCTGAGTAACATTTGTTCCCTTCAGCCTAATAGCAGCACTGATGGTAGGAACAGCTCCTGACCTACTGCAATTTGTAGCATTTGTTGGAGAAATACTTTTTTTACATATTGTATTGGTGGTGTAATTTCTCAGTGTAAGGATTCTAGCACCTGTCTTTACGCAGTGTCTTAGTTTAGAGGGAGACAGATTACGCTTTTACCTCTTCCAAAAGGGGCAGAAGAAAAACACTCACACAAAGGATTGGATAGGGTTGGAAAGTTTAAATGGAAATGCTATTCACAAAAAGTACAAAACATATAAAATACATAAAAATCCATAGTCTGGGTTTAACACAAAAGCTCATTAAGCCAAAGCTTCACACAAAACTCCCTTTAAAGCAGGCCAACAAACCCAAGCCTTCATGCTTCCCCCAGCCTCTCTACCCTCCATACTACACCATGGTGATGCAGCTAAAATTCGTCTTGGCAGCTCCAGGCCCCAATTAGGCTGCCCCAGGCCTAACTGACAGCATTGCCAAGGCTGACCATGCCTCACTCCTCCACAAGAGATAACAGCCTGCGTGTCCTTCCTGGGAGGAGAGAGGGAGGGGAAAAAGGGAAGAAAACTCACTTTGCAGCCAGTTTTATAGGGATGCAGGACTTATGGGAAATGAAATACACTTCCAGGTCCACCTCCTGGACACTCTGGACCTTCTGGAGGTCAGCAAATTTGTGGGTCTTATGGGCCTCTCAACCTCAAACTACCACACACAGTCAAAAAGTAAGTGGAAGAGACATATGTGGTGAGGGTTTAACATGGTAAGGTAATTTCTTTGCACATTTTGCTGTTCCTGTAGCCAGTCAGGCTGGTTGAAAGCTGAACTTGTGGGCAGGATGGTTCCTATGTTCTAAAGGACTTCCTGAGCTTTTCTCTTTTTGCCCAACTATGGCAGTAAAGAAACAGGACTCCTCTGTAGTACCTCTGTCCCAAAGAGAGGGAGAAGTGGAGTGGATGCTGTGGCCAGAGGAGTCCTGTTTATTTCTCACTGAATGCTGATTGAGATATATGCTATGTCCTGCAGCCCAGGTCTGAGAAATGGGAGGAAATATGGATCAAAAAACTAACCTATAAGCAACTGGCACGATGAAGCTGTTGGTGTAGGCTGTGGTGGGCCAGCCTGCAAGAAAGGTATAAATCCCAGAGATATCCATGCCTCTGTGCCGGGCAGTAAGTAATTCTGTGTTGCTGTACTGGGAGAGATTAATTTTAGCATCTACTTTTAAAATAGTTTCAGTGCACTTGCATCAAAGGCTGTGGTTGAATTCAGTCATGTTGAATGCATAGGGGCACAATTTTATTTTCTCTCTGTGGTCATCAAGGAATATGATAAAATGTGAAGCCCATTTGCCTTAGAGCTTTGGCTTGTGTTTCCTTGTAGAAAAATAGATGCCCATCTGTCAGGGAGGCCAAAGAGGTGAGACACTTCTGATTTCTTTCATCCCTCTCTTCCCCAAGTTCTACTCTTGAAACCAAGAGGGCAAGAAGAAAATGGTGCACAAAACTTCTCAGCATGTTAAAGAATAGTTGGGATAAAACAGCCTAGGGGCATCACTGTAACTTTGAACAGAGCTGGGAAGTGTTACTGGTCTCTTTTTGCAGAGGTCTATGTAAACAGTTTCCAGTTGGGAAAACGTAGAGGTTTCCCCTCTCTGATCTGAGATTTCAGTTCAGTTATCCCCAGTGGCTCAGGGACCCTCTCAGGCAATTTCAGTTAGGAGATTTTTCATGTCTTCAATTGACCATCTGCCTTTGACAATGGCAGATGACTGTCATCAAGAAGTATTCAGTACCAAGCAAGTCTGGAAAGTATGTGATTGCCAGGTCTGGCTTTGAGTGCAGGTGGAAGAAAATCCACCAGCTCTAGCTCTCTGTCTTGCCAAAGTGGGCAAGGTCCCTTTTCACCTTCCTTCATGTCCCTTTTTTGTTCTGTTTAGGAGAGCTGTAGTCTCCTTCTGTCAGAAGGCATGAATTTGGGCACCTAGCTGGAGAAGTTGGAGAAAAGAGTATAAAAGAGATGAGTTCTAATTTTCATTCAAAGCTCCCTGATACAGTCCCAAGTTTTCTACTTTCTAATGAAATGCAAAACCTGCAAGTTTGCATCAAGCTGTATAAGTATTTTAATGTGTGCAACATACCCTCTTGGTTGCTTAAAAAGATGGACCAAAGAATAGAATAGAATAGAATAGAATAGAATAGAATAGAATAGAATAGACCAGGTTGGAAGAGATCTTCAAGATCATTGTGTCCAACCTATCATCCAACACCACCTAATCAACTAAACCATGCAACCAAGCACCCTATCAAGTCTCCCCCTGAACACCTCCAGTGACAGTGACTCCACCACATCCTTGGGCAGCCCATTCCAATTGGCAATCACTCCCACTGTGTAGAACTACCTCCTAACCTCCAGCCTAAACCTCCCCTTGTGCAGCTTGAGGCTGTGTCCTCTTGTTCTGGTGCTGGTTGCCTGGGAGAAGAGACCAGCCTCTGCCTGTCTACAACCTCCCTTCAGGTGGTTGTAGAGAGCAATAAGGTCACCCCTCAGTCTCCTCTTCTCCAGGCTAAGCAATCCCAGCTCCCTCAGTCTCTCTTCATAGGGCTTGTGTTCCAAACCCCTCACCAACTTTGTTGCCCTTCTCTGGACATGCTCCAGCAAGTCAACATCCTTCCTAAACTGAGGGAGTGTAAATGGAATGTTCAGTTATTAATCAAATACCTTGATGGTTACTGGGTGTCAAGAAGGCACCTATCTCTAGAAAATAAGTTCTGAGAATGCAACCAGGAAAGACCAGCTGATTTTAAGTTTTTTTTTTTTTTTTTTTTTTTAACTGAAAAATGGAGACCATACTGAAATTAGCAGCTTGAATTTCTAACTTAAATAATTTCACATTTTTTTTTCCTCAAGCAACCTTCCTTGTCCCCTTTCTGCTCAGATGTCCTTTTTTACCTGCAAGCTCACAAACCTTCCTGTCCATGCCTAGGCATAGGCTTGCTGCTGCTGCACGTGTCTTACTGGGTCAGGGGGCCAGAGGGATGCTGAGGGGCTGACAGGCCACAGAGTTTGGAAGATCACAGCCCTCCTCACTTGTGCCGATTTTGGGGAAAAACAGGAAGGCAAAATGTTCTATTTCCTTAAGAAAGAGGGACAGAGGTATTAGGGAACAGAGATATTTTGCAGACCTGGGCCTCATTCACGTATAGCAAGAATTTTCTCTGGTTTATGCAGAGCTAATTTTGGAATACACTTTTCCCTAGTGACTAGTAACATTTTGTTAATATTTTGGTGTGCTAGGTTAGAGCAAAAGTAGGTATTTCCTGCTGGACAGAGAACTCAGGAGGAACGTTTGTCAAATAACCCAGTTCAGTGAGATAAGGGAAAACATGGAGGACTCTTCTATTGTTAGCAGGAACCTTTGTCCCAATCTGCACACTGGGAGGTTTGTTGCTTTGCTCTTTCTTCTTGCAGTTTATTTTGTGCCAGGTCTTGCTGCTTCCAGCTGGTGGCCATGCTTGATGCTCTGGAAGATGTGGCAAAGCTTGGACCCTTCAGGCCAGTTTCTGCTCACCTGCTCTGTGCCCTATCTGACCCAGTGGCCAAGTCTTGGTCAGAGCACACTGTACTGGATCTTTGATCCACTTACTCAGCACAGCTGATACTAGATGCTTGAATTTATTGCTCTGCTGTGTTGAGGCTTGACACTTCTCTTCCTTCTTTTTGGCACTGTGTTTAGGAGAGCTGTATTTATTTGTACATTCTTGAGCTCTGTAAATGTTCCACACAGAATTATTGGTGTTCACCTGTGCTGTAGGCTTTGGGAAGTGGCATTTTTTAGCCCATGGGAAGATCAGACCTTCAGAGACACTGCTGTGATATGTTACGTGAAACACTTTGATTTCTTTTCTTGCAGAGCACATTATGGGTCATATTGCCCTGAACTACTCTTATACCCACCTGCTGTCTTAAGCTCATTTCTTTACACTGAGAAAGTATCTGGGAAAGAATCAACTCAGAAAATAGTTCATAGTGATGCAATCCTAAAAGACTTAAAAAGTAGTGAAAAGAAGCATTTTAAGTAATACAGCTGGTCTTGGACACCTGAACTCATGCCTGCATATGTTTTCTCACTGGTACAATAGATCTGTCTTTGCTACGCTTGTTTACTCTATGCTTTTCTGAGCTGTCTATGGAATCCTGGATACAGATGTTAGGATGCACAGAAGTAATTTATTACATGGAATGAAGTAAGCAAAGGTTGTCTAGAAATTGTCTCTCCAAACTCTATTGGACTGTTGTATTTGTCTAATGTATCTCCCAGTAGCTCATCTGCCTGTCAACACATGAGCTTATTTTTCAGTTCTTGGTTAAGTTCATGTTCTGCTAAAAGAAGCATCGGACCATTGTTCTACCTGATCATCTGATCCTGCAGTCATTGAGGAGAATTTTAATCATCTTTCAGCTCTGTGTTGTAAAGTCTAGTGTTACTCCAGGCAAGCAGTGTGTTTCTCAGATTCTCAGAACAAGCCCCGTATGTAGCTCGCTTCTTTTCAGTAGAACTCTGTAATAGGACTGCTGGTGTTTTCCTGCACACAATAATGTTGCCTCAAAAGCCAATGTATGTTTGATGCATACTTAATAATCTAAAGTGATTTTTTTTTTTTGCTGTGTTGTATTTTCTTTCATTAAATAGGTCAAAGAGAATGTAAGGATGGTACTGTTCCATGTGCTCTATGAAAGGAAATCCTAATATCTAGTTATTGCCTTATGAACACTCTGTTCTGTGTAGCAGTAATGTAAAATAGAATAGGATCATAGAATCATAGCATTAATTAGACCAGAGGCTGAGTTCTGATGGGAGAGGTGTCTCCTTTTCTGTTTTTTTTTTTTTTTTGTTTGTTTAAGTGCATATATCATCATTGACATGATTTTGTCATACAGACAAGAGAAGTGGAATCCTCATCAAAAAAGAGTTCTTCCCTGTAACTTGGTTGAAATTTTGAGTTTCTGGAAGGTGAAAGCTAGTGACTGAAATCATAGACATGTCTGGTGCCTTTCTCTGTAATGTCATGTGTCATCAGAGCAAATTGACAACTGATAATAGGTTAATTTCCTAATTAATATAAATTATTTGGAAGAACAGGATTGTAATAAAACTGGAAGCCATCTATGAAATGAAACAGCACAAACCAGAGTTCAGACATGGAAAACACCATGTATCAACACACATTCAACAAAAGGTAAATTCAAACCAATGATGGCCTTTTCCCAGGGACACAGGAATGTGGTTCATCTAGCATTGAGCTGACTTGTCTGAGGACTCATGGTGACCAGGTAGCCTCCAGGCACTGGTCACATGGCGCCAAGTGTTCAAAGTGTGCTGCTAGTGATTCTTCTTCCTGTTTGCTGTTGCTGACTGAAGTAAAAATGTTGTACTATTTGATTCAAGGATAATTTACAATGATGTATTCTGTTTGATTTATACCCTGTAGTGCATTTTCCCATGAAATTCAGAACATGCATTTATGTAGTATAGGACTCATTAGGACAAAGGAATTCAGTAAAGAAATGGTTCTGCTCACATAAAATACTAGAATGGGCTTTTGATACATATGAATTCATATATAAACTTGGTTGCTACCTACTGAGCCTCATAAATGCAAATTAAAACCAATTTCTTACTAATTCCAGGTAATGTACCATCTAGACATGTTTGGACACCAGAAATGTTCATATTTTGTGTTCTATTGTGAATCCATTTCTTGACAACCCAGTGAGATACAAAAGAACAGAGCCTTAAAATCTAGGTAACACTCATTGGCAGCATATTTCCACATATGTTATTGTCACAACTGAATTAAACTATCTGAAACAAAAAAGACCAACTTTCAAGTGGACTTAAATTACTACTTGTCATAGACTATTAACTGCAATAATAATTAACCTAGAGAAAAAAATAAATTAAAAAAGCCATAAAATTGTCTGTGTGAATGCTGGCCTAAACAAAAAAGATAGAAGGCTTTGAATTTGCTACTTCCAACTTTTGGGAAACCATGTTTTTGTCAATTAAGAGCTTCTCTGAAAACACTGAATAGTCAATTCCTGTTTATCCTTTTATATACCCAGAAGCAACAGGAATTATTTCTTTTAATAAAAAAAGAAAAAAATGAGGTGGTATAACACACCATTAAAAGGGCTAGCAAGTGCTATAGCCCAATTACAAGCTACTCTTTTTATGATCAGTGATAATGGTTTGTTTTATTTTCAAGATATGGCTGTCATTCCTTTGGCTGAAATGGTTGTTAGGATTATATGGCAGAAAGCTCTTTTGGTATTAAAACACAATTTCCCATGCAAAAAAATTGGTAAATTGAAGTGACAAATTTTGTCCCTGGTGATTTCTGTCCTTTAGCTTGCTGGCTGGTTTTTGTCCCATGTAGGGAAGGGGCAGGTAAGAACCTGCATCTGGTTCAGGAATGGCAGTCAGGGGGCCTGATGGTCTTCAGGGTCAGGCTAGGTCTTAGGATCAGTCATTTGTGTGCTATGTTTTTCATTATTTATTTGTGCTGTAGTAGCAAATGGACACTGAATTTTGTTGCTAGGGACTAAGCTTTTCTAAATGTGTGTGTTGGCAGCCTGGGACCCTCCAAATGGCTGATGCAAGCTGTCCCAAACCCAGCTGACAGCTGGCATATGTTGCTCATGCTCATACACTTGTTAACTGAGTAAACAGCCCACAAATGTCAATGGAAGATGCAAAACCAGTGCAGAGTTTCTCAGACTGGTTTAATGCTTCTCAGCAAAGCAGGCAAACCCATGTTTTCCTGGCCTAACTCAGGGGCTGGAAGCAGAAGTGGGACAGGGAACCATGCAAGGAGAGGTCTGCAAACTGGGTCACTGATTCATACTCCCTGGGTGGCCAGAGGGAGCAGGGAGGCTGTGGCTTGTCTCTGGTTCTCAGAGCAACCTGCATTTGTCCACTTCATTTAGGTCAGGAAATAGCCTTAATAAATAGGGGAAAATAATCTGTCCCCTATTATAGTTTCATCTCAGTTGTTACTAGCTGCAGAGTGACTTGACCCAGGCAGCTTCTGGAAAGATGTTCATCTTTTCCCCCAGTGTTTTTCAGCACTTCTCATAGGACTGGGTAGGTTCTGTGTGTTTTGTGTATCCAGTCTCTTTGGATTGTTCCCCTATTCTCTCTTTTTGGCCTTTTCACGTTGAAGCATCTTACCTTAACGGAATCTAACTACTTGCTGAGATGAAGAACATCCCATAGGAGGTTTAGGACACCAGATGTATGTGAAGGCAAAGGTCTGTGCTGCTGCAGGATGGCAGCACTGCGGTGGTAGCTGGTGCAAAATGTTGCTGCCCACAGCCAGGAAAGAAGGCACCCAAAGGTGATGAAAAGGTTCTGCTTTTCTTAAGTCATGATCAGACCTGAAAATTCAAAAGTGATTCTTCTGTAAGTTCCTCTTCCATTACAGATGTGATCGTCTCAAGGCTTGCATTCCAATCTTAAGTCATGTAACATAATTATAGGTAACAATTGTTCTTTTCTATGCCTCTTGTCTCTGAGCACATGAACAGTTCAGCCCGGTTAAGGATGTTTCAGATACTTTTTCTCTGTCCCAATGGTGTTAGTAATGCACTTCAATGAACAAACTTTCCCAGTGCTTGCTGCATAGGGATTTATGCAGATTAATTTTTGAGGATCCTTTTGTCGTTCTCGTGACTTGATGGCTCACAAAGGAGACCAGGTGGGAAGCATCCAGAGATGGCATGTGGAGTTTAGGCTCAGCAATCCACAGGGAAATGTTCTGCTATCCCCTCTTAGCATAAGCAGTTTCTAGGCTGATGTAAAGTAGCACAAGGACTCAGATAACAATCACATTCAGAGATGCTGCTTCTAGAAAAACAAGTTGCAGAGGACTCTTGAAGATGCTGACCTTACACTGTATGTGCCTGTAATGTGATTGTGAAACTGGAGCAAAGAGAGGAGCAGGGTGAGCTATTAAAATTCAGCTTTACAACTGTCAGGAAAGGGAGCGTGAGCTGACTTCCACAGACACCTGTTTCTGCTGTCTTTTCTTCTTGTTCTTCTTAATGTTTTGCTTAATTAAAGAGCAGAAATCTGACCTGAGAATGTCTGTACAAGGACAGCATTCTTCTCTTTCCTAGGTTTAGCTGCTGAAATGTTATGATGTAAGATTTTTCTTTCTGCATTATCTCTTTGCAGGTGGCTGTTCTGGCTAATAACTGTAACGCAGGCAGCTAGGCAGAGGTGCATGCCAGTTTTCAGGTGGTGCTGGGCATGATTAGCTCAGACTGCTGGGGAAATGGGTGGTGAAGATTGAACAACATGCTCAGATCCAACTCAGGCTCTTCCTCAGGGCCCTGTTTATTAATTCAAACAAGAATAAAACCCTCACAAGGCCACACAAAAGGAATTGTCTTTCCTCAACCAACACAGCTGCTGGCTGCCTCACTTGCCTGCCTGGGGCCAGGTTCAGGAGTCACCTTCCTCTGCTGACCCTGCAAGCGAGTCCCTTACAAGGTAGGACAGACCTGTATCTGGGATGGGCTGGAAGATCAACAGTGCTCCCAGCTTAAGCAATAAACTGTGTCCCCAACGTAAGGCCATACCAGCATCTGCTGGAATTTCTTTTCATGTAGAAGTCGGTTGTGTTCTGAAAATGCTGCTTTCTGTAGATGAATATCATGAACTCTGTCAGTGAATGCTATTGTGACCACATCACTTTAACACATATAACAATGTATAACTAGGCCTGCAGTAATTAATTAGTTGGACTCTCTTACTAATTAATTACCTGAGGGTATTTATAGTCTGTTCAGCAGGAGGAGAACTGGCACTGTTACTGAACAAAGTGTTTGTAGAAACGTTCCTGCTGTACAGTCTGATATTCTCACGCTGCATTTCATGAGCAACTGTGAATACAGTTTTTCTGTTGAAATAATTTAATTCCAGCCCTCTGGTTCTTGGAAGCAATGCATTCTCTCCAAGCAAATATTCCAAAGTCTCCCATAATGAAGTTGTAGAAAGTAAAGGTGAAATCTGTGTGCTTCTTCCTGCAGCCTGGTTCCATCCCCATGCAGGACTAGTTCCTCTGGAAGATCTGCTGTTTTTTCTTATTGCAAGAGCTGTCCTCTGAGTATTGCACACAGTGCCTGAGAATCTGGCACTACTGAAACCAGAGCTTTTGATTTTATTGAGAGATGATTTTGTGTAGCAGATGATCAACTTTCATGTTAAGCACAGCAAGCAAAGAATTGGGAATTCTCCTTATTCTGGCTTCAAGATGCAGTGGGATGGGATCTGCGATCCTCTCAGTGGAAACTCAGGCAGGCAGGTGAGTGCACAAGCACCGTGTCCTGTCTGCCTGCATCTTGCTGCCCCAGCACCCATGGCAATGAATCCATCACCTGACCAGTAAGACCTGCTGTCAATATCAGCAATTAGGGGATAAAAATAAATGTCCTAATATTCCACAGTTATATTTGCTAGATGGACAAGGGAATACAGTGTTTCTCCAGTTGTTATTACTGATGTCTGTTGGTACTGTGCTTTCAGGCCTTGTCTTGCCAGCTTGACCTGCCTCTCCCAAAGGCTGGGATGATGAGGAAGGTCTGAGCCTAACCCATGGGTGGCTTAATGAGTTGCAGTGACCCAGGCTAGCAGGGAAGTAGAGAGAAAGAGTACAGGAGGCTATGGATAGGAAGAGATAAATGGTGGGGATGATTAGCTGTAATGAACTTTTATTTATTTAAAGGCCAAGCTACTGGAGAGGCTGGGATAGGTGCTGGTTGAGTTCTTCCTGGGTGGGTTAAATACCATGGTGATATTTCTCTAGTGTTAGCATGACAAGAAGAGAAAAGAGTGTATTTCTTAAGTATGAAAGCTGCAGCCTGAAAAACCTCAGAGATTTGACGCTTCCATTCTTAGCATTGCAGACCTCCCTCTTCCTCCCTGTGGACCTGCTACAGCCAACTTCTGCCTCTGTTTGAGAAGGTCCTGAGACTGGCCTTCTTTCAGATTATTTCATTCTCAGTGACTCACATAAGCAGATCTTGGAGTGGACTCTGAGACAGATGTCTTGTTAATGATGGCTGCTTGCTGTCAAGCACCTTTTTTCTGAAGGGTCCTACTAGTTCTTTTGGCCTCATAAAATCTCCTGAGGTGCACACATCATATCTTATGGTTGTATTTACTTATACTTATTTTGCACACAATACAGCAGTCTCTTTTCTGCAAAATTTGCATTTACATGAAGTTAGTTATGTATAGGGGGGCTTCCTGGGGTGCTTAGCACCACTGAAATTTGTGGGTGCTTTGGATCTTGGTCTAGCAGAGTTTGTGACAGTGTTACAGTGTTGATTCTCCCTCAGTTGCTATGCAATCCCCAAAGGGTGGTTGAAACGGCACCTAGTGTCACTCTGACTGTGCATGTGCTGTTAGTGGGTTTCCACCGGAGGCCATCTACATATTCTAAAGGTCAAAGGGAAGTTACTTGTTGGCTAGAATGTGTCTACCTGGACTTGATAATAAAATAGCAGCAATTAGTATCATGTTTCTGAGAAACAGGAATGATCTCATCAAAATTTGGGAGGAGGTTAATGCTGGTGTAAGTTATTTGTATGGCTTCGCATTGAAGGATTTCAATTTGCAGCATGAATAGTTCAATTTCTGTTTAGGTTACAATTCCAGGGGAAGCATAATTACAGTTAAAGGGTGTCACAGAACCGGTGAAGCATTAGGTTAAGAAAACACAGGAGATACTTTGTGAAAACGTTTTAGGGCTACCCTTGCTAAATACAGAGGAGGCATCACTAAGTGAGAACCAACCTACCGCTCATTTGGGGCATTTCACTGTTTAAAAGCATGAATCATAGATGATGCTACTCTTGACTTTGACTTGATTTTTGAACTATCCACTTCTGCTGGAGCCAGCATATATATTGTGATTCTCTAAACTTCCAGAATATTGTCAGTGGCACCTAAATCAGAATTTCTTTTAAATCTGTCACGTTTGAGATATTTTTGTTAATGAGCGTACATAAATCTGCCTGGTGGCAGAACTTATCATTCATTTCAAGTGGGTACAATTAAATTCATTTAATATGGACAACATTTGAAGATGTCCATTTTTCTTCATCTTTCCCATTTGTTTCCTCTTGCACAGTGTGAATACTGCATAGTGACCATGATCACCCTCTCTGAACACCTGTTCAATCACACTTTTGTTTTTTTTTTCAAATCCACCCACTTACAGAAATGGTTACTTTTAGCTAAATATTGAGATGCAATCAGAAAAGCTGTCAGATTGCTCAGTATCTGAAGCAGGCTGCTGATTACTGTTGCCACTGTTAGCTGAATTACACTATTAAAGGCTTTCATGAAGTATTTGCATAGCTTACTCATACAAATATCAAATCATGGCTACACCACAGTGAAAGAGGAAATAATGTTCATCTTGTGACTACCTTTAAACACCCTGGAGGTGTTTAACAGACACAGAGATGTCGTGCTAAGGTTTAGACTTGACAGAGTTAGATAATGGTTGGACTAGATGATCTTAAAAGTCTTTTCCAGCTGAAGTAATTCTGAGTCTTTCTCCCAAGACAAGACAGCAACAAGAACCTGTGGAAAATACTTATATACAGAACACATTTGACAGTGCCTTGGTTTAATTACTGAATTGTTTAAACAGCATCACTCTCTGTTGCATCCAGCTTGTCATACTGCTCTCAGCAATGAAGGCAGAGTTGATGAGGCTAAAACCATCAGCTTTGGTTTCATGAGATGTGTGCCATGAGCGCATACACGACCTCAAACTCTGCCCTGACAAGCATCTTGTTGAATGGGGATAAGAAAAATGAAGCAGAGAGCTGCATAGCTGTGAAGAAAACTGGTCAGTCAAGAGTAGGATATGTTGGAAATAACTTACCCAAGAAAAGTGTTATGGTACTACAACTGTGTAGCTGTTTAGCATCCACTGGTCAGATACTACCTTTTCTCAGAGGCCAGGTGTTATTCTGTGGAGTCCCAGCACCAGCATCCTGAGGTTGTCCTGGGTATTTTCCCAGCAGTCCTGTATGATTGTCTCTCCAATTATGAATTTCTATAGCTTCTTCAGGACAGATCTGGGCCTGATCAGTGTCTGAGACTAGAGTTACAGAGAAATGTACTCGGTGCTTGGTCCTAGTGTCACTGTAGAGGTAATATCCTGCTATAGCAGTAATGTGTGTTAGGTTAGAGGGTGGATTCATCAGTGTTTTTGTGATACAGCCACACTGCACACTGCTGCTGTGCTGGAAAGAAGGGGAAGGAATCAGAAAACAGATATGAAAGAGGAAGCAGTGAGAATAATGGATTGTGTTACTGCAGAAAGTGAATCTGCAGAGGATGAGCTTTCTGAAATGCTTTTTAACACTGGATAAAGTTGTGCAGAAGACGATGCATAGCAGGGTGCCAGCCTTTGCAGTTATTCCTTGTGTCTTAAAGGTTAGTGCAAATGATGTCTGTGACAAGATGGACCAAGGCAGGCTCAAGTAAACTCCTCACACTACTCACAAAATACAGTCTTTACAAAGGTTTCAAGTGAGGGAGCAATTCCAGACAAAGCACACAAAGCTGGGAGGCTTTCTACCTGATGCAAAGAAAAAAGGGCCTTGGTTTAGCTTACAGACCAATGACACACTTGAGCTCTCCTTGTTTTCAGCTGTAGCTGTAGCTGAAAACATCATGTAAACGAAAATAATTGCAAATGGCCAGGAAGCCTGCATGCAGCTGAGGCACATCTGCTTGGTTCCTCTCTTGCTTTGCTATAGTTGTATTGTTTCTCACATTTCATTGTTTCAATTCTGCTACTAATACAAAAGAAAATGTCCCATTGTTTTAACAAGAACCGTTCACTACAAGCTTGATGACCAAACCCCTCAGCAGGCAGGCACTCTGCAGAGGATGAAAATACATGGCTGCAGGTTCATCCGTGACATCTGGGAATGCTACAGCAGTGTGACCAAGGTATTTAGGAGAATTTCTGCACTTATGTTTAATTACTCAAAGGAGTCTTTCCCAGATTCCCAGAGAATTTGCCCTGTGTTCAGGAGGTTTGATACACATGGGATAGATGGATAGGGGACAACGCTCAGTGCCTGAGATCTGCTTTGCTGTTGGGGGTAGGTATGTACAAAGCACAGGTGATGGGAAGACAACTTTGCTGAAGCAGCTGATTTTCCTGCCTCAATTGTCTCTGCTCCTGGGCTGTAGTGCAGAAGGCTTTTTGCCCTTTTCTGCAGTCTCTGCCTCCATGCTTTTCCTTCTTAGCTATCCTCATTTTTAACAAGACTGGTGCACCTCTTCTTTCCTATGGGAGATGCTAGTTGTGGAGGGAGCAACTAGCTCAGAGAAGGTGGCCATGGCACAGGCTCTGTGAACTGGGTTACAAGCTGATGTCAAAATAGGTGCACATGACAAAAGATGCTAGAGAGGCACTGGGGTGGGTTTTGCAGTGCAGCTCACCCATGGTGTCCCTCCTTACAGGTTGCTAAAGTATCTCTTGATATGTGCTCTTTGTGCTTTCTGCAGGAGGGCAGGACAGAGTGCTGGCATGCCTTGTCTGCCTCTGGACAACGGAGAGGAGGAGGACAGTCATTGTAGTGATGACAGAAATTATCCAATTTGTGACCACCTGCTTTTCTGGCTCTAAATTTGTGATCTTCTCTGTGCCTGGGTGTGGGTTGGTCTCTGGAGTGGCAACATGTATGAAGTCTAACCGGCATAAAGCAGAAGTGTAAGAAGCAGTACAAAACCATAACGCTTGAAGCGACCTGCTGTTGCTCCTTGGCACCTTTCTAAAAACTCTCTGCGTTACTGTAATACACTTGGGAGAAAATTGTCTGCCTTGTCTTCTGTGCTTTATTGCTGGTAAGCGTCATTCTGAAATACTTACTGGTGCATTTCTATTATTTAATGGGCATTTAATAAGATGGGATAAAGATTTTTGATTTTGGCTTTTGCTTTCAATTTAACAGGCGCCATTCAGTGCAGTAATGGCTCTGGTAATCGGTTTTCAGTGCTGTGTGTCTAGTGAGTGTGTCTGCTTTTGGCCTGCCATTATCTGAAGTAATAAACATTTCTTCCCCTATACTTGAAGAAATAACCTTTGTGTTTCTCACTTGTGCCTGTTACAAATGCAGGACTGCCAAGGTACTGAGAAGACAAACTGATGTCTGGAGTAATTCAATACTCAGTTCTTTTTGCCACTTTTTTGACATAATGATTTATCCTATAGTTTAATAATACCTCTTTTCATTCTTACTCCTTTGTATCTTTTTGCCTGATAAATATTTATGACAGAGTAGAAATAAATTTAAACTTGAGCCAAGTTATAAGTTTTACACTTCAATAAGAGCTGAAAATATAACAAAACCTTTAGACTGACCTGGAATCAAATGTAATGAGAATATGGAATAAAACATTTGCATTCTTAGTGCAGTATAGTCCTTGATGGATTTGTGTTTCTCTGTGAAATGTGTTAGAGCATTGAGCTCATTTGGGGGAGGATCTGTGTGTGTCTCAGGCTGGAGTGAGAGACACAGTATTGTGCCCTGTGTTCAGATCTGCTTGAAGCCTTTGTTTCTCCACCCCATCTCACTGGTTTGATAATAATTCAAGCTGAACAAAATGTTCTTATAAAAAATTCTATCAAAATTGCATATACTTGAATTGGCCAAATATTGAGTAATTTCACTCTAGTCAGTCCTTATAAGCTCATTTCTTTCTGCCAGTTTTAATTAATCCTTTGCTGAAATTTTTGACAGCATGCGAATGTCGCTGCTCCCTCCTGTCTCTCCACTTAGCACAAGAGAGGGTGATGAGCTAAAGACTCTTGTCATCCCCTTCTGATGTAGTTTAGCAACAGATGGCAACAGGTCTTTGAGGAAAACTGTGTTGCTACTTCCAGCATCAACATAATATTTTAGTGCTGTCTGGGAGGGGGACGTGACATGAACCTGAACTGGCTTCTGGCCTCAAACATTCTTTTATCAATTAGCAAAACCACTGCTGGATTTGACGCAGCTGTAGGAGTGTCTTTGTCCTGCAGGATGTGATCTGCTGTGCATACTGATGATCATCTTCTCTATGCAGAAAGTAGGGAGATATACATGTTGAATTTACACTAGATTTCCCCCTTCCCCCATTCTATTTTATTTGTTCTAGAGAGGAGAGAGCAGAGTAGTGCACAATGCCAGGCTGAGGGCTAGCAGCTGGTCATGTTCTCATAAGTAGGCAGGAGGGATGAAAAGGCAAGGAGGAGTTGCCATGTTAAAGTACAAGGCCCAGGGAGTGCTGAGGTGAGAGATGTACTGAAGCTTAGGTGAATGCAAGTGCCAGGCCTCTGGTATGTTGGTGTTTGCTTTGCACAGCTCTGGCTTATGGGTCTCAGAGAGGTCCAAATGGTGAGAAAACCCCAGTGCATCAAGAGTGTTCACCAGTCTTAGTCATGTCTGCTCATACTTGATACAGCTCTTAGATACCTTCAGCAGCCTCTGATAGGAGATATGATTTGGTATTTTGGCCATCTTCATCCTCCTGTTCACCATATGCTGGGGCAGATTTATGAAGGATTACATCTGCATAATCACTAACCTGTTTTATGGCATCAGCTGTTCCAGTTGGCAGCACCAGGTGCTTTCCCTAGTCTTCCTGCTTTTTCCATTTTAGTTTTGATCACTTCCCACAAAACAAATGATCCTCCTATGGCTGCCTAAATGGCTGCCATTTCCTTAATACCATATGGCTCTTCGCTCAGTGCTTCATGCACTGTTCTGGTATTGCCTGTCCAACAAGCCTTGCTGCTGCCTTTTGTTTCTCACAGACACAGGGTTGTTTGCACTGGTGGGGGTACAGTTTGAGCAACATCTGAGATGGAAAAGTGATCTCAGCATTGCATCCTTCCCTGAGACCTCTGCACATACTTCATTTTAACATGAACAAGGTTTCCATTTCATCAGCCCATTCATCTGTCTTCTGCTTAGCAAAATGGAATGGGACTTGTCCAAGAGTAGCCAGAAAAAGGATGTTTACTACTTAAATGAACATTTCTGTCTTCCAAAAGAAAATAATGATAGAGTCATAGAATCAGTTTGGTTGGGAAAGGCCTTTGATTCCAACCATGATCTGCCTACCATGTCTAGTCTTAAACCATGTCCCTTAGTACCACATCTATGCATCTTTATGTTAACAATGTATTGGCTGTGCCTTACCTAGAGAGAAACTTTTATTCATGTTGGGGTGGTGTCCTTATTGGGGATTGCAATATTAGTCCCATTCGAATATGTATCAAAGACCTTGTTGAGATTTGGGGTTATTTTGATGTTTGTTCTTTGTTTAGAACAGCCATCTGGGGCCTAGTGCATTATTTACCGCAGTGAAAATACACAGTGATACATTTAAAACTGCTTTTTAATGTGTTTTCTGGCAAATTGTGTCTGTTGCTGTGCTAGGTGTGAAATCATCTTAAGGGGGACAGGCGATATTGGCATTTGTGCAGGCTTGTTGATTCTAACTAACATTTGCATTAGATTAGAACAGTAAATGCTGTCTTCAGTGAGGAAATGCTTTGCATTTTCTCAATGGTATTTTAAAGTGGAGTATTCGTAGTTGGAGTGAGTCAGCTGAAATTACAGAAAATGTTTCCTTTAAAATATCATCTGAATAGAAACAGCTGTCATATCACGCAGAACCTGGAACAAAGCGCAGCACAAAACTTGGTTGGCATGTAATAACCCCAGTATTAGAATCTATAATGTTTTAATTTCTTCCTTGGGATATCTTTTGTGCACTTGGAATAGTACATTTGCATGTGAATGGAAAAAGCTAAATTATATTCCTAGGTTTGTGCAAAGAAGCTAATTTCTAACAGTATGGATAGAGAAACTTCTTCATTTTTATTTCTAGCAACATTATATCAGTCTAAAACTCTTCTTATTGCCATCAGTGTGTTTGTCAGCTGAAGTTCTGAGATCATCTAAATATTTTATGAGGTTCAATGAACAGTGAAAATAATCTTGCTGAGACTTGCCTCACTATTAGATTAATCAGTAAAATAGTTTCTCTTTCCTATAGGAAGTTATTGGTAGTCAGCTAAATTTATGTTCATCTTTCTGTTTACTTTTGGAGCCACCCTTTGCAATTCCACTAATACCAGTTCACTTTAATTCGGTGCAAATGCCCTGACAAAATTGTAAAAGACACATATTTAGCTTTGTTTATCAAACAGGAAAAACTCAAGCATACCAGAAATAGTATTCTTTATTGATCCATTTTGATGCTATGGCATGATGTGAAATATCACTTTTGGAAGGGCAATCAAAATAAAATCTTGAGTATGTTTGAAATCAAAATCAGCTGGAGGGACGACGGACACAAGACATTTTATTTATTGCAAAGAAGTCTCATGTAGAAGGAAGATAAGAGTGACTGGGTAAACAAGTAGGTTTTTAGATAAAACTGTAAAATGAAAGCAGAAGATTGATGGACAGAAAATGTTTTATGCCTATTCTCTGTGCAATATTATCCATTTCACAAAGTGAAGCAGCAGACTGACTTTTCCACCTCTCCTGCTGGCTATGTAAAATGGCAGCATTTAGTCAAATTGTCACTTTAGATTAAATATTTCTAGAAACTCAGCACAGAAATACAATCAACATACTGAAAGGGGAGAGAAAGATATTGGTAGGAAATGAGTGGAATATTCAGATCAATATTACTTTGTACTGTTTAGAGATGGCACAGCATGTAGATGAAGGGATCCTAATTTTCTGCTGGAGGTCTCACTTCATTTAAGAAGGAGAAGGTGTCTAGATCTTAAAAACTTGCTAATGGTGTTCTGCATTGCAGGCAATTTGCCTCTGGCATTTTAAGTGGAACTCTTTTCTTTCCTACCTTCTTCCCCACTGTGGTGACAGTTTCCCAATTCAAAACTGAGGGCAAAACTCATCTTAAAGAAAGATGATGGAGTGCAGATTAGCTGTTTTGGCTAACTCATTACTATGTGCTCACTGTCATTAAATGAGCTCAGAAAAACATGCTTTGAAGTGTGTATAGCTCTTTTAGCACTAAAACAATAGGGTTTTACTGAAATTATTTAAGTAGCCAAGGTGAGCTGTGTGCTTCTGAATTTAGGGTGCAAATCAGAAACCTCGGTTTCGGGCTAAAAGGATGAAGAAGGTAAAAAATAGGTGAAAAATAATGTGGAAGTGTGTTAATATTTTCTGTGGGTTTTGACTTACTCCATTGCACCTGTGTGAGGCTAACTTACCTTTTACCTCTGTAGAGACTAAAATGATCAGGTGCATTGATTCAGATTACAGTTGATACTCAAAATAAAAGATGAATCAAAGATGGAGAGGAAGCCTTTCACTATTGATCGTCTTGTGTCTGATGGTGCAACTGTCAGAGCCAGTTCTGGAAACAATATAATTTGGCCTGTAGATGTCTTTGATTCAAATAAATAAAGTAGTGTTGCAAAAATCCTAACAAGGGTCCCCAAAGAGGGGTTTTGTCTGAAGTTTCAGAAAGATTCTGCACAAATTTATTTCTTTAAATATATAACACTCATATTCACCTGGGCCTTTGCAGTACCTCTAAGACAGTCTCTTGTCATTAACATTCTGAAAGAGAGGCACAAGTGTACCCAGATGCAGATACATAACACAAGGACTGGGAGTAAGTTCTGTACAGGACAAGAGTGAAATAATTGATGTTCATATTAGTGATAACACTTTGGGGAACTCTTTCTAGATACGGTGATCCTCAGTCATCTAACAGCTCAACAGAAAGGAGAGCCAAAACTGGAAGTGTAGCATAATTTAACTAATTTTTGTGGGGAAGGGAAACATTATAAGCACCAGTTCATTTGTCCAATAGCACAGCTGTTGCTGAAAGGCTTGAGAATCACAGTATTGCTAAACCTAGTTATAGCAGGGAATAAAATAGTGGAGCCTGGTGGTAACATCTTTGAATTCCTATCAGTTTGCTGCTATTACTATAAAGTCTGTTTTCATGACTGTGCCTTATTTTTTTGCCTGTGTGCCTTGTGTGCCTTTCACTATGTAAGAAAACTCTGAAACATGTGATGCCTGGCTTGCTTATTGCTCCTTGGTCAAGAATCTCAGTACTTTCCATACTGAGTATTTTAGTACTTCTTAACCAATTAAAACTTCCCTTCTGTGTCTAATAATCTACCTGCCTTTTCACTCTACCACACAAAAAATTATGGATCTAGGCAACTTTAAAGCTTTTACGTTATTTCCCTTACACTCCTCTAGAACTTGCTTAAAGGATGGATTTATTTAAAAAAACCACTATTTTTCTCAGTTCCTGATCTCTCCTGGCAGTACCTGCCCAAGGCACCTTGCTTGCTGTTGAGTTATAGCATGCTAGACTTGAGCATGCTTCTTAGGCTTTTGCTTCTGAGACTGCCATTAAGGAAAGGGTAGTTTGTGCATGGTGCACCGATGCATTTGAATCTGAAAACAGGGGTTTACACCTCCCTCTTCTTTGGCTTAAATATTTATTTTCAATTTCTTTCAAAAGTTAGTGGCTCAGAGCTGCAGAGCAATAACCATGTTTGTTTGATCAAAAACATTCATAACAATTAAAATTAAGACAACAGCTTTCATTTCTCACACACCTTCTAGGCAGATGGATCCTCAAGCCCATGGCAAAATGATACGGCATACAAAAGAATTGTTTCATCCTCACTGATTTCCTGTTGCCTCAGGGACATGATGTGGCAGTTGTTTGAACTGAGTATATGTCAAGCATTGCCATGCTGTAGGGAGGTTTTATCTGGAATTTTCTGATGGTGTTCTTTCATTTGTGTGAAAGGCCCCAGTACTACAGGAGCAGATTGATCTTGCCTCAACAGGGAAGAGAGCATCCTGTTCCCCCTTCTCCTGACATTGCCTTGTAGCTGGCAATATGCCTGTATCCATCATTTGGCTTTACTCTTTCCTCTTTTAGCCTAGTATGTTGATGTGTGATAGTGCTAATCTATACCCATAGAGACAATAAGATATGGGTGGAAGAACTGTCTGTATCAACTGACAAAAATATTTTCCAGCGACATAACAGTTAGCTATAACTAAGAAAAATTAAATGACAGAGAAACTGCAGTTTCTCAGTGGGGAGAAGGTTAGGTTCAGGCAGTTAGTTTATATTGTTTTAAAGAATATTTAAAGTAATAAAAGCAGTATTATCACTTGCACTAAGTTTTTATCAGGAAAGTGTAAAAATGTGTACAAATAAAGGGGAATTTGTACTCAAGTGGCACTCAATAAAAAGGTGCTATTGTCACCTACCATATCCCATTGTTGTAGCATCCTTCATCAAAAATATGGGTATTGAGATTCAGAATCAGACATTGATTAAGGAGAAGACAGGAGGAGATGTGTCAGCAGAGAGGGGTTTCATGTACTGGAAGTTCAGGTTTGTGGTCAACGAGGTGGTGGAGTCACCATCATTGGAGGTATTCAGGAGGAGACTTGATAGGTTCTGTTCTGTTCTATTCTATTCTATTCTATTCTATTCTATTCTATTCTATTCTATTCTATTCTATTCTATCTTATTCTTATTCTTATTCTTATTCTTATTCTTATTCTTATTCTTTTCTTATTCTTATTCTTATTCTTTTCTAACAGCCATGAAACAAAATGGATGTATGGTGTCCATCTAGTACTTGTCAAAACATTGGTTGAAAACAGGACTGAATGTTAGTGGATCATCGGTTTTTGTGTTAGGAAACAGTGACTTCAGGCACTGCTGCAGAGTTCGTGCTAAATGGAGCGGTGAAACCAAGTATAACCCACTTATAGGTGAAAAGAGAACTTCATAGATTAGAACCATGGACTAGAACACATGATCTGTACAGAAGACAGTCGTGGGTGGCTGTGCATTATGAAAACTATCATATTAAAAGTACTATTCACTCTAAAATCTGTTTTCAGTCAAAACCAGCTGTCTCCTCACTTCTGAAAAGTTAAGAACACCATACCTTGAGCATTTTATTTTAGGTTTATATTTTATTTCCATATGTTTCACATGCTTATACTCAAAGAAACTGACCTGGAAAGTCTTCTGTATGAACTAATAAATTGTAGGCACTGTTAGTGTCCCTTCACTGACCTCCATAGTGATCGTGGGGGTACATTTGCTGGTCAAGTAACAAGTATTATATTTCACATACTTTGTGCCTGAATAAGCTTGAATAAGCAGAAATTACTAGATGTTGTCAAATTAAGGGTAGAAATTTTATGAAGCAAGAGCTTTTTTCCCCTAGAGATGCTACTGTCTAACAAGTTCTCTGGGCTTTTTAAAGGAAAAAAAACATCTGAAAACTGGCAGACCACAGGAGAGTTTGCATTCACAAAATCAACCATCATTTTCTGATTTTTACATCACAGCCACAATGTGTTAAGCATGTATCAGAAACTATATTGTCTTACACATAGTACATTTTGCAAAATACATTGTTAGTTTTATGTTTGCCATGATATTGATTTGTTACTTGCACACCAGCTAAATCATTCTTTTTGTTATATTAAGTATTTCAGAGAGCAGTCCTGAGTTTAATGTTTTGATAGCACATAAACGGCTGCTTCACATCTGTAACTTGTGGTGCTTACATGGCTCCAGACAACACACCACTCATACACAACTTCTATAACTTATATAGTCTCCAGTTACAATGCAATAGGTTTTGTAGCTGTAGCAGCTTGCAATTGTGTACACTACTGATTTTTGTTAATAAAATTCCTACATGAAATTGTTGAACATAGCCAGAATTTTATGATTGGATGCACATATTTTTATAATGGATGCCATTGGAGAGAACAATTTACCATGCTGCAGTGCAAATCCTACGGATTTGATCAGTGCTCTCTAGCTGTGTCACCACCAGGACATTTTACTAGAAATAAGGACGGAGACAGGCTGATTTTGGCACTGTCTTTAGTGCCATGGTCTAGTTGTTTAGGTGGGTTGGATTGGTTGGTAGGTTGGACGTGATGATCTTGAAGGTCTCTTCCAACCTGGTGTATTGTATTGTATTGTACTGTAACTACCTGAGCTTTTAATTTTCTTTGTCTTTATTGGCATCTCGGCTCATTTCCATTGAATTTACTTGTTCTGGACTCTGAAGGTGTTCTAGTGCGTCATATATTGACCCCTTCCATCCTGCCTCTTCTGACCCCTTTCTTCTACACAAAGACATTTAGAGATATGTGAGAACAGAACATCTCAGCAAGTTGTGGGTTTTTTTTGTTTGTTTGTTGTTTTCTTTGTAATAAACCAACTGTGATTTTTGTTATGCATCAAAATCAGAGAAGACTTCACAACAAGCTGTCCAAGGAGATACACTGGGCAATGTTTCTTACATGGAAGGAAGTAGAAGGCAATGTAAAGGATTTGATGGTTCAAGCCAGTGACCTCTTTTGTGTTTGTTGTACTTTAGGGATGGTAAGTCTTTAGCAAAATATTGGAGAGGAATATGCCTTTCTGTAAGTTCCATAAAGTCCCACCATTACAAACTCAGAGTCCTAGAGCTCCTCGTTGAAGTGGGTAATTGTCTAAGAAAAAAATGAACCCTAGGTAAAACAGTCCATTAATTTCATCAGTTTACCATAAGTTCATGCTGGTTCTAATATGGCAGATGTAAAACTCAGTTCTGTGACAATGATGTTGCACAGTGGCTGCTTATAAGTTCCCAAGAGGCTACCTGCTCCACCTTAGCCATGCTGTAGAATCTCCCCGTGATGATATTTTTACTTTGCTTCAGCTGGTACTATATTTTTGAAACTTACTACATTCAGCTGATGACATTGCTTATTCATTTGTCTTGCCACCACGTGTATTTATTTTCTTTTCCTCCCTTTTTATCTTTTCCCCCCTTGGGCCTTTAGGAATGATAAATTACTACTCTAATTAGCTATTCAGCAAAGGTAAGAACTTCTTGAGCTCTGCTGGCTACTGAAATTCTTTCTTTAATACATGTACTTTTAGGCTGAATGTGATTTATGAACTGTAGAATAGTTACTAAAAAGACCTCCTATTTCATGAGAAAGGAAGTGTTCTTTTTACTCAAACAGAAAACATTTTTCCTATGTGTTTTGCAAAATGTAACTAATTTCTTTTACACTTTCATTGATTGGATTTTGCAATTCAAAACATCTTTCGCCAGTACACTTGTAAGTATTAAAGAGAAACAATTTGTCTGAAATGAGGTACTTCATGCTCAATTATATCTAAATTTCTCATCTGCAACTCTTGATTTCAATCTTAGTGTCTGTGCAGCGATTGAGGCCGAAACAATGTAGAAAGGAAATGCTGTTATTTTCAATTTGTAGCAGTTATACTCAGAGTGAGGCAGATGTGGTTCTTTTGAGTTTCTGTACATGGAATAGGCAGGAAGCTTGTGGAAAGGTTGGCTGATTTCTATTATATCTACAACTCTCTTCATGACTATGGACTGCTGGACATAAGATCTGAAAACAAATTCTCTCTGAACACAGCAGTACTCTAAGATGCTTTTAAGTCCTCCCATGCTCAGGGCAGCACTTAATCATGGCTAGAAATAGGACTTAAATCTGTTTATCATGCAAGATATGTGGAAAACCTTTCTTGAATCAGGGCCGTAAGTAGATGCCTAACCTTCACCCTGTTTAATATGTTGAAGCCAGTGGTATTTTGTTTGTGTGTCCTTTGAGGCAGATGAACAAAAAATTGAGATCATTAACGCATCTTAGTTACACCTACTCCCAGAAAGTTTGACATACCTAAGAAACACTATGCCCTCCAGTGTCTGGACTTAAATGTCTACCATAATCCTCCCTAGCACTGAACAGTTGCACACTTGAGCCGAAAACCTCAGAACAGTGTTGAAAAGTTGTATGTGTCTGTTTGTCTGAATTGGAAGTTGTGAAGCCACTATTGACATTATTATTATAATTAGTATTCTAGTAAGACTTGGAGGACTCAGCAAAATTGTTGAGCCAATTATGTGGATATTTCCCCCAGATATGACAAAAATGTAATTTTGTCTAAATAGTATGTAACATATTTGTAAATAGTATTGGAATGGGGATGTAGAAACTACAGTCCTCTGTACTTAATGCTACCAGCCTGCAGAGCTGTGCTCCATGCTGTTCTCTTTCACTGGCTCTGTGAAAATTTCTGCTCTACAAAATAGAACAGCTTTGAGAGAAGGAATAGAATGTGAATGTCATCATCATATGCTATGGCCTCACGGCAGGAAGGTGTGCTTGCAAAATAGAGGTGATAGGAGATTATTCAAAGCATAAAACAGAGGTCAAAATGACAAGACTACTTCACAGTTCAAGGCTTCTTTAGGTCCCACTTTACAATTAAAGGTCCTTTCTGGGAGGGACACAGATCTGAGTTGGCATCAGGAGACAATGGAACTGAACCCAGTTCACTGTGTCCTAGGTGAGTGCTCTGGCTGCTGTGTTTCTGGAGAGAGGAGACAGGGAGGCTCTGACCCACCCTGCCTCCTTTTGTGAGCATGTACCGAGTCTCTGGGAGAGTTAGGAGCTCAGGTCAAGGTTTCAGCAGAATGCTAGACTCTGACAGTCTGGTCAGATCCATCCTCTGGGAGTAATTCTTGTCTGCTTTAAAGCACAACTAGTCAAAAAAGTCTACAGCAAAGCCTGGCTGATTTTGCTACAGGGCAGCTTACCCTTGTACCAATAGACTCCTTGATTTATAATGTTCTTGTGTTCATGTGATATCACCTTCTATTCTTGTTCCCATTCATGAGTCCTGTGTCCAGGTGTTTGTTTTGTTTTTTTGTTTTGTTTAGTTGTCACCCACACAGAATTCAGTCTTTAACAGGAAAACATATTTGCCTGTGATGAGAGACATCCAGGTGTGTGTCTTCTTAAACAGACTTACCTGTCCTCCTCTTTGCTCTGGATCTTGTCTCATCACCCTTTTGAACTGTTGTTCAGTATAAGGGTTGGCAAGAATGAGACAGGCTGTCAAAATGAAGTTTGCAGACTGACTCAGGATTTACAGAGTTTAGACATTGTACACTGATTCCCAAAGCACAATCAATTTTTGTTAGTCTTTTGAGTACTCATTGAGTAGACAACTGTGGCCATCTATGAATCATTTTGAAAATACATTTATTTTTGAATATAAACATAATATAGGCTATTAAATTAATCATGACATATTGTAAAGGTAGCTATGGGCCAGAATGAATTAATTCATTTAGTGGAGGGGAAAAAAAAAGAGTTAAAAGATTTTCAAAGCAGTAAAGTCCAGCTGATTAAGTAATGCTGAGTATAATTAAGTCACATTCTATTAAAGGCTACTGTCAGCAAGATAAAATGCCACCTCAGGTGAAGGATGCAAAAACTGCAACACTGCTAAATTGAAAACCTGCCAGCTTATTTATTCCTCAGTCACTCTGAAGTTAGATGAGTAAAGGAATTAGGCTTGGAAAGAAACACAAATACATTACTACCTTTCATTTCGGGATGCTCAGACTTGTACCTGGTTGTAAAGTTAGAGCTTCAACTCTGTGTGGTGTGAAAAGTGATTGTATTATCTAATCCCTGCAAAAGCAGAGAGGAGTCCTGTTTTAAATTGCATTACAGAAATATTAATAGAGTTTTCAATTTCTTTAGTCACACTATTTAGAGAAAGCTAAGTGCTGGGAACCAGGTCAGTGAATGGACTGATGTTCTGCAGAGTTTCCGGTTAGGATGTTGCAGAGTTTTCACTATTCAACGTGCTTTTTGGGTTTTGCCAAAGTAAATCATAAAGTTGCATATCTGTATTGTCACTGGGATGCTCTAAATAAGAGAAAAGCCCTCAAATACCTGAAATTTTATCTGTGCTTTCCAGAGGTTGAAATTATCAGTGGCTTTTGTACATTATACATGTGTTTCTATCTCATTCCTAGAAGTCCAGAATTTTTGCTTGTTGTGATTAGGAAGCTGTTGGGTTTTGTAAGGAATTTATAGCATGTTTGGGACCTTTAATTTTCTCTTAATCCTCTTCCAATAGTATTTCATTGCTGTATAGGCATTCATGAATGTTGTGAGTGACCGTACCTTGCACAGAGCAAATGTGACATTTCATAGATATAACTTGCATATCCTCATAATTCCAAAGCACATTTTATGCCACATGTTATTAGAAATAAACCAACAAACCACAAACCTGAAACACTCTAAGTATTTTAGGCTGATAATTGGAGTTTTCCTGGTAAAGGGTGAATTAGAAGGATAGTTTGCCCCTATATGGGTTTTGCTCCTATACAGGTTTTGTATGAAGGAAAGCTTAAGTCTAGTAGAAAGCTATAAAGAGATATTTTGTTTAGGTGTACCTCATCTTTGGCAGCTCTCACAAAAATAGCAGTTGTAAAGGAACTAAGTTTTTCATGTGTTTACCTCAAATTCCCACATTTTGGATGAATATGTTTTTCTTGCTGTCACAGATGGAATGCAGAATAAAATATTCTTGTATCCGTCATAAAAGAGGAAATCTTGCACTATTTTAAATCTCATGCATATTTGGAAACAAATTTTGCCAAGGAATTAAATTCCACTGATATAGCTATAGCAAAGTGGAAAAATAATTACAAAATTTCCACCTTATTTTATTAATGAAAGGATACTGGAGAGAGGTAAGGAGAAGCAGGTAAGAAGTGAGAAGGAGGCAGTGGGAAAGAAGAGGGGCTGAAGGGAGAGAAGGTATCAGGATGGAAGAGGTGCTGAGAGAGCTCACTTGGACTGAGGAAAGGATGCAGGCATGGGAGCGAGGAATGAATCTCAATTTTATGTTGGGAGGAACACACTGGGAACCGAGAAAAGTTGCTGAATTAGGGCTAAATAGCTTTGGAGACATAGTGACAAGAAGAAAGAAACTGTGAGGTAAGTATCTGTGTCCCTTGGAGGTGAATTTGAGTTTTGCTTAAAAGGCTTTTCCGGGAAGTGCTGAAGCTGGGTGTTGTGACACGGGTCCCAGGCCCTCCCAGTCTCAATAGCTATTTTGTATAGTGCACTAAGCATCACAGACTTTGAATTCCCAGAGGCTAAAATGTGCTTATGTTTATGTGCTTGAGAGGTGGAAACTGAATGGATGCAAAGTGTAGGACCACGCTTGTGGCCTGTATCTGGCGCCAGAATCCATTTTGTGTCTCAAGATGGCTGCTGGCCTGGGCACTGGCCTGGGCACAGCCCTGCCAGCCCTGCTTGCTGTGGTAGCAGAGCTGCTGCATATGTGATTCACAGTATTCAGTTACAAAAATAAAACTTCTCTGCTGTATAAAAATTGAAAGCTCCTTATCCTTATGTGAAGGTGTCTGTCAGTGTGCTTTAAAAACAACGTACTGCAAACTGGAATTTACCGAGTTCACTAAATGCCTTCAGGGAGGTTCTGATAAGCCATTAAAAGTCAGGGCACTGTCAGACAAGTTAATCAACTTTGAGCAAAAATGCTGGAAATATGTTTCTTTTTTGTATATCTTTGAGAGCGAGCAAGGACTGGCATCTCCTTTCTGTTCCAGTGCATTTCCCTGCCCTTGGGGCCTGCTGGGGCTGCACGGCTGCAGCGGGGAGCTGTGATTCTTGCATGAATCTGAGGTTATCTACTGTTTTATCATGACTCTCAGGCTGGGGCTGGCCTGGGCGTGCAACAACTTGTGCTGAGTTTTCTGCAGCCTCAAGCCATGCTGGTCTGGTCCTCATCCCACTCCCTCCCCACAGGACCAGGGCATGTCTTATGTGTTTTTCTAGCTTTGCATCTAAGACTCCTGGCAGATACTATCTCCTGCCTGTCCCTATAAGCAGCACAGACATCTGAGTCACTAAGTCTGTCCTTCCGCAAGCTGGGGTTTTTGATGATTGTGAGTGTGATAACAGATACTTCCCCTCTTCATAGGTAGTCCCAGTGCAGGGTTTTAGCTGCAGATATGGTGGAAGATGTAATCCTATTGCACTTATTTGGAACACAATTTTACTAGAAATACAACTGATACTTTGCAATATTTAGTGTTGGTTTTAACAGAGTTATGTGCAAGTTGAAGTAAAAGCCATAGTTTATCTATCTCTATTTAACAGAAAATACATACACGCTTCTACTTTTGAACATATTCCTTTCACCAGTATCACATCTTATTTAAAAAAAGCAGGATTTCTTACATTTTTATGAAATGAGGATTATGGCTACTATCAGGACAAACTGAAATCTAAACCAATGAGGTCTTTTTGCCATTGCTGCAAAACCCAAGGTGTCTGAATAAAAGAAACCTGGTGGCTCTTAAGTCTATTGACTTCAAAAGACCTTTCTTAAATACAAACATTTAGGACTAGCAGAGAAAGACTTTATACTACCATTTTAGTTTCCCAACAACTAAATCCCAAACAAAAGCAACAGCAACAAAACCCAAACCCACACCCCCAAAAAACCAAACAAAAAACTCCCACCTCAAACCAAAACAATTTGGCCTAAATTTTCTTAGGGATTAAAATTAGATTTACCAGATATTAACAGCATAGCTCAGGTTCTAATTTTCTGGTTTTCCTCATGATTATTATCATCTTGTGTTTGTTCAGTTCTCCAGAGTTTTGCAAAAGATCCCTGAGTAATTTGGTTCTTTTAAACTATTTCTTTATGTATTATTGCTGCATTTCACTGACGCTTGATAATCTGCATATAGTTGTGTTGAAGAGTTTATTGCTGTGCATGTTGTCAATACAATGTATCTATGAATTGCTAATGTTCAAATTTTTTGTAATTTCCTCTTGTGAAATACCAGTGTTCACAATGAAATAAAGAAATGCTACCATTAATATCTCTGCTGGTCAAGCTGGAAATATTATCTTATTGCTCTTAAAGCTTTAAGTATTCTCTCGTTCTGCCTTCTTCTTTCCTTTATTATTCTATTGCACATCTAACTGTGTAGGCTATCTAAGGTACAGACTGCCCTTACATAACCCATGTGACTGCTCAGCATAAATGAGATTTTTAATGGTCTGGTTACTTGTCATTAATTGGTTTAGACAGGCTTGAATTTTGTCACACATCTTGACCTTTATTGAACCAACGACTTTGGCAAATATAAAGGTCAAGAAATTCTGGCCTGAGCACCTCTTTATAGAATTACTTTGATCACATATGCCAAAATCCAAATCTCTGGTGCCTAAAAGTGCTTCTCTAAATACACATAGTTATTCTAGTACCTGAGTAGAGATGGAACATTAAAATATACAGAGCATTATCAGGGGTTTGAGTAATTTTTCTCCTCTGACACCAATCTGCCTCAGTCTTTGAAGGGAAAACCCAATCCTTAAACTTAAACTCACCTCATTGTCAGATCCAATACTGCAAAGAACCCAAACCAAACCAGCAACAACAGCAAAAAACATGCTTCAGATCCTAATGTCCTTAGGCAAGCCTTTTAGAAGGCTATTTATGGTGGTTACATCAGAACTAATCCAGGGTTTCAGAAGATGGAGGCAAGGAGCAGAGTCAGTATTGTTCAGTGCAACCACCATACTGCCTGGCTAAGGTTGACCTCTTTTCCATTGTAACGTGTCTTTTTGTCTGTTTGCAGCCTAAGTGTGATGTGATGTGAGTAACATTTGGTTAACCTGTGTATTTGTTTCCAACAGTAGTGGGCCTTTTATGCAGCAAAAATGTTGCACGCAGGCAAAGACTTAGATAAGTATTCCTCTGAAAAGAATAAACAATGCTGGTAGGATCTTCACCTTATTCTATGCGAAAAATCAACAGTTTTTGTGGAGTTTCTCTATCTGTAGAATTCAAGAGGAGCATGAGACTTCATATTCAGCCTCTAAATCAGTGTCCTATTTAAATACTGAATTTTATACTTTCTGTATGAAAGCAGTCAAGTTTGGCCTGTGTTACTAAGATGATGTTTAGTGCATTTGGGTTCAATAGAGGAAGGTGGCCAAACACAATATTTCTATCATGAGGAAGCTGAAAAAACCCAACCACTTATTTGTGGAGCAGCCATTCTATTTGTGCCTGTGATTCATGGCCTGCTGATGCTCTCTGTAACCTTTTTGTGAATCTAGGCCACTGTTGTCTACCTATGTGTGCTGCTCTTCTAGTCCCATGGGTCTGCAGCTATTATTAGTCCTTGTTTCCAGGCTTTCTTGAATTGTGCTTTTCTTTGCCTGTGTTTCATTTGTCCTAGGTGCTTATGAGTCTTGTGTCTTTGGCTTTTGTGAGCTGTAACTGGGGCCAGACTCTCTCCTGTGTCGATATTCTCTAAAATCTGTGAGGGTAGCAAGGGTGCAGTTTGCAGTTGTGCTTGTAAATGGCAGAAGCAAATACACTAATGAACCTGACATATGGTTTTATGTAAGAAAATTCTCAGTGGCATTGCCCTTGAATTTAGCTGCAGCCCTTTATAGCTGCTCAAGGTACATGAATCTTTTGGTATGGTTCATGCCTATAAAAAGGGGAGATGTTTTACATATGTCACTTCAGATTTCTGTCTTTGATTTTAGGAGTAAACTTAGTGATAATCAGTCCAGAATGACTGAGATATTGAATGGTTACAAACTACAGAATGGTAAAACTAGGAAATGGCAGTAATTCAGAACTCCTACCTTTACGATAGGGCTTCTCATATTGTTCTTGGGGTACAGTGTTCCTAGTAAAGGCTCCTCAGCCTAAAGACAATAATTGTTAAGACAGAGTATTGTATTAGAGGGATATATGCAAACAATCTGCTTGGTGTTTATTATGCATATATGTACCATGTTTCAAAAGTTGACAATCAAAAGGTGAAACTTGTAGCAGTGATGCAAGATTGTAGATCTGTCTGATTTGCTTCAGAGTTTTGAAACCCCGTGATACCAGATGCCCTAGATGTTATGAGACAAAGTGAATGAGATGTTTTTAAGTACAGATTCACTATACACTCATCTTAACAAAATAATTTATATTCTTTCATCAATATGAGACATCTTTTGTACCTCTGTGATAAAAAACAAATGAAGAATCAGAGTTGTGAGCTGATCAGCTTGAAGGGCTTCTCAATTTCACATACTTCTGGGCATTGAAGGGCAGCACTAATGTGTCCAGAGAAGCTGTGAAAAAGCCTGAACTATTTACTATTCATTTTTAATTGCAGAGTGGCTAATTTCTCTCTGTATTGCTATTTAGTGTCTGAAGAAGCCATCCAATTTGGTGTAGTTTTGTCATTGGCAAATCCTGCCAAGAGTCTTTCATTGTAGAGTAAAATCAAAATGTTTGGAGACAGCTGTTTTTGAGTGATATTGTAATTCTTCATTTTGTTTCATTCATTGATACTTTTACCTCTAGTATGGTTTCCACTTGATATATATTTCTTCAGTGTCAGAAGACTCTCAAGGAATTGAGATGTGCATATTCCTGCTTCTAAACTGGGCTTTTGGCATATAGAATTAATCTACAATAATGAACTTTACTGATTTCAATGATTATTAATTTCAGTACTTATTTTCTTCTTCAGGAAATCTTCATTAATCCAGTGAAACAGCTACTATCTACTTGGTATCTTAACACACCTAATATAACTGAGTTAAAACCTGACACGAGGTCCTTGGTTCATTTTGAAGGTCAGCAGCAAGGCAGAAGAAAGGACAAGAATAGTCAATATCTCAGAGAAATGATAAATGAAGAAACAACTATCTACATTTAAAACCATGCTTTCAGATGATAAAGAGCTATCAAAAGGAACATTAAATTAATATGCCAGCTGCCCTCATCCTCTTTTCTCTGTTCACTCTGTCAGGCTGTGGCTCCATGGAGCCTATTTAATAAGAATCCTGGAAGATGTATTGTGCATAGTTACTTCTGCACCAGCACGGCGTACATGAGTACACTCAGAATTCTGTGGCTGTAGCTTCTCAGGCCAAACACTACAACTTTTTCTGTTTATTTATAATGCTAAACATAAAGAGACCTTGATCTTCAACAAGGAACTAACTGAACATAAACAGTATATTATCATTAATCCTAGGAGAAGGTTAGAAAATAGCATCCTGCACCTTAAACTCCTGTCTTGGTGTGATTTAAAATAGGATCTCAGTATGAAACAATGGCTAGAAAGTAAAAAATGACTACTATTGCGTTAAATCTCAGCTCTTCATTAGTGCCCACACCAGGATCAGTAATGGTTCACTTCTTTTAAAGGAATTCTTACTATGCAGAGTACAAAGGTACTAAAAATTTCTCACAGTGTGAGAGTGTGTAGTGACCATATCAGCATTTTTATAATTTTAATATTTTTCCAGATGTCTTAAAAGATTTTAATGGGGTAAATGCTTTCCTTTCACTTCTTCTAATCCATATTAACTTCATTATGACATCTTATTTCAAAATTAATGTTTCTGTACTGCATAGGGCTGTAATTTTAATGAGATATCCAAAATAACCAGTAATTTCTTGTTTTAAGAAATTTTTTAATTATTTTGCCCCGTGGCAGATCATTTTTCTCCCATTATATTGAAAAATACATTATTATTTTCTTTTCCAATTGCTATTAAGATGGATATTTTTCAACATATTAGAAGATCATTACTAACTCCAAATAGACTTATGAAACTTGTAATTTGCCTGTCAAAACCAGGCCTCAGATGTAGCTGAAAGAGGTATACTAATGGAATGGCACTAATGCAATTTCACAAATAACTTAATGAAGCATGGAAAGCATACTTCTTCCATTAAGTACACATAGCATGGAGTCACATCTTGCTTACTGTCTGTGAAAAATATTGTTAATCAGCTTAAAGATGAAGAGACTCTTCAAGGTTATGCTACTGAAAGCCATAAAAAGGAAAAAAAAAACCAGCCCAAAACCAACCAACACCCCCAAACCAACCAAGCAACAAAACCCCAACACAAAACCCCCAAACCAAATGCAGAGAAGACCAGTAAGGAAAATCAAGGCAATGCTATCCGTTTGTATATGTGCCACTCTTGAGATCCTTAAGCTCCAAAAGGAGATGCCTGATGGAGCAGATGATTCTTCAACATACATGCAGGTGCTCAAGACAAGAACTTACACTTAGCACACCTTTGAGGCTTTGTAGACTCCTTTATAATCCTGTTGGATGCATGCCAGGCACAAAGCCCTTTTGAAAATTTCCCAGCTCTTTCATACAGGCAGGAATGCATAGGCATTCCTTAAGAGTATTTTACATCTACACAGCTCATCATAAGCTTAATGCTTCTTGAGTGGAGCAAGTGAATGCACACAGGCAGTTATCTTTCCTCTGCCCTTCCTTTGTCCCATGCTTAGGTGATAGACTGTATTGTGGAGCCATGTGCTCATCCAAGTGGCAGCGATGTCAGCTCACCACTGCAGTGTGAAGCACCTACACGAACACAAATGCGGGTGACAAATGCTGGTCATTCCTTGCTGCTGTCAGAGCCTGCTTACATCTCAGCAGAGATCTATAGTTATTTAGAGAGTAGTAGTTGATAACAGAGATGAAAACAAGGCAAAGGAAATGAAGAAGCACTAGGATAAACCAGGGAGTCCCACCATGAATTTATTTGAGGTTGTTATGGCTAAACAAGAATGTGTTTAGAGGAGTTAAATACCAGACCCAGGACTATTCCCATAAGCCTTCCAAATCTTTCCTTTTGTAAAGGTCAGCGTGATGGAGCATGCAGTTGACTTCTCACACTGAGAGCGTGTATTGCTGAAAATCTATACTCCCAATTACAATTTTTTCAGTCTTCAGAGTGAGCTCAGCCAGCGTGCCTGGTTACGTTAGCATCATTGTCTAACGCCATTAGCAATAAATGCGCTGAATGCCAATACAATGTTACTCTGTGCCGTTCAGAGTGGCTCAGTTCTTTAACCCCTGTTTATTTTTAAAAACCGCTTTAAAATCCCTTTAATCTTTTCTTTCAGCATAGGATATTGTTATTGAAGCATGAATATAGTTGCCTCTATCTCCTATGGTAGATACCAGCAAATTACTCTGTGTATATTCTTGTTTACAATGGCAAATATCAAGAGAGTAGTGCCTGTAGTGTAAATGGAACGTCCAATACAGCACAGACTGGAGGAAAAGGTCATCTTCCTTTAGTTATGGTTTTACTTTTAAAGCCTTGAATTACAAAGGCATTTAAGAACCAACTTTATTCGCCCAAGCATTTTAGCATATACTCACGTTCTTAACTAATGACAACATTTAGCATGATTTTGCTTTCTGCTTTAATTTACTTGGCCAATGACTACCTGAGCTCTTCTAGTCACCAGTAATCCATCAAAATAGTGAAAATGACATTTTAAGTTGAACTAACCTCAAAACCATTCGATATTTTTGATGAATTTAAAAGTAAAATATGCATACTGTCAAGCTGAAGTGTTTATTCATGATTTCATCAAATATCAATAAGGATTGATATTTGATAAAAGGAGTACCTTGCAAAGGACAACATTGCATTTTAGTTTTGAATGTGTCAGATAAAATTTAGTTTGGATTTAAAAAATACTGAACTTGGACTAGAAAATGGTGAAGGGAAATATTCATACTTATCCTTAATTGCAAATAATCTTTGCTAAATTGCTTAAAAAAATTAAATTTGTCACATCTTGATGTTGCTAACTCTGCACTGAATACCTAGCTGAAAGAATTAGAAATAAAAACCAGAGAAGTATTTTACTAATTAAAGGAGCTATAGTTTTTATTAGAAATGTAACAGGTAGCACTTTGAAGCATTCACATTTGTCTCCATGTGGAATGGAATTCATGCAGTTGTCCATGGACTTCCTTCTGTCCTTCTGACTCTCCCTTTCTTAAGGTGATCAGAAATTGGCTTGGAAGTTTACTGATGTATAACAGTCATCAACCCAATTCTAACAGATTCAGCACAATTGTTCGTCATGGTGTGCCTGTTTCGCTACTGCATGAAGCAACTTTCCTCGAAAGAGTTGGCTCTTTAAAAACAATGGTAGTCAGGGAAATGTCTTTCTTCCATTTTTCCAACTCCTCCATATATTTTTTTTTTTTCCAGCTAAGAAGAAAAAGGTCCTTTTATAAATTCTTGCATAAACCAACATTCCTTTTGTGTGGAAAAACTGCCATACTCATCTATAAATATGAGAACTAGTGAAAGAATTGCAGCAGTTCCTTTCACAAGATGGAGGTTTCACTAATCCTGTTGATTCCTTACCATCTAGCCCTTTTGAGTCATCCAACCAAAAAAAACCTGATCTGGAATATATTGGACAGCAAAAATTTTTGGAGGTTTACTGCAAAAGAAATTGTGCTTGCCATGTTTTCAAGTAACTAGCATTCATGTTGTGGGATTATCTGGCATTTCATTGAAAATCTGTTGGAATATATGCTCCTAATTACAGCTTTATTGAAGAACACTGGCAAAATCATTCACTGGTTTGCTCAATAAAATCTCTGAGGGAGTCTAACTTACGACATCTGTATTCATGATTAATTTCTGTGCATATGTTTTGTGTGCCATACTACTGAGTTCAATAGGAATTTGCAAGAGAAACACTGCAGATTTAGCCGCCTAATTTTTGCCCCCAGGGTAGTCCATCAAATGTAAAGTTTTAGAAATCAGATTTATGTTCCAGTTCCCAGCTACAAAGTTAATTTCCTTCTGTCTGCTACCTGATAGAAATCAGGAATGAATATCATTGATTTCAGCTGTTTCACTCATATTAAGCCAGTTTAATGGAAGTTCACTCATTTAAAACACTGCAGTGATGTAGAACAAACAGGCCAGTCACTTATAGTGGAGGGAGTTTTGCTCCTTGTTTCTAGCCTCTGCTTTAGGGCAACCTGGGAAAGACATCTCCTTTGTTCCTTCTGGAACTGCAATTTTGCTGGAGTTAAAAGCTAGAGTTTTAGAAGGAGGAAAGTCCAATATGTGAACCCTCAGTATAAGTTTTTTTCAGTGGAGACCCTTTTCTTAAAGCTAAAAGAATGACAGTCTAAAGAATATGTAGCATGTATTGATCCTTCTGTTAAATATCAGAAGATACTAGTAAGGGAATGGCACTTCTTAAGAAGTCTGGTGTGCTCTAAAGGAAGGAGAAGAGAGTTGAAAGATAGAGAGAAAAGGATAGGGTAAAAAAAGAGAAAAACCACATAGATCCACAGTTTACCGATATAAGTAGTCAGTTTGCTCCATGAGTTACACATGAGCAATGTTTCTAATCATGGATAAAGTCTGCAGCTTCTTACTCTTGCAAAAAGCCACTGAAGGCAGAGGTAGTGTGTAGTTCATTAGTTCATTGTTCATTCATGAATGCTTTCTTTCATGCCTAGCTTTCCACCTATCTGCTCCTTTTTTTCTCTGATGCTTCATAGGTACAAGGCAAATGGGTAAGATCTGAATTCTCAGCAAGCAGGATCTTAGTAGAAGATTAGCTGATAGTCCTTCACCCATCCGTAATGGTAATTAACCCACGTCTATCTTGAGGGGTTTTTCACAGCTGCCTGTGGTCCTTGTGATGAATTCATAAACCCTATTTAAAAAGGGGAAGAAAATCTAATTAGAATATAAACTGTATGAAGTGAAAACTACCAATCAGTAAACAGAAACTACTTTAAATAAATTTGGGTCAAAATGTCTTTACAGAAACTGAGCATTTCTTACGCTGAATTAAAGAGATCAAGAATGAAATTACTGGTAATTAATAAACTTCCCAATAGGAACATGAAAGAAAAAGTTTATGTAAATGAAGAAATACCCATTTTAGAAAATACTGTATTTGGTTTTGTTAAAGGTAAATACAAAACTACACAAAGGCTATAGATGGTCTATTATATGATAAGCAGATTTTAATATTGCCATTTATTTGTATTTTAAGTAATTGACTTATCTAGAGAATACATGCTTTTCATCACTGCTATTTTTCAGTTAAGAAAAGCTTGCTCCACTTCCTGTGTATTAACTACCTGTTATGGAAGAGCTGCTCATAATCTTGGTTCTGCTGGGATTTTAGCAGGATTGAGAAGAAATAGCATGTCAGGCAAATATCTCAAGCGAATGCTGGATTCCTGCAAATCCTTTTGCACTTGTCATCAATGGAAGCTCCTTTTGGTCTACAAAGTAAATGTACCAGATTCCCCCTCCCTCCCCCCCTCCCTTACTGTGTTTATTATGTCTTAGTGATACTGTTGGTGCTACTTCAACAGACTTACTTGGTCCTGAAAGCACAGCTGAGCCAGCTGAGCCTGGTACGTGCCAAATTTTCTGCTGAATTGTTCTGTTGGTGCTCAGTTAAGTCAATGAGATTGCACTGATGTAAACGAGGGCCCTAGGACTCCAGAGTCTGTTGCTAACTGACAGAGACTGGTGCTGTAAGGAGAGATTCATGAAGATAGTGATCAGCTTGGGAACTCTGGTAGTAAAAGCCATGTAATTGCCAGTGACAGTGCCCAGCAGCTGGAAATTACAGCACCTTACATGCAGTTATCAGCTGGGTGATATGCATACCCAGGCATTTATTGTTCTATCATCTGTAGCTCTTTCAATTTTGAAAGTAGATCCTACACTGCATTTTCAGAATAAGATTGCCTCAGCTGAAGCATTTTGAAGGTGTGAGACTGACTATAGGAATTTATTTAAAGAAATATAATGAGGTTTGCCAATGACAGAGCATACACTGTCAGAACTGTGTGGTACAAGGGGTTCTGTAGGGGAAATTAAACAGAAGACTTTGCTGAAATAACTGCAGAAACATGAAGGTTTTGAGATGAGCTGCCCTTTATTTGTATCACTGTGAGGAAGGATTACCATTCCTTAGTAAACGTTTTTGATTTTAGAGCTATGAGTTTTCCTTCTTTGAAGGTTAGCATGCAAAGAGCTTTACGTTATTGTTTTGATGGGGGAAAGACAGAAGAAAATACCTGAAATAAGAACACATCTAGTAGGAAATTCTTGATCTGCATAAAATACAAAACATGGGAGTAGAGATCTACACAAATTGGTTCTGCTATTTAGTATTGATTTTATTGATCCAGAAGCTTTATTTGAAATCAAAGCACATTTCTGAGTAGTTGTATTGTCTGAATGTTGGGCATTCTGAATTTGTTAGCTAGGTGAGTGACACAGGGGGATTCATCTAAGCCTTACTGAAGGTAGAGGGAAAGTTCAAGGGGGCAGAGCATCACCACCCTACTGAGAACTGCCTGAGAGGATTGGCCCTGTCTGCCCTCACCTCCTGTATGACTAGACACAAATTTGTTTTTTGGAAAAGAAAAGGCAAGGTGTAGCTGGGTTAGATTTCTCTCTAAAGGTGACACATGCTCTTCTGACTGAAGATGTGGCTTGTAAACTAGTTGTCATGGCAACTGGGAAGCCTCTTCAGTCCCACTGCTTAAGTATCCTTCTCAGAAAGCTCCCCAAAACAAAGCACGACAGCAGCCTGCAAAGGAGGCAGCTGGTGAGGAATTGATATTTGGGGAAGGTGAATGAAAGAGGTGGCACCTTGGAGAATTCTTTATTTGGTACATTTATGTTTTGTCTGTGAGGCTTGAAAGGCATCTGGGTAACTCTGACTAGCAGGGACAGCATTTAGTATGTACACGGCATAAGTTAGGGATTCACAGTCTTTGATTTACTCAACATGCAAGGAAGCAGAGATCAATTCAGAGCTAGCTGCACTAGAAAAAAGCTTGACATGCAGGAGGACCACATCCAAGGTGGAATGTGTAGCCATGTAATGACTTCCTTATGTTATGTGCTGTCCATCCACCTCCTGTCCTTGGTCCTCTTGACTATTTATGGTCTGGCAAGGCAGAGTGGAAAAGTGGCCTGTGCTGAGCTCTGTGCTGCTGTTATCAGAATGCTTCTCTGGTGTAACTGGTGAATTTACAGGCTACTTGGGTATGTCTGTGTTGCAGTGAAGGTTGTTTTCCCTCTGTGTTAAAAACCTTAAATATCCTGCTTTCCATGTGCCATACCATAACTTCTGTACCTGTGTATGAGAGCTAGAGCTTGCCATGGGAGAGCAGGTTTTGGCTTTTACTGTTGCTAAGTGATTTTTTTTTTTTTAAAAGATATTAAAATTGGCAGTTTGGGCATAATAGAGGCCAACTTTCTACAAGTAGTTTTTAACTTATGGCATGGGTATTTGGTAGTTTGTATTCATGGAGTTACCTTAACACCTTCATGGAGCTGATGTTGCTTTTCCTGTGCTCTTCTCCGTTTTGTTCAGAAGTCAAGTGCTTTGTGGATTAAAGAAAACCTGGTAAAAGCCTTTAATATGTCTACTCCCCAGTTACATCCTGAGTGCTCAGATGTAACTGATTTAACTTGCATGACCTTCATATTACTCTTGTTGATATTCAATCTGTAATTTCACACTTAATCCTTCAAAACATTCAAAAGAGGGAACCAGTGTTGTTCAGTTTCAACAAGTGTTGCATCTCATGTAGTCAAGGTCAGTCAGAATAGAGTAACTGAACTGAATCCTAGGATTAAATTCTCGTGGAAAATTGGACATAATCAATTACAATTAAAGAGCTTAGCAATACAATTGTAAAATTACTTCGGAGATAAGTGCGAAATCTCATTATTTATTTATGGATTTTTTTAGCAGGCATTTTCCCCTAAAATGCCTATGAAATGAAAAAGTAGAAATTTAAGAGCAATATCAGGTTGTAGTCTTCTACTAAAAATGTAATCTACCTGTGGTGGTCATGATTGCAGGGCTTTGTGCTGGATTTTAAAGATGGGTTATTGAATTAAGAGGCAAAAAGAATCATAGATGAAAAAGGGATGAAAGGACCTTTGGAATTGCACAAAAAGCATTGGAATGATGAGTTTATTATTAACTGATCACATACTTAAACTAATAAATTAGTGGATTTGAAGGTCCGCTGAGGCCCTACTGTTCACCTAGCCCAGACTTACATATAACGTGGCCAAGTACATTTTTGTGTCTTGCCAGCAGCTTGCGCTCAGCTGGAGTCTTGTACTGTGGTTGAGTCCTGCATGACTTTCTGCTGGGCTGTGACTTTGCAGAGAATATTTGACAAATCCATAGAAACTGGAGCATAAAACCAAACCATATTTGCTTATGTTGTAGGTGTGTCTGGGTACACGTAGTTGGCTTACCTGAGGTAGCCTGCATTGAGATGCCATGGGTTCCTCAGAGCGGGGAAGATGGTGCTTTGGTATGAACATGTTTTCTACGTACAGTTTGAAGAATTGTTTAGCTGAGAGGGAAACAAATGGCAATTTTTACTGTCTGAATTGAGTAAATTGGGATGTATTAGATTTAGTAATCACAGAGTCCTATGCATATGTAGTTATAGTTCTTTGAGGGTACATAATCTCTTATGAAAAACATGACATCTTTCTTTTGGGTTTGTCTTGGACTAGACGTACCCTGGGCAACTGATAGATTGGCTTGCAAAATCATTGAAACATCTAAAAAGTTGTTTTGGTCTTCCATACAATGTATCATGCATTTTTGGAGACATAATAGAATATAAAGGTCTATGGTATGGAATGTAGACATTGCAAATGAAAATCTGGTATCTTAAACCCAAGATGAAATAGATTTGATTTTGAAGTATAGAATGTGTTGAGTACTGTGTCCTGAAATGTGTATTAAGTACTGGAACTTAAAATCCTTTCTTCCTCTATCTCTCAGCAGGCTTATAAACGTGAAATATAAAAGAACAGATATACATCCTTCCTTTCAAAAATATTGCTGAGGTCCTTGGTGCTGAACATTACTGAAAACAGTAGGCAAAAATATTCCACTGAGGAATAATGCAGCAAGTATATCTGGTTGTATTTTCCTTTTGTTGAGTGCTCCTTACAAGCCTCATTATTACTTGCCCTATGCAAGACTCCAAGCAGCTGTTAGGGCATTTAAACCCCTGAAAGCAAAAATATTCTGAATATAGGCTGAAATGTTCCCCCTATTTCACTCTCCATGGCCCTGTGTCTCAGGAAATATGGCCATCTACCAGCAGCTGACTCAAACACAATGAGGTGGAAAAACATGACCTTCAGAAGGATGATTTAACATGTAGATTATGAAATACATTTCTATTAGGTTGCTCCCAGCTTGGAACCATGGAGGATATTTGTAAAAGAGCTTCATAAATACGGCATGTTGCCATGTACACAAGCTGCTGTCATTAGGAGTAAATCCTCACCATAATATTAAGGGTAGTCTCTTGACATTGACAAAGTGGTATTCTTGCATCACAGACCTTATTTAACCCTCATGTTTGGTGAGTTTTCCTATCCCTGTGTAGAAATTACATTTGAACAATTGCTTTTTAAACACAAAGTGGCAGCTGATAACGAAAATGTCACCTCTAAGGCAAACAGAACCAAAATGAGCCCTTGCTAAATAGTACAAAAGGCCTTGGTCCAGAAAGCCTTTCTCCTACAGTTGCTGCATGTCCCAAACTTGAGGAAATGCCTTCTCTAAATACTGGCAGTGTTCCTAGCACCTTTGTGTGCTTCCTGGTTAATTTTTGCTCATTCCATATGGTGTGTGAAGCTTTGAACATCTCTGTCCAGCCTCTATAGCTGCATGTAGCCTAGGCCTAGCACCACGTGGTCCTAGAAACAACTTCTGTGCCAGAAAGACATTACTAAAATCTGGATTGGTGTGTCACACTTTGTTATTAATAGTAACATTGACTGTAGTGATAAGGTTACATTCTGCCAAGACACTTGTGGGCAGGTTGGATAAGGGTTAAGAAGTATCAGAAACAGAATTGGTGTGGAGACTTCTAAAAGAAAAAAAAATGTATTAATTTATAATTATTTTCTGTGGTGTCAGAAACAAAAACCAGTGCAATAGGATGTGCCCTGGCATACCAAACTCACCTGAGTAATTGGGCCTATAAAAGTTATTTGGTCTGATTTCAACATGAGGTCATACTTGTCAGCTTTTTATCTTAGAATCATGGAATGGTTTGGGTTAGAAGGGATGTTTAAAGGTCATCTAGTCCAAGTCCCCTGCAGTGAGCACCTGCTCATGTTTAACTAGATCAGCATAGTGTCATCTGCAAACTTGCTAAAGGTGCCCTGCATCCTAATGTCTATGTCACTGATGAAGATATTAAACAACACCGGTCCCAGTATGGATTCCTAAGGAATACTACTTGTCATGGCTCTGTATCAGGACATTGAGATGTTGACTACTACACTCTCAATGTGATCATTCAGCCAATTTCTTATCCACCAAATAGTCTACCCATCAAATCTCTCTCTCTCCAATGTAGAGAGAAGGAGGTACCATGTCAAAGAAATCCAGATAGAGGTGTAACCCCTCCTCTTATGACCATTATGCTTCCCCTAATGCTGTGCCTGCGCCCTGTTGATACTACTTTCATAAGAATAAGTGACAGATGCTTGAGTAGCTGTATTTTGAGAGTGGCTATATGGAGGACTGAGTAAGAAACAGAGGTGGAACAAATTGGGCTAGGCAGAAGAGCGAAGATGAGAGAAGAGTCAATATGTAAAGTGGAGATGCAGACTGTTGCTGTTCAGGATAAGTAGGATAAGAATTCTATCATTCTTAAGTATTTATGGAATCCCCATCACTTTGGTATATTATGTAATCAATAGTGCCATTTTCAGGGGCACTCATGAGAGAAACAACATTTTAGAAGACTTGCTGATGGAAGTGGAATAGGTCCTGGTGCCTTTCTCTTCATGTGGCTACCTAAGGAGACTATGAGAATCAGTGCTCAATTCTTCCAGCCACCTTCTGAAGAGAGAAACAGCTAGCCACGTTTCAGATTTGACACTGACTTCAAGCTTGTAGCTTGTCCACAAATCACGTTACTTTGATACAAACTGCCCATTTCAAATGTAAAATTCAGGATGCAAATTAATGATTTATGACTTTTCTGTCTGTCAGTTTTGATTCCATCATGTGCTCATTAGTCATACCCTACTGTGCTGCCCAGTAACAGTTATGACTGACGTTGACCACAGATATTGTAAATGATCCCTTTTGGTACATTAGTTAATTACAAAGGAAACCATCCTTCTCCTGGCCAATTCAAATCCATCTTAAAATCTCATGGAAAGGCAATTCATTATGAGGAAAGTTATTTATGAATTTACCAAAAAAAATGGATCTGTTCTCATTATAAGAAGCTTAAAGGTACAAAATGATAAAATGTCAGCTGCCTACTTAACTCTTTTGGTGCATGTTTCACTAATGAGCTGAGAGACTCTGAGGCTTCTCAGCTCTTACAATTAAATTCAGCTAATGCAAAGCAAAAAGATACTTGGAAAGGACTTGCTTTGGAGATCTAAAAAATTAAAGAAGGATGAAAGAACAGACATATTGTATATGCAGAGACTTTCTTACCTAAAAGATGCAACTCAGCTTTCATCTTTGTCTTTCTGTTAAAACACATGACACTTTGCATGTAGTCATGATTTCCTCCAAGAAAAGCATAGCATGTAAATTGAGGGTTTGCAAAAATACTGTCATTTTATTTGGGGACATGTGATACAACTAGATAAGACTGTTGCAAAACTACTTTATTTGATTCATTTCTGCATCCCTAGGATAGGATTTTGCCATTATGATGCAGGGCTTTCAGTTACTGAGATGAGGTGTGCCATGTGATGGCAGTGGTACCAAGTTTTCTTTCCCCAGGTCTTCCTTCTTGACATATCAAGGGCTTGATTTAGAGTGTAGAGTTAGGATTAGCTGGTCACTGTGCTCATGTGTCCATCCATAGGCAAAAGTTGAGGGATGTTACAAATCCATCTCCTTACCATCCCCAACAAATTGTTCCTAAGAGGTGATTTGAAGAGGATGGAGAGTACACAGATCTGTACATTTGTGCAGATAGGTATGTGAGAGTAGATTCAAGGCATCTTTTCAAGGAATGTGAAGTCAAGAAAATCATCCAACTTTCCAAGTTACATGGTAAATTCGTAGGATGTGGTTACCTCTTGGCTGAGAGGTGTAGCCTGTCTCTGCTGTTTGACACAAATCTCTGCTCTGACAATCAAGTGGCAGGGGCTGTCACTCATTAACCTCCTGCTTTGAATTTTCATCATCGATTTTGCAGGATAGCAAAATGTAACTTTCTGTGACTGAATGTGCAATCACTCTTGTGTTTGTTTCCCCAGGTGTTTCTTTTACTGCACACTGTAAAATCACTAAAATGAAAAGGGAAAAGATGATGATGAGTGTTCTCGCAAATGTGTTTACTAAATGACTGGAGAGTAGTCATCATGGCATCTGTGCAATAGGTTTTCATCTACCTTCTTCCTGGCTTCCAAAAAAAGAATATTTTTCATATAAAAAATACAGTTTGCTGAAGAACTTTCAGTAGAAAAGATGATTGCCTGTTTCCTCTCAGTTGTTACTGTGATCTTGCAAGGTTACCAACGGACAGCACTGTATGAGTATGCACTGCTTGGCCCCAGAGGTGCCCCATTCTAAAAGGACCTGGCTCTATAGCCCAAAGATTGGTGGTTATTTGGATCGAAATTTCTCTCTAACATTTACACCTCATCAGACATTGGAAACATTTCAGTTGAGCATCAAGAGCAAATTTCTAAAGGGAACATGGACGTGACACTCTTCCCTTACCATATTACCATTTCTAGCTAGGTGACTGTTCAGTATCATGTGGCAAGAAGGTGGCAATATCTACCCCACTTACATCTTCAGGTCAGCCTGGTGTACTGCTGCTCCTGCTTTACCTCTCACATGGAGAAATTTGAGCTATGTTGGAGTAGTGGTGTTGTCTTGTATACTCAGTGGTTTTTTAAGGGGTCTTTAGTATCATCTTCTAGTCTGGGATGGGTTAACAGTTTCAATTAAAAACTAAGGAAAGAGTAAAAACGTTCATTGCCTCCTGGGACTTTTGTGGTTATTTTTAGAAGTGGTGATAAATGTAATTTCTTTAAATATTTACTTTTCCTATCACTCATTTGCACTGCAGTTCTCATGGATCTGCTTGTGATGTAAACTTAAGCCCGATCTAGCACAATCTGCTCCCATGCGAATCAGGAATTCTGTCAGCCCTTTGTAGATATCTGGGACAGCAACAAATGAGCTTGTGATTCCTATGAAACCTGGGGCAATAAATTATGTTGAAAGCAAACCAGGGCAAAATGATTAATTGAGAGATATCATCTGAATCACTTTTAAGTGACAAAGTTAAACACATGAAGGCACAATATTTGATTTTTAATTGTATTTCTTTAAACTTGACCATTTTACCCAGTTTGTCATTCTCCCTAATATATCCCAAACAGGCGATTCTGTGGTTTTTGGAAAAGAGTTTTGTCTTCTGTGCTGTTGTTTACAAGCTAATGTATCCTTCCCCTGGCAGTACATAGAATCATAGAATCAGTCAGGGTTGGAAGGGACCACAAGGATCATCTACTTCCAACACCCCTGCCATGGGCAGGGACACCCCACACTAGATCAGACTGGCCAGAGCCTCGTCCAGCCTGGTCTTAAACACCTCCAGGGATGGGGCCTCAAGCATCTCCCTGGATTACCCATTCCAGGCCTTCACCACTCTCATGGGGAAGAACTTCCTTCTCACATCGAACCTGAATCTCCCCACCTCCAGCTTCATTCCATTCCCCTTAGTCCTATCACTACCTGAGATCCTGAGAAGTCCCTCCCCAGCCTTCTTGTAGGCCCCCTTCAGATACTGGAAAGCCACAATGAGGTCACCTTGGAGCCTTCTCTTCTCCAGACTGAACAGCCCCAACTCCTTCAGTCTGTCCTCATAGGAGAGGTGCTCCAGCCCTCTGATCATCCTCGTGGCCCTTCTCTGGACACCTTCCAGCACGTCCACATCCCTCCTGTAACAGGGGCTCCAGAACTGGACGCAGTACTCCAGGTGGGATCTCACCAGAGCTGAGTAGAGGGGAAGAATCACCTCCCTTGACCTGCTGGCCACACTTCTCCTGATGCAGCCCAGGATCTGATTGGCTTTCCGGGCTGCAAGTGCACATTGAGAGCTCATGTTGAGCTTCTTGTCCACCAGCACCCCCAAGTCTCTCTCCTCAGGGCTGCTCTCCAGCCAGTCCCTGTCCAGCCTGTATTTGTGCCTGGGATTGCCTCGACCCAGATGCAGGATCCTGCACTTGGTCTTATTGATAGGCATCTGTGTGGCAGTGACAGTAAACAACCACCTTGAAACCAGGATATTACAAATCTACATGTGTTTTAGTTCAAATCCCTGTCAACTCACCACAGACTGGTTAGCCATCCTGCAGAATTTTAATAAAAACTAGGTCAGCTATACTGTACAGCTCTTTTCTTTTGCACTAAAAGAGGATGTTCAAGTTAAAGAGAAAAATGTATGGTTTAAAATTAAAGCTGCACTCATGGTTCCGGCAGCTGCTGCTTTACCTATGGAAAATCTCTATGATCTGTCAAACTTTCAAGTGCACAGTGCAGGCTAGCATGAACCATCAGCAATTAAATACTGGGCAGAGCCTTAAAATTTACTGTGTGGAAATTTTCTGAGATGGATGTGAAGCAGTTAGATTAAAAATGTAGGTCATCTCATTTCCTGACTTGTGATTCTTGAAAAAAATACTTGCTGACATCTTACAATCTGTGAATTTGCATGGACTTTCATTGTTCCTTTGCAGTAAGAAAATTAATTACCTAGGAGATCCTTTCTAATCCTACCTTCCTCTGCTTCACAATTTGAAGGAGAAATGGCCTCTAGAAACACTGGGAAGAGCTTTGGAAGTGCTTCAGAGTTCTTTTGAGACTTAAATTGTTCTTGCTTTCCCATGAGCAGCTGAAGGAGAGAAGGAAATAAAAGGGCGAAGGAGCTTCCATTTCTTGCCTTGGCACCAGCTGCAGCTTATTTTATTAGTTATTCTTATTTAGCTCCCCATGTAACACTTCACCATAATCAATTCCAGAAAGTGCATATTACTGAATTTCTTTGACCAACCGCTTATCTAACAACACGGAGCGTAGCCTCTCAGCCAAGTAGCAGGATGAAATGGCTTGCTAGTGACAAAGTGTTCTGATATATCTCATTAATTTAATTTTCTACCCCAGAAAAGAGTCTAAGATGGCTGCAAGGCCAGTGGCTGTTCCTACAGTACTATTTAGACTGCACTGATAATCAGTTTTTTCCTACTCATTTTCAGCTACAGTGTCTTAAAATGTTAGGGTAAAATGAAACATAGCTTCCCCCTAGGCCTGTGACTCTGCCTGAAGAGGATTGCCGTACCAGTGAGTAGGACTTTAAATGCATCTAATGTGGTGTTTGTCTTTTGATTCCAATAGCATGAGCTTCATTTGGACCCTCTGATAATACAACCTAGTGTATAATCTAAGTCTGGCTGAGAAAATTTCCTTTTCTTGTTCTATCAAAGCATTTAGAATTTAAACTTATAAAGCCCACTCAGAGCGAAAGCCTATTTCCCAAAAACTCATGTTGTGTTTCTGAAGCCCTTTTTGTGTACAAATAATCTGTGAAAGGGCTTTAAGCACTTGTGAACACACTCATTAATTTGAAATTATTCAGTGAATGCTGTATGTAATTACAACTGAGTCTGTGAGTTGCTTATAAATTGTCAACTATGGAAGCTGTTGGGGGAATTTGCTCCATATATTTTGCTGTTCAAATGACACAGTCAGTGATATGATAGTATTGAATCTGTCTCTCCTTCATGGGCTCTTGATCTTCTAACTAACTGGGGAGATCTGTGGGTGAATTTTAGATCCTTACTCCAGATGGGACCTGACTGTGAATGTAGAGACTGTGCTCCCCACCTGCTTCACACAGGCATTTACACTGCAAAGAAGCCTGGGCCTGCTGAAAGAGAGAAGAGAGATGGTAGGGTTTGCTAGCAAGTCTGGATGATGAAGAAATCAGTCCTGTGTGATGGATGGATGGATGGATGGATGGATGGATGGATGGATGGATGGCAGACATGGGCTGTTCTCCATTCCCTGCCACCCTCAAAAAGGGTGTGTGTCCAGCCAGTACCAGTTGACTGGTCCAAACCCCTATTTTACACAAATGTTGTGTGACATAAGTTCTCTGTATTGTTTCAGTGGGTTTAACTTTATAAATGCAAATGCTTTACTGTCCTGTGTGCCTGAGTTGGAAAGAAGCTGCAAAAGAGTTCCAGAAAGAACGGGCAGAACCTGTGACTGGTTCTACTGTTTTCATCTGTGATCAATAGGAGCTTTGTGGGAGGATAACTGCCTTTATAAAGTGCATCTGCAGTCTTGTTTTGACTTTCTTCTCTCAGATGCCTTGCAGGAGAGATTGTGGAACTTTCAGTCCCACTGAGGCCTGTCCCAGACTGGTTTGGAAGTGTTCCTGGGCCCTGAATTGGAACCACCTAGGTAGAGTACCCACCAACATGTTCTTTCTGAGCTCTTTTCTCCTCTTCTGTGTTTTCTGATGAAATTCCACATGTAACGCATTCGTAATTACAGTATGTAGAACTGTTCCCTCAAGATGTAAGCTGCCACTTACATGATTCATTGAATTCATTTTCTCTTTCTCCTTTGAAGGCATCTTTCTATTCTCCCTTTGGTGAATTTAGCTCTGAACCTATTATTTATCCAGGGCACATACTGTTGCTGAGCTGGTGGCACCTGCGTGTATCTCTCTTGTTGCAGTAATGCTTTCCTAATACTTAATGGTTGCTGTTAAGGTTAAATCAATCATTTTAGATATGACGAGGCAGGAAGACTGAACCTCAGTTTAATATTTAAACCAGGATAGCTTTCTTTAACTCCTTTCATCCACAGAAAGCCTTAGCAATAGAAACACAGTAAAATTCAGTGGTCATGTTTGTCTGATGTTCAGCAACAACATGAAAATAAATTTACTGTGCCCTTTACTAAAACTTGATTTCACTCCTAATTAGTTAATGTAATGCCTTTTTATGTTTTCTATCATCATTTTAATTTCCTGGTCAATGAAATTATGAAACATAACAAAAGGCAAAGTCCTCAGAAATCCATCCAAGCCCTGAGGTTTCTGATTCTGGAAATAGCTGTTCAGGTGGAATTAAGAAAAAATAATAATAATACCAATATTCACTCAGACCAGCATCTGAGTAGGTGCTATGACCAGTACTTTACAAGGCTTGCAAAAATTATTTGCCATTCAAGGTTTCAAAAGAAAAAGGAAACTGGAATAAAAATGGACCTTCAGGTGCAGCTTGCTAAAAGAAGCGATAAATGAGCTTTGCCTTCTGAATCACGGTCTTTGTAAGTTTGCTGATATTAGTTGGCTTTGGGGTTTCTCATATATTACCAGTTCCAGCCACATCTGAGAGCTGACTTGGAAGTGCATCTGTTATTTTCATGCAGCAGATACTGTAATGTTGCAGGGGCAGCATTTGGATCCAAGATTAATTGTAGGTTGAGTTCTTTAGGGACCACGAAAAACAGTGCAAGCAGAGTTTTTTCTGAAAGACCAAGTGCTGCACATTGAGGGATGCTTTCTGGTGAGACTGCATGACTGTGCTTTGCTCATAAACCATTGCTACAAAGCAATTTCAGCTTTTTTCTGCAGTCTTGAGCAGACTTTGTTTGTTAACATCACGGAAAACATCTGAAATGCTTCTTCCCAACACAGAGAAAGGGCAGTCATGCAGAGACTGTCACCTGGTAAGAGTTAAATGCACTCTTTCAAAGAATAAAAACTAGATAGTCTAAAGTACAGATCAGTAAATTCTGTAAGAGAATCAATTGTCTTTTGAAAAGTAAAACTCTTCCTCTTACTGTTTCTTTGAATATTTATAATTCCAGGCATTAATGTTGTCACAAAGATACTGCCAATTTATATTGAATCTTTCTGAACATTGGAAACCCAACATTAGAATCTTAAAATGAAGATGATACTGGAAAACTTCTCTTGTACCTTTTTCATTTGTACTGACATTGATTTTGTGTGGCAAGCAATGCTAGCATAAAAAGAAGTAAAAGGCTATTAATATTTTCACTGTCACAATGAGCACGAGGCACTAATGATTTTAAGTGCTGCTGTAAATAGGCTTTATTGATATTGCTGTTCTTGCCTTTATGTGAGATGTTTCAATTTCCTGAGAGGTCTTAGGACTTGTCTCAGATTTTTAAAGAGCAGGGGAAAATTGGTTTTTGCAATGTGCTTCCTGAGTGTGATATCTGGTTTCTTTTAGAAGTAACAAATGTCAAAACTCTTCCCCAAATATGGAGAATCTATTCGCAGCAGTCATGGGGAAATCCTTGCTCTTAGCATATTATGTCGAGAGCTATGGGCTGCACTCCATCTTACTGTGAGATGCTTTGCTACCATCAGCCTACCCCCAAGCGTTGTAGACCCAGTTTTATCCTCATGGATTCATCCTACCCACTGGCTTTCTTAATGAGACTGGAGCAGAGCCTGTTGCCTGAGGGAGCTGCCAGGTGCTCCTCTGGCATGGCCAGTGTCCTTGAGCTGGAGTGGAAAGAGCCAGGATGTTCTACGTTCCTGGCACATGTGTGATGATCAGCTGCAATTTGACACAGATTCAGTTGTACTGCCTGAACTGGAGAAATGCATAGATCAGGCTGTAAGTAGGAGAAATCTTCTAGCTACAAAAGTTTATTAAAATTCAGCCACAAATTCCTGCCTTAAAGAATAAGAGGGGCAAAATAGACCTGAAGATGCCAAGTAACACAAAACCTGGTAAGGACTCAGTTTCTGCCCCCAAATATGAGATCTGGCAATCCAAATAGGAGCTCCTGTATAGGTTATACACCATTCTTATCCCAGAGCACTTCCCAACCCCCCTTTTTTTAAATAAAACAAAAGTATAAGGGGTGAGAGTTTAAATGATAAAGAAAAATTACTGAGCCTGGAAGTTCTGCTTTTGAATTGTGGGAAGTCTAAGTGCCATTGAAAGCACTTCAGATATAAAGTCACAGTCAGAACATTGATTTACTTGAGATATAGATATGTAAATACCTTTGGAAATTTGGTCTGAACCATTGTATCTCTTGGGGCTGGGACTAACTACTCCAAACTGCTTTGGATTTTTTTTTTTTTTTTGGCAGGTGTTACCATCAGTTCTGACATGCTAGAAAGATTTTTTGCCTGGGACTTGATGTTAGGATACTATTAATTATCAAGTACTGTAATAAATAACCATAAAAACAAAATTGTACTACTAATCAGGATGGCCCTTTTGACCTCCAAAGTATGCCTGAACAGGTCTTTCCCCCTTCCCCCCCAGTAGTACTCAAACTTTTCTCAATGCTAATTTATTCCCCTAGACTGTTTCACTTTAACATCCTAGCTGATTGATTGTCAGCTCCAGTCTACACATTACACAGGCTTTTTCACTGAAACTGAAGGTGGAAGTCACATCACAACTTAAGTGTTTTCCAAGTGGGTGCTTTAAAAGAGTAGGGGCTATGCATAAATCCCACAATTTATTACATTCATTAGTATCTAGATAAAGGTTATTAGGCAATCAATCAGGGCCATGTCTCATTACCCTTTCCTAGTTGGGATGTTTTCTGGGTTTTCATGAGGAAGTCAAGTTGTTTTCTTTCCTGCTGTTGGGCAAAGAACTCCTCCAAGTGGATATTGTCTAACCTGGAGTATTGAAACATGAAAACTAGACCATGTGAAAAATGGTGATGACTGAGTTTATTAGCTGTCCTCAAAAGAATACAAAGAAGGAGATGTTATTTCCAGATGGAGAATTGGATGAGTCATTTAAAGGGTAACTAATATGCAAGGGCTGTGAGAGAGGATATGCCATGGCAGACACAGGTAGTAGCTAACAGTGCAACTTTGTAAAGATAAATCAGTGTGAAGGTTTCTGGTGTGGTCTTTCATCTCACCTTTAGCTGTGAGCTTGCAAAAGCAACAGTAAGGTACTGTCAGGCTATTCCTGCAGTAGGCTGAAGGAGAGTGGATTAAATTCAGATCAGCAGTCACAGGACTGGGAGGCAAATTCTCTGCCCAGTGGAGCTGTTCATGTATGCAAGCAGGGAATTAGCCTCTGGGTGCTAATCTGGTGTTCCAGTCCTTTTCATTCTTTAACCTGGGGCTGGAAATCTTATGTCAATCACTTTTCTTAAAGCATTTCAGCATTCAGTCCATGTTTACCTGGACTATTCAACTACAGAGACAAGAAAAATCACTGAGATTAAAATAAAAATAAATTGAATTTATATAAATGTCATCAGAGGTTCTACCCCAGCTGTAGGGGGAAAAAAGTTTGAGAGGTTCCTATATATGTATTGAATCTACTCTGCTATCCCATGTTATTAATGATGCTTTTATCAATATTAATGTTAAAGATAAGTATTCACAAGAGCTCTTTGCTATAAGTCAGCAACCACATTTATTTTGCCTCTCTATGTGTGTATTGTGCATAGGGATGACTAATGTCTGCATGAGCTGTGTGACATTTACAGCCTGAAATCTAAGTGCGTGTGAAACTAGACCACATTATAGGTTTAGAGCCTAGCTTAAACTTACTGAATTTTTGCCAATGAACTCTCTGAAGCTCAGACTGTATTTTGCATTTGGTTTGGTTTCCCATACAGTGACTCTAAAGTAAACACACCTCTGTCCTATTAAAGCTTCTCTGAGCTGTTTTCATTGTGCATCTCAGTTTCTAAAGCTCTTCTCACGAGGTTGATGGTGCTTGAGGTGGGCAAAGTTTCTTATCGTTCGCCCTGAGCCATGTGTGCTGTTGTCCTGCAGCACTGTGGGAGCTGAAAAGAGCAGCTCCAGTTCTGGCTTGCAGTGATTCAGTCTTCATAGGCATTTAGCAAAAGCTGTGAGTCTGGTCCAGATAATGACATTTTTTGTCATTATTTCCTTGTGAAAGTTCTGCTTTGCTATCAGATAAAGAAAGCATGATAGAAGGGTAATTGCCTAACTCTCTTCAGAAGAGGTTTGGGGAGCCCATAATTCTGTGACTACTGGCTGTTGTATGGTCCACTTTGCACATTGAAGGCACCAAGTTAGAATCACCATTTACCAAATCATTGCCATGTAAGTAGTCAGTGTGTTTCTGAACAATGCAAAGACTGAAATGGAATTTAATTTTTCCTGACAAAATTAGTGAATTTTTAATATAGATGCCACTTGAAAATAAAGTCATTTGGATTTGCAGAGCTGACAGAATTATGCCAGGGAGGAATACCAAGATATGCTGCGATATAAAGGTGAATAAGTAAGGACTCTCATTTGTAAGAAATCTTAGACTGAATCATGGATATGTGATTTTGAATTTCTTCCACAACATTGCTTCTGTTGAAATTTGTTGATATAACTGTTCCAGAGCAAAATCAGTAAACCTGCTCTTCAGTATTCCTCTGTGTCAACAGAAACTGGGAAGAGAACTTTCCTACACTATTTTTAACTGGGATGTGCTCAGTTTGCTCTTGTGCCGAAGGATCTGTTGTAAATTAAATTAGAAGCTACTTGAATGCTTATCAAGTTCACTAGGAGAATGACATGCCAAAATGACTGAAAGTTAATATCATGTTCTCTGACATCGGTCTAGTGATGCACAGCTCACAGAATGAATTTCTATTGTCAGTAAAACCTTAAAAACATTTACATATATCAAACTCAGAGTTCTGAAACCCTGTAATGTCCTTTCAATATATGCCATGGATCCTAGAAGCAAAGTGACAGCTATAACTCTGTCTAGTTGATTGTTCATTATCAACTGAAGCAGAGGTATTGTGTATTTCCTACTGGAAATGCCAGTGAAAAAAAGAAATGAAGACACAAAAGTGACTAATACCATTCAGAGATTCTAATTCTGCTTCAGTGACAAATCCAGTGTATGATTTAAATGTTTTCAGAAATGTAGAAATCTCTCTTTGCAATTCCTTATTAGCTCAAAATCAGAGTGACCCCACTAAGATTTAATACATTTCTTAATTAGGTGAAACCAAAGACATACGTGGTCCTTTGACAGTACAAGGAAAAGCTAGCAATCCATATGCAGACCACACTTGGCTAAGAAATAAAATTCCGTAGACATTAGTACTTAAAAACCTCCTGACTAACCAGGATTTTCTCCTACATGTCCAGCAATGTATCATTTTACCAGGACTCCTACTCTCCAATACTCACGCAAGACCAGAAATTTGCACAGACCGCTAAATCTCACCACATCGTACCAGAATCCTTCCTTGGGGCCCCAGGAACGTGGCTACTCAGGGTGGTGAGCTTTCATTAGGGCTTTTGGTTACTCTTGGTACTGTCCAGGAACACTGGTTCATGTCAGCACTTTCTAGAGCTGCTTTGAAAAGTATCAAATCCCAGGATCAGTGAAAGAAACAGTGGACAGCATGAATGTCTGAGGACTCTTTGGAAAGAAAGGTGACCTGTCCAGTTATATGCACAATATATGCTTATGTGTGTTGGCCAGAGCATTGCTATTGACCAACAGAGTGTCTATTAATCTTTACTGAATCACAATTAGGAAAGCAGCATACTCAGCAGTCCTAAACTCTCAGCACTTTCTTTATCTGCAACACTGTATGGCTAAGCCCTCTGGGGGAAGGAAAGCACTGAGCACATCCCTGGTGCTTTGTAACAATAATGCTGCTCTGTCCCCTGGGAGAGCCCCACCAACTTGCAAGGGGCTTCTGAGACATTCCTCTTATTTGACTTCCACTCTGTCATCAACAACAGGAGCAGCTGGATAATGCAAATGGTCTCAGAAGTGATGAGTCCACACATACACAAAGGAGAGGAGAACAGACAGGCACCAATCCCACTTACACTTCAGACAGTTACAGTCCCAAAAGCTTGCTTGTAGCCTTTGCCAATATTCTTATCACCACTTTCTGCGCTAGGAGTCAGAAAGTCAGGAGCTACACCCCCAGATATGGTGGTTGTCATATCGTGTGTGATTCATGCCTCCTACAAAGAATTTCAAGTGAATCAGAAGATATGAGCCCAAGTTTGACTGAAGCAGTTTACTATTAAGTGTTTTAAAGGGAAAGAATAGCAAACTCTTCTTACTAATACCACCTTTCTGCTACAGTGGTGCAATGCATCCCTCTGAATCTATTGAAGGTAATGTTTTTACTGCTGTGAATCTATGTTTAAACCTGGAAATTCAGCCAGGTCCATAGCTGCTGTATTGGTAGATGCAGTTCTCTGTGGTACACCATGTCTCTGGCATCCCAGGCTCTGGCATGCTCCTCATATTTGATTGTATTCTTTACCCTGGCCAGGCATAGAGATGAGGTATGAGGGTCAGTACTTCAGCTAAACATCACATCCTCCTATTACCACCACACTGCTTGCATAGCAGTGAGTTTTCTGTTGTTGATAAGAAGGGATTTTGTGCTTGTCTCCATCACAGGTGTAGCTGAGGCTAAAGTGTATGTTGCTGCTGTTTGGACTGGTTGTCTTGCAATTGCTTTATTTCAAACGTGTTGTTGTTTTGTGTTTTGTGTTGTTTTTTTGCTTTGTTTTTGAAGTGCTGTTCAGCATGGGGTGATGCAGTTGTGTCTCATGTCACTCGCTCCTGGCACAGTCCTTGGAGCTTAGAGTAAAGGGACAAAACTAAATTAAAGAGGATCGTGGAGCTTTGTGAGGGCTGCTACAGGACAGGACACCTAGAGGAAAGTAAGCAGTTTACCATATGGAGGCTTCAGTTTTACAACTGCAGGCAGATGCAAGCGCATTTGTTCATTGGGGACAAGCCTTATGGCAACTGTGAATTATACAGTAAGATGTTAAAGTGACAGCAAGGCATTTTCCATTTGCCAATCTACTAGCAAGAAATGGTGGAAAAGAGCTGGGAAAAGGAGAGTGGCTTTTCGAGTTCCTAACTACAAAGCAGCAAAGTTTTTACGTGATGCCCTTAGACATTCATTGATGCTGATGATCAGAATTTGGTTATAAGCATGTAGTGTTTAGGTCCTGGTATCATATATTCCATTGTTTTGGCCCATTTCTACTAGACAATCACTGTTTTGAAATATCTTTTCTAAGGGTTGTAAATAGCACATTATTACTATATCCTCGTGCTATGAGGACTGATCTTTCCTATGTACCTTAGCTCATTACCTTTTGCAATTTCTCCAGTAACTATATTGTGCTTGTATTTAGAGGAATGCAATGCAAATCCTTGGCAGTAGGAAGCTCTTTTCGGAGGACAGCTGCATTTTTCATGGTATGTTCTTACATTTCAGCCTTTGATTACATTTCAGTGTGCAGCCGCAACCCTGTATGTCCTTGTGTTTGTCATTTGCACCTGTTCCTGGCATTCGTGAACTGTACTGAAGTAGGCTTTTATGTATTGCTTAATTGGGTCAAACCAAATAAATGCATGGTACTTTAGCATTACAAGGGAAAGCCATAAAAATAGAAATATAATGCAAAGATGTCTTGCCAGTTTTTATCTTTTTTTTTTTCTTTTCTCTAGCTCACTTAAAAGCCTTTGTATGTAAGAATGGAGGATGAAAATATTTACAGTTGTGAAAATGGAAATAGCTTGAAAAGATCCAGTGCCTAGCTCGCAGAGTGCACCCAACAGTGCTGCAGGTGGAGGCAGCCACTGCATACTGTCATGAGGTACTGAGCATTTGTCTTTGGCTGATGTCAGTTAATTGATAAATTCCACATATTCATGTTTTACTGCTGATGCTCTATCAAACCAATAAAATACATCTACAAGAATGTCTTCAGCTGGAAGTCTGTTTCCATCCTGAGTGCACTGCTGGAATCAGAATGTATTTCCCACTTTACTTTAGATAGATCTCTTATTATAAAATACTGTCGAGAGAGGTAGAATTGCCACCCACTGAAACCAACATAAGTCATGTGCAAGTGAGAATATAAATAGTTATAGAGCTGTAGATAAGAGTTTTACTTCACTTGCTACACTCAGGCATCATTGCTGGTCATCAGGCTGGGGTACAGCTATATCTCGGCAGAGCAGGTTACCTGGTGAATATCTCCTTTTAGCTGTGGGCAGCAGGCAAACGTGTACATGATCACTGATATAGTGGACCCTGATGTGTTATTAAGTCCTCAGGAAAGAACTGATTTAAAGCCCTGGTCCCTCCCTATAAAGAACTGACAAAGAAGTACAAGTGGCAGTTGCCTTGAGAACAATCATGAGTGTGTTGTTATTTTTTGTTGTTGTTGTATTTTGCATAAATGTTGACTCTTTGAGGACAAGACTTTTGTTGCAGTTCACACATGGTAGCTTCCCTTCACATTTTCTCTGCAGCCAGCATCTGTAGTTTGGACATGTATGCTGTGCTGCCTCCTGAAATATACTGCCTGCCCCTGAGAAGGGCCAAAAAAGAACTTAGGTGAATGGCACAGCTCCAACAAGTGTCCTGTGCTATGCCTAATCAGTCAGGCTTGTCTCCTGGTTGTTCTGGTTGTTCTGGACTCTCAGTTCAAGTCTCCAAATGTAGCCAAAAATACTCTTACAGATGATTTGCATCCCAGCCTGAGCTACAATGTTCCCAAACATTATACTACCTCTGCTGTCAACTACTGCAATGCTTACTACAAGGGATGACCAATCTCAGTTGTTGTCTTGAATTTCTTTAGCATTTGGACACGGCAGTGGCCATGTTTTGCATCAGCTTTCTCACACCACTGTCATAATGTAAGAAGAAAAAAATATCTTTCTCAGTGCATAATGAGGCAAGTAGGAGTATGCAGTTTGTTTGCTCTCTGAAATTTTGGTGGTCCATTGGTTACTATGGTGATGGCAGAATTCAATAACACACAGAAGAAGAAGGTCCCTGCTTTGAGCAAGGACTAGACAGTACTGATGCATGTGAGAGACTGTGTGGGCAAGATTCTTAATAGGTTATCGTGCCTGGGGACTTAAAATTCACATTCATCACGACATTTGTCATTACTTTAGCTCATTAAGTGAAATGATTCCACTTGGATTGAAAAGTTTGTAGGATTTCTTTTAATTATTTTGGCAAGCTCCATGAATTAAGCTGTCTAAATGCATGGAGATTTCTCTTCACCGCTAATAGTTTTCTGTGAATGGCTTTGCATGGGAAGAATTGTTTGCATTTATTTATTGTTCCACATACTTCTTCTTTAAACAGAATTCTAGGGGTTTCTCCCCAATCTCTGCAGTATTAGTGCTACTGAAAATGTGAATCGCTTCTTTGAGACCATTGGGAATATATGCATGTGGGTGATAAATTTGTTTTCCACGCATGCAGCAAATATCATAGGAAAGGAATTATTCTAAGGAACAGAAGGCAGAGAGCTGCAGGATTCAAAGTAATTTTCCACTGAACAATAAGGATCAGTACCAGAACTTTAGGTGTTAACCCTTCAATATATCAGGGTAAACTTTGGACTTACCAATATCTGAATCAGACCCCACTACTCTGGATGGGAAACAATAGAAGAGTGGATCCAATGTACCGCTTGTGATACCTTTGATAACATATTTGCAATGTCTCCGTGAACATTAATTCGGACACTGATTTATGTTCTTTAGGAACAACACAACCAAAATACCCTTTCTCACAAACATAATTAAGATTTCAGAATGCTCCCAGAGATCTTGCAACAACTGTGTAGTACTGAGACATTTTGTGCAGCCATAATCCAGCTGTGTTATTGCAATAGGCCTCTTGTGAGGGTGAGGAAGTAGTTTAGGAAACTTGACTACTCTATATTGCCATTTAACTTTCACTTACAATTGTGATTCCCTTACCTTGCAGTTTTCCTTTAGTGCAGAATACAGTGGAAGAGATTGTAGGTCTGAAATTCCTGGTTTGGAAAGCAGGAAGCACTAGGAAGCATCTCAGGGCATGCTCTCACGGGTGTTTTGCTGTACTGAACAGTGGATTGTTTATCTGGAACCTAAGACAACAGTCTGCTATCATTCATTCTCTTTGGACTTTGGAATTGTAGTCAGTCATAGCCTCAGTCTCTGAGCTGGAGAAAATGGATGACCTTCTTATATTTTTAAAGATTTTATTAATAATTTTGTGTTCTTTAATGGCTGACTTCTCTACCACTGGCAATTGTGGTGGTTTCCATTTAGTTGGGAAGTCAGAAAGAAGCTATTCTTTCATGTAGGGTGGCTGCAACCTTCTGCTGTTTCTAATAAATATTGTATGTCTGACATTTGAGCCTTGCATCTCACAGTCACCAAGATCCTTCTGATAGCACAGCCTGAGGTCCTATTAGATGAAAAACCAACTGTGCTGACATCTAAGCATGTGAAATGCCTCTTCATGATGAAGTATCTTAAAAACAATCACAGCATCCTGGCTAAGAACAATTTCAGTAGCTCAGCTGATCATGCAAAAGCTCCAGCTGATCAACTGCAACATCTTGTATACCGAATAACACAGCCTAGTTCAGTAATAACACTTCAGGATGTGTATTACCTCTTTATAATGCAGGAAGAATCAAATTCAGTGTACCACTCAAGATATACATAATACCTCTGGCAACTTATCTGAGCCATCACCACCCAAAGTGGTAGTATTATTTTTCGCCTAAGACCATTAATATTTTGTTTATCCTTACGGTTCCATATTTCCTAATTACAGAAATCTTTAATATACTCCTAATATAAAAAACCAATACTTGTATTGCTTTTTCCTTGTATTTGAATTCCATCTTTGTTGAAAAAAAGAGGAAGACTAACAATTGCTTGAGGAATTTGCTTGGAACTGCCTGTCTGGTGCTTGGTTCAGGTTCAAAAACTTAACACACTCACAAAATCACCAGAATTTTTCGTATGTTTAAGACTCAGTTAACCGTTTCCCTTCCCACATTGCTTCCTCTTTTGATCTCATAAGAAAAAACACCCAACCTTTTCCATATCCATATAAATTTTCTGTTCATAATGCATGTCAGGAGGCTGCATTTTTACATTTGGAGATTGAAATTATCTGTCTAGTAAGCTCATAATATAGACCCAAGCATAGCAATTGTAGCCCCACATCTAAGAGTTTTCAAGGCCTTGGAATCATGCAAAGCCTAAAGAAGTAGACTTTCCCCTTAAACATTGCAGACCCTGCTGTTGGTTAACACAGTTATTACTTAACAAACATTCATAACAGAAATGTCAAAGGCAGACAGAAAGTGTTTTTTACCTGTGCAGAATTTAGACAAAGTAGAGATAATGAAACGAAGGGTGAAATATGGTATGAAAGAATTACTTGGTGCAGCGTTTAACTGGATCTTCAACTACCAGAGGTCTACAGAGGAGACAGAAGCCCAGGGAGGATGGGAAGAGCAAAGAGCTGAGAAATGAGGCAATCACTCAACTGAGAAATGAAATAAGGATAGAGAAGATGCCAGACTTAGAGAAACTAGGGTGCTATTCCAAGTTCAGTGGGTGGAATGAAAGAAGCCCAATGGCATTCATAGAGCATTTCAGCAGTGTACCTATCTCCCTTGCTCCCTGTTTCATCGACAGACACGCATGCATTATAAATCTGTGTGTGGGAGCACCACATGGTGGTTTCCTATATCTTTTAAAAATTCCATGTGAAACATTTCATGATTTACCACCTTTCAGCTTCTCTAGTGTGGTTTTTTTTTTCTTTTCAGTTGTTGAAGACAAACGTTTTCTGTCATTTGTTGCTAGCTTGCTCTGCCTGTCTCCAGCCTTCCCCCAGTAGCTGCAGTAAATCAGCATGGCCCAGGGTAACGCTTCCTGGCTACTGGTGACAGAAATCCCCCACCTGCCTACAGACCACACTTGCTCTGTGATGTGCTCAGCAGTGGAATAGGGACAGGAGTGACAGAAGGCTTGGCTTTTTGGTGCTTGGGAGAGCAATCTGTGAAGAAGAATGTGGGCATGAGAAAAGAGGAGGTGGGAAGTGTCTGCAGCTTCTCAGGCTTGAGAGACTTGAAGGATAGTTTAGTCTGCCCTGAGAAAACTTTCCATGACACCTAGATGGAAAAGATCTCTCCTGAAGAGAATTCAGAACCTGTGTCTTAACTGTTTCCTGTTCCTAAATAATATGTTGAACAGGATTCTTGAAAATGATGAACACTTATGGTGGGATGCAACAGCAAGAAATGGTCTTCTCTAGAAGTGATGAGGGAGAGACTGAGTGTAGGAAACAGGGATTTCAAGGTGATAGGAAATGCATGAGAATCTGGATGGATTCAGATGGACTCTTACACATAGCTGAAAACTGCTGCTTGCAAATTATTTTCTTTATTTTGTACAGCAGTTCTCCCCTTTACAAGGAAAAAGACAACACATAAACCTGTCAGACTAGGATATACCATAATAAATCCAACACATGCATGGCATATTTACAGCTTTATACGTGCCATTGTTGATGGATCTGGACAAGCAGCATGCTAATTGCTGTTCTCCAGAGGGGTTAGGAGGAGAAGAATCATTAAAGAAAAGCTCCTTGGCATAATAAAAAATTGTAATTGTCTTTTGCATCCTTCTTCTATGTGTCCATGGAGGGTGAGGTGGGGTACCTAATTTAAAAAGAAATATATATTTTGTAGTACATTTCCTTAATATCATTACATGAGATCTGTTTTCAAGAAGAAAAAGGATGAATAAGGCAGACATCAGCCCTGACAAGGACAAGGAACACTGGAATTAGAATGCAAAATGGATTATGTTTATTTGGAATTTTCTCTGTCTTTTAGTAGAGGTTCTTTAATTTGTTTATCTCTCCCTAAAATTGCCTGTTGAATTTAATTAAGTGTACTGTAGATTTATGAGTCAGGGCAATATGAAGAATATTTTTTTTTTCTGAGTGAGCTTATTTGTTCCTCAGATGAGTTTTCTCAAAGATTGTATAATTATATGCCTATATTACTGCTGGCACAGCAGAAAGTTCACTCAAATACAGCAATTGCAGACAGGCAAGGGACTGAAGGAAATCTGTCAACCCCCATGGCCACATGTCTACATCCATCTGTGTCAACTGCTTAAGGAATCATCTCTCATGATGCATCTTTAAATTACTCATCACTGTTGTCATACTTTCAGATACATACATGATATATGTCAAGTCATGGCATACCTCCTATAATCCTGACATGTTTACTTTGCATGTCTAGACTCTTATTCTCTTTCTCTTTTTTTTTTTTTTTTTTTTTTTTTTTCAGGAAATATAAGATATCCACTTGTCTAAGTTTATGCCCATACACATGGCTGGCACATCTGAGGATGTGCCACCTCAGGGAAATTTTGCCCATCATCAGCAACAAAAGCAATTGAGTCCCTACATTTAACACTATACTAAAGAGAGGAAAAAGACTATTAATAAAAGCCAGATTTTGACTGTTTTTCACTACAGGATTCCAGATAGGTGCTGCATTAATATTAATGAGGTAGCTAATCACAGTTTGTCATTGATGGATCTATAATCATTAATCCATGAAACTTTGTATTATTTCTGTAAATTGAGTGATAATAAGGGAACAGAATAGGTCTGTTTCACGTGTCTGGCTCACTTGAGAGAAGAGCTGTCACTCCATGAATAAAGGGCAGGTTATTCATGTTCTGTGTGCCTGTACATATTGTTCTCACATACTCTATATATACCTATAACTGAATGAGCAGAGTCTGACTCAACTGCACCAAATTCCCTGGCAAGCCCCATATCAAATCAAATGATCAGGAAGCACAACTTTGCTTTTGGGCCTTCTCTGTTCCACCACTGACTGCAACAAGGAGGAAGTTCTATACAGAGAGAGTGATTCCCCATTGGAATGGGCTGCCTGGGGAGGTGGTGGGGTCACTGTCGTTGGAGGTGTTCAGGAGAAGACTTGATGGGGTGCTTGGTGACATGATCTAGTTGTTTGATGGGTTGGACGTGATGATCTTGAAGGTCTCTTCCAACCTGTTGGTTTTTATTATTATTATTATAACATATTGAAATAATTGATAATTGATGGGTTCTGAGCCTTAAGTAATGTGGATACAAATTATGTATCATAGAATAATGTTTGTTGGAAAAGAATTTTAAGATCGTTAATATATATAAAAGGCTGTTTTACTAAATCCATGATCAAGTTGTTTCTTTGCGTTTGCATTTATAAAATGTTTAATGGGATGCAGATTGAGGTCATGGTAGCATTCCCATTGTCTTCAAATGGGCTGGGGTTTCAACTGCAGCAGGTTATTTACCAGCTAGAGATAGTTTTTCAAACTGGTGCCACACCATATTGTGGGGTAGGGATCAGTCTGAGGAGGTGCTGTCTTAGTCTGGGCTTCAATTTTGGCCACTACTTATATTAAATCTGTGTGAAAAGTTCCTTAAAGCTGTGAAATTTGAGGCTGAGTTATTTCAGTTGATTAAAATAGAGCAGAATTAAAAGAAGGAATTTAAGACAGTTTGAGGAAGCCGAGGTTATTTGGGATTGTGGTCAGAAACCATGAGATACATAACAGCTTTGATCCAAATCAGAGTGGACTAAGAGGTTTAGTGGATATCCTGGTGCTGGGCTGCCAGTTGGACTTGATGATCTTAGAGGTCTTTTCCAACCTTAATGATTTTATGATTCTAAAACTAGGCAAGTTGGTTGTTTCAGAGGAATTTCCTGTTGCAATCAGAAATTCATTATAACTTTTAAGTGTAATTGAGAAAGGACAGCTCTCAGCTGATGCTGAATGAAATTTTGCATAAAAATCTTCAAGTGGGTACATTTACAGTATGTCACACAAAATTGCTACTGTGGCTGCTTGGTAATCACAGTTCTTACTATTCTTTTGCTTTCTAATAGTAACAAAGGTGGTGAGAGGATCAGGGCTGACTCTGGTCATGAATTTGATATAGTTCAGAAAAGATGAAAACAATCATGCTGTAAGGTTTCACAACTATGTTCTGGTGTATTAACCATGGAAATGCCTGTCTTCTAAAGGTAGTTTTTTTTCCCCAATGAACTAATTTAAAATCTGTTAGATGCTTTCCATGACTTATGTTTGTGTCTGCAAATATTGGAGAAGCAGCAGTGCGGGCTGTGATTGTCCAGTCTGGCCACCTGTGTATTATAGGTTATAGGATTAAGTTCTTTCTGTGGTAGAACATGTCTTCTAGGAAATGAGGATATAAAGATATTAAATATCCTTTGGTGAACTGCTTCCAAGCATATACAGTCTCACTATGAAAAATGCTTCTGGTTTGACTTTGTCTAGTGTCCATCTCTGGCCATTAGAACCTATTCTGTCTTTACCTGCCAGACCAAGGTGCCTCATTAGTTTCTTTATTACTGTAAACATTACTGTCAAAGAGAATGGTTTTATTTTTCTTTGAGTCTATGCGACTAAGACTTTCCTCTGAACTGCTTTGGAGAGTCATTTGAGAAATAGAATATTGGTAGCTGAAAAGTTGACTGCCATCCCTTTGGTTGACTCAATAAGGCTAGCCAACAGTACCGCAGGTGGTTTTTCAGATGTTAAGCAAAGTAGCTTAATGACCTACTTTAAACATGCTTCTCAGATAGTCAAAACAAGCATTTCAAGTTGTTTTTCAGTTTGTTTTCTGTATCTGTCCATATCATATATGGACAAATGAGCTCTTCTAATATGGCATTTCTTTTAGGCTGTCAGAAACATAAGTCAGACTTTAATTCTTTTATGACAGTTATTTGACAAATGGGTGCCCAAGATTCAAGGGGAGGCTGGATGCTTGATGGGGATAAAGGCAAAGGCATTTTCACAGACATGTTTAGTGTGAGCCTTGACAAGTTTCTCTGTCCAGGTCCTGAAGTATGATACCACTGGAAGTCCTAGTACAAGCTGGAGCTCTCCAGAGCCTTGATTCAAGTCTGTAGTAGGAATTTTTTAGGCTCAGGCGCCTGCAGTGAAACAGATAACAACTGTTCATGATGGCCATGGCTGGGGTTGCCATGCAGGCCATAAACAAAGGAGACTGAAGTAATTAGTGCCCTTGGAGAATGAGATACACTGAGTAACGCGGCTGTGCTTGGAGTGTTAAAGCTGTGAAATTTCATCAGTTTTACTGTAATTTCAGTCACAGCTGTCAGAGTCCTAAGAAGCATATTGTGTTTCAGAATCAACATATGCTGGCATTTCCAAAATGGATTTCTGTTCCACCCTAAAATTTCCACTTTATGGGAATCCTGAAATATCATCATTTCCTCTCTGTTGTTGTCTCCATCCTAAGACTTTTAATTACGGTTGCTTCAGTCATCTACACCTTCTCTTGTCTTTGTTGCTTTCCAAGATGAAGAAATCTCATTTCGTACATCAACAGGCTCACTATGAAATCATAAAGTGGCATAATGGTGTTTTCTCTTACGTTCTCTTCTCCTTTTGTAATAGTCCTTAATGTGTTACTTGCCTTTTTATGTGGTTCTGAGTACCAAGATGATGTTTTCATGGTGCTATCTATTATAACTCTGAGGCAGTTTTCCTGAAAGTTAATAGCTAGCCTAGGCTCAGTTACTGAACTTGTATAATTAAGGTTACTCTTTTTTTTGCGTGTCAGTTGATGTTTATTTACACTGAATTTTGTCTGTAAGCTTATTCCCAGTCATTACGTATCATAAAATTCCTGTGGAAGTTTTTGAATTTACTTGGCGTTTTACTGTCCTGAAAAATCTGTCACCAGTAGCAAAAGTTCCTACCCCTGCCAGCCACTTACCAGATCATTTATGAAAATACTAAATAGAACAAGCCCCAGGGCAAAGGCTTCATTTGAAGTCTTACCATTTATTCCTGCTTTAGTTTCCTATCTTTTTAATCTGTTGTTAATCCTTAAGAAGACATTCCCATGGCATTTTATGAACCTTTAGTTAAGAAATCCTGCTGAAAACCTTTAGAAAATTCAAGTGCAGCATATAAATTGTTTTGTCCTTACCCTACGGAGAACTCAAATAAGTTTCAGGGATATGACTTACCTGTATGAGAACTGTGTTGACTCTTTTCTTTTATTATAACATGTTTGTTCCTGTATCTACTGTTTCCTTTGCTCATTAGTTTAGTTTAGTTTGGTGCAGATATACCTGCTGTAATACTCCAGATGCCCTAAATACTCATTTAAAAAAAATTGGGTACTTCTTGACTCCTATTTACCATCTTCCACTCAGCTGATGGAAATGATATTTTAAGTGATCAGTATAGCTCTAAGTTTAGAGTTTTATATATAAGATTTATGATGCTCCTCTGTGTCCCATAATGTGTTGCTATTCCTTCTACCAGTTTGGTTTTCTTAATGCCCCCTTCTCCTAACACAGGTTAAGATAAATCCTCTCATATCTCCCCAGAGATTGTTAAGTCTAACTGGCTGTGTATATCCCAGCTACAGTAATTTATTACCTTTATTTTAAGGCATTACCCTCCTTGAATGCTCCCTTTCTACCTCTGTTGTCACTTGGTCCTGCAGAAAGATTGATAGCCTACATGTTTCGGCTGCCCTTTAAGAATACACTGTTAGCTTTAGTGTCTTCTTAAAGTTGTTTCTCAAGAAAAGATCACAAGATTTTTATTTTCTTCACTTCCCGCCCCCCCCAATTTTTACCTCTTTTTAAACTTTCTTTTTTCCCCCTCCATTTTTTCCTTCTATTATTTTTACTTTTATATCTAACTTGACAGATAGGATAGTCTTTCTTTTTTTCTTTCTCTGTAATCTTTGAGGCATGCCTTCATGCTTCTGATGGACTCTGTTATTGAACCAAAATGACCTTTCTGGGCTATAAAAGTACTTTTTCATATGCAGTGATATCATAGTATACAAAAGATCTTTTGTTTCTCCTGTGAGATGTTATGCATCTACCTTATGGGACCGTTCTGCAGCACTAGGCCTTCAAAAGCAATATCCTGAATAAGAACATAGACATCATTCTGTGTTGTCAGGAGTTAGGTTTTTAATTCTTGTCCTTAAGAAGTTTCTCCCAAATCCAAATGCTTCTGTTATCTAAGAATTTTGATCCAGTGTCACCTACATTGACACCTAACCAGTTCATGTGTGCATGGTTGAAATCTTCCATTATGGTCATGGTTTTTGTTCTTAAAGATGCTCTTCACAGTCATTGTTACCTCTCTGGTAAACCAGTAATATAAACATAGTAGAATGTGACCAGTTTAGAATCATAGAATAGCTTATGTTGAAAGGGACCTTAAAGATCATCTAGCTCCAAACCCCTGCCATGGTCAGGGACGCCTCACCTCACTAACACTGTCCTTTTGTCACTGAGAACTGCAATTGTAATCCATAGTGATCCTGTTCCTTATTTATTTATCTATCAAATTTCATTCTGAACTATCTTTCTTAAACAGCCTGTATATATTTGCTTTGGTTGCTTATTTTTAGGCTCAAATTTAGGGCTTTGTTACAACTTTTATTTGATGCTTCCTACTTTCATTTTGTTGGTGTGTCCTATGCTTTGTTGGAGGATGCCGAGCAGTTATAACGTTCCTCCAGGGAGAATTGTTATCCTAAACTGTTTGTTCTACTCCTATCAGCTGCCTCTGTGTTTTTTTTTCTTTTGGCTCAGCAACATTCAAGTAGAACCCTTTTAAGTAGCATCACTGAAATAAATTTCCTTGAGAGTTAATGCCATATTCATACTAGGCAAATGTCTCTCAGGAGTGATAGAGAGGCAGTTGAACCTGCTTTGAGGCAAGGAGGTGGACTTCATGACCTCCAAGCTTCTTTTTTAGCTCTATGATTTCTTTTAAATTGATAAATGGATAAACAGATGCAACTTCTGTAATCATAACAAATCAATCCCAAGCCCCCCCCCGGCAATCAGTATTTGCTTTTAAGAAATACAATACTGTGTGTTTTGGTTTGGTTTGGTTTTGGTTTTAATGTGTGCATTTTGTGTGTTTGTTTTTTCTTTTCTTATTTTTTTTTAATTTTTACACTTCCAGTCCTTTAAAATATCTTGTCTTTAATTTTTCCCTTTGACATGATGCAATGTTGCAGAACTTTTTCAACTATCTCAGCGTGGTCAAATGTCTTGAACAACACAGAAGCAAAAATTCAGGCATTAAAATAGCTGCAATGAAGAGCTGGAAAAGAGATAATTTTTCCTATATATTTGTTGGTAAAAATGTGTGCACTGAACAGCATCCCTCTGGTTACTGCAGTTGTTAGGTAACTATGCAGCCTAGGTTAAGTAGAGTACTTATGAATCCTAATGCAAATACCCTTCCACCTAAACATAGCATCTGTGAAAAGACTTTGGCTTTCACTCTGTATTTGTCTAAAATAGACAAGGGGCATTGATGCTGTGCTTTATTCACTTACATTCAGCACGACTCTCGCTAAGAATAGGTGGATATCATATTGTATAAAAAGTAGCATAATGGCATGTGACTGTATTTTCAATGAGGCAGGCAGGATGTGACTGCACTGCCGATGAGGCTGCTGCCTCATGCTTTGTTATGCGGTCCTACTTTCATGAAATCAAACTCTGGATGACTCATCGTGTCCAATCAAATATTGTCATAGTGCATCTTCATTGCACAAAACAGTATTTAAGGCTTCCTAATCACATTACAAATAATCTTGATAATTCCACATGGTGCTGGTAGTGAGCAATAGACTTCATGATATATATTCAAAATATCTGTTACGTAAAGACACCGACACTATGAGTTTGTATCTCTATATATATGTGGTACACAAAATCCCTGACCAGAAGCTGCAGAAGGATGTAGATGAAAAGTACTGACAGTGTTATTGAATTAATGCAATGAATTTGACTTAAATATGCTTTATTACAACCAAGTAACATTTTTTCTTGGTAATATAAAACTAGTTTCAGTATTATAATCTTCTTTAGTGTCCCTCGTAAAACTTGAAGGTGCAAGTTAGAAGGATATAGAGGTAAGGTTACACACTTTTGAATTTGAAATATAGAAAAGATTTAGAAGGAAATGTTGGAGATGGCAAAAAATGTAGCAGTGGAAGAAAGAAATAATCGCAGAATTGCAATACTGAATGACTGAAAGAAAAATGATACAAAATTTAGTGTTAAAAGAATTAATAACCATGGGAAAAGTAAACTGAACCACAGATAGACACCAGTGGACTCTACATTGTCTATTACCATTCAAGGAAGAAATCTTGGAGTCATTGTGAGCCAGATGAAAAATCTGGTTTCTGGGAACTCTGGGCCTCTGTCCGTCATGGTCATCTGTGTTAATTTCCACTACATGGATATGAAATGATTACACAATCTCTGTTCTTCTTTCCATTCATACCACTAATATGCCCCATTTCCTCTGTTTTTGTCTTGGATTGTAGGCTTTTTGCAGGAAAAGAAAGGACAAACCCAAAAGAACACAATATCCTTCTGTGAATATTGCTGGTTTTTGGCTGAAGCCTGAAGATGCTACTGTAGAAAAAAATACTTTGATGCAGAGTACTGCTGAGGAAATGTAGCCTCTGATGGGTTTGCATGTAAGTTGAGCTCACCATCTCCTCTCCTTGGTCTGCAGCCTCCTTGTCATATCCTTACTTGTCTGAACTGGGTGAGTGGCAGTGCATCAACTCATGCACCAGCCACCTGGCTACCCACACCTAGGCAGCAATAAGCTGGGTATTCCTTTTCTTTTAGATGTAACCTTTGAAAAAAAAATGCAGACATTTATATGCCTGAGACCTTTAGCCTTCTGTCAAATTGGCTGAAATTGTTCAACAGGTTCAAAATGTGCTTGAGGGAAAATAGCAAGCTGACAGATGGCCAGGCAATGTAACTGCATATGCCTCATTTCTTGAAGAACCAGGTTAAAAATACATCATTATAATAGACTTCAAGAAGAAAGGGAAAGAGTGACAGGAAACCAATAGGTTAGAAAGTCAAGAATTGACTGTTTGATATACACCTCTGTCTCTGCATGGTGCTTCAATTTCAGTGGGAAGTGCCCCCTCTTTTTACATGTCTTTTGGAGCTGCACATTTTCACCGAATTCATTGATCCCACCCTTTAGCTCTGACATGCTGAATCTTTCTGACTTGCTCTGATAGACTGTACCACGCTGGGATTCATCACTAGTAACTGCCACTAGGAGATGGGTGAAATTAGAAATTGCTTATAGTATATAGCTGCAAGTAACATGTGGTATGAGGTGTTGTAGTATGTAGCCATTAGCTTTACTTACAAATAATGGGTTAAAGGTCTCCTTTTAGAAAGCTAAAAAGTGAGTGGAGCTGTATATTGTTCAAATTCCCTTTTAGGAGGCAGTTTTTTGTTAAATTAGTGTTGAAAAAATAAGATTAATAGCATTTGGTTACAGCTGTTTAATATTGGCTGGTGTTATGCAAGCTTCTAGGTGCAATGTGCTTACTTGTTCTGAACTTGACTTTTAAAAAGCCTGTGTAGTGGAAAGTCCTAGAACATTTAAGAAAGAATGTCCTAACTGTTCTCAGGGAGTGACTTTGCTGTGATAAATGTTCTTGGGAATTAGTGGGAGTTTTCTGTAACTGAAAATGTGCAGAAACACTTCTCAATGTTCTAGAGATTGTATGTAGATAAATAGATGAAAATAATGTAACAGGGTTATATTTCCCGCTCCATGAAGTCAGCACATACTGTCTCACATGTTTTTCAGTCTTCCACTTCCCTCAATTCCCTGGTCATATCAAGATGAACAAAGTATTTTCTTTTCCTTCACTTTTCTGTGTTACACAGTAGCTACAGCTGTCATCATATTTTAGTTGAAGGAGAGCAACCGTCTAAATGTTTCTATTTGTTTTGCTGCATTAATTTTATTTGTGAGAGTGAATTTTTGTGAGAAGCCGTCTGCTTATATTTGAGAACTGGAACTGTCCTTCTGAGAGCACAGAATACATGTTAAAAATGGAATTCAGGAATTCTGCTAACAAGAAACAAATTATTATCTTACACTCATTTAGAGATATGGAATTAATATCCTTAGATTTCTAGTAGCAGCAGGTTAATTAAAATAATAACCCCTCCCTTTTTAATCTTTGGAAACTGCTTCATCCCATGAGAGAAAGTATTATGAAATGTGTTAATTGCAGCACTTCAGGATGATACTGCACACAGTAGAAATAAGCAGGAGCATTCTTGGTTCTCTGTCATCCACTGTATTAGTAAATAGAGTAAGGAAAAGAAAGCTCTATGTCTGATATTTCAATTATCCTACACTGTAAAAGTATATAATATGTAGATTCGTAACTGAGGAAACTAATAGTTACTACTAGTTACTAATAAATTGCTAATGACATGAGAAGGGAATCCATGATAAAGTGTATACATGCCCAACATCTACAGTCACACATAGAGACTACTGCTGTGTCACAAGACAGTACTGTAAAAATAAGGAAATGGGTTTCACTGAGTTCCCTGAAGCACACAGAATACTGTTTTCTGGCGAAGACTATCAATGGAGGCTAGCAGATGCTACCTTAGAAGACGGAAGTAAGGTAGATCTAAATGAAACATTTTTGCATTTAAACTCAGTCATTGCATGTGACAATATAATAATTTAACATTAATCATGTCTCAGAGTTGCAGTATTTTTATTTACTGTGTTGAGTTTTCTAAAGTTGCTTCAGTACAAGGTATTTGGAAGAAATGTAATAAACAAGCATCTCTGGAGCGCTGCAAGATGCAGTCGCAATCACTCTTCTTACCCAGGCTTGCCTCATAACTCATTGGGTTACAGTAAGTACTACTCCACTGTCATAACAGAGACTGCCAGAACAATAACTTCAGTGTACTGTTTCCATCAAAAGTTGTGTTAGAGGCAGATCCTTCCTCCTCTGTTCTTCTTCCAAGTGAGCCTGCCCTTTACATTCTAGTTCTCATGCCAACCTCCGAGAGCTGTCTTACTCGAACTTTCAGCTATAAAACTGTAATCTGTTACTGTATGACTGCTTACATACATTTTAAACATTGTGTTTTGATTGTGTTTAGATTTCCATAGAGGTGTTTTGTAATATTTTAAATGGCTGGTAGATTTTTAGATTTGTTCCCTTTATAATCAGAGTTTTCAAGGATTCTGTTACAAACAAATTCTCAAACACTTCACAATAGCAATGGGATAAAAATTGTCTTTTACTCTGCAGACTACTCTTTAGTCATAGCCTTCCTCCTCTGGGGAGTTGTGCCTTTAAGGTGGCCAGGTGAGTTTGCAGATGCTTTCATTGCACTGTACTGACCAGGTCGGCCTCTCCTAAGGTGTAGATCACCATCTCAGTTGTCTTTTATTTCCACATACTTTCAAGCACTGTACCCTACAATTTAATACACAGAATGCGATCCTGTTCACCATCCCATTGGTTCTTCACTACTTTCCTCTGAAGAGGTTCAAATGAACTTAGGTTCTGATGTGAATCTGGTTAGGCTGGTAGTGCTGCCAACCCAGATTTTAGAAAATAATGAATGATGTTCAGAAAAGATTCATTCTTCTTTCAGGGCATGTTTCATGAGAAATGATATTTCACCCATGAATCTGTTTCCCTTCCCAATAATGAATATGCAAAGTTTGCTGTCCAAGTAGCTTTTCATTGTGGTTCTCGATGAATTGTTCACATTCTCTAAGGCACTAATTTCAAAATGTTGGCTAAGACATTTTCTAATTAATTAGGCAAGTGAAGTTATTACGCTGTGGATGTGTTGCAATAAGATATGTTTCTATTTTCAGAGTGATTTCAGATGGGATTTGCAGGACGTGCATATATAGGATAGCTTTGCCTATGAATTGCAAGATAGTTCGTGCTATTTGGGATAATTTCTGCCTGACCTTATTTGGATCTATTAGACAATATTGCTATTTATAAAACTGCTATAAAGTAATTAGATGTTTATCATATTAATTAAAATACATTATAGTGTAGAATACAAGAGTAGCTAATCCAGTTGTACTAGAGTGTATATGTTAGTGATACTCTACTGCAAGACACTGAGAGAATAGGAGTAAAGAGAATCAAAGGCCCTCTATAATTTTTTTTTTTCTTCCTCTTGATGTTGAATGAAAGCAACATTAATATCAAACTTTATACTGGTGCTATTTAACTTTTATCATAGTGACTTCATATTTCTGTATTAATTACATAGTTCAATTCAACGGGCAACTGTTATGTACACTAATAACTTAGGTATCTACTTCACTTAGAACATCAAAATATCGTGTTTTGTAGGATTATATCCACTATCTACAGCCTGCTTTGATATCGTCAGCTTCTGAAAACAAAGGCTAGTCAGCTAAATTGACTCTTTTATTCCTCCCTGGGGGAACTCAACAAAAAAGAGAATTAGGGCTGTTAGCATTTAGCCTGTGAAGCTTTTAATGAAATATTTTGAGTCCCTGAGAAATTTCAGCCTGGCAAATACAATTCAGATGGAGGGGTTAATTGTCTAGGGATAAAATTAATGTACTACTGTGTTGTGCTAGCAGCAGATAAGATTGCTGCCATCAGGATTGGAGTAGCTGTGTGTAACTGGGATAGTGTAACAGGTCAGCAGATGGTGTAACAGATAGCTATTTATCAATACTCAGAAGAGGAAATTAAAAATTCTGTTCAGTTTGGGAGTTTTGGAAGTTTAAGGGTGACATTTCTGGTCACAGTTCAGACATTGGCTTGCAGCCATGCTCATTAACAGAGCAGTTCATCTGGTTTTGCTGGTTTCAGTGTGTACCCTACAATGAGTGAGGCTTGGCTGTTGACAAAAATCTGAACAAATGTAGGTTGACTGCTAGAATACTACAGGTTGGTGGTTCAACAAGCCAGATGTGACTGTAAAGATGCTCAAAGAATACTACAGTAAGGAACAGAGGGGCAGAGTAATAAACCACATAATTTTAAAATTGTCTTTTAGAATTCCCATTCAGGGTGAAGTAAAACATGGTAAGTTTTATATTAGCAATCAATGCACACTGAGATGATTTCTGTTGTAATTTATAGGGTCTGCCTAGAACTTTTACATTCTGGCAAATAAAGTATGTTTGGGCAAACAGCAAGTTGAAATGTGTTTGACTTATCTATGGGTTCTTTTTATTTTTTGAAGTGTCTATTTACTGATAAATAGGGTCATGACACAAAAGAGAGTGTTTGCAAAGGGTGTCATTAAGCTTAAGTTATGAGAGAATTACTGCTCTTGAGGAATACCTGTATTTGTGGCTGTACTACAGCATAGGGCTGGAGCTTATGGAGCTACATATGGGAGGCAGGAGGGTGATGGGTTAGAAAGGGAGAAGAGAAGAGGCAGAAAAATCTTGTGACATAAACATTTTTGGTTTTGAGAGGAAGCCAATTGTGGCTGAATTTGTTAAAGATTTGGAAAAGCATTGCATGAACAACAAGAATGCCTATATTTTTGGTGTGATGAAATCAGAAATGAACATAAAGAGCTATACAATTCTGCTTTGGATTAATGCTAGCATATCACAGAAGTATGTTTTTGGGTCCCAGATAAAGTTATCTATGTGTCTTCATTGTATTCATGGATGTCTACCTTGTCCCATTTGTTTGCAGTGCTATATTCTTCCATTGCTGGATTTTTCTGACCATCAAAATGTTTGAAATACCTTCATCATCTTTGCTTCCTTTTGCTTTGGGTCATTTGCATGGGTGTTGCAGAAAACAGAAAAATAGCATATTCATAGACAGCACTTTGTATCAACAGGATTGAGGGGAAACAAGTTACTAGAGGCAAAAAGCAAGCTCCAGTCAAGAGTATTTTTGAAATACGAAAGAACAGTATTTGCCTTTAGTAGTTTTTATAGAATAGTTGAACTGTTTAGCCAGAAAGATGTCCAGAACCTCATGCTAATGTTCTTCTTCTGCATCACTCGTAAGGGCTGGGTTTTCTGCACATTTCTTTCCTAAATAGGTGCAACGTGAAAGTGTAAGTCTCTCTCTTTAGTAGAGAGAGACTTAGATATATTAATTAAGCTCAGACTTCAGTCTCTGTGGGAATGTGGAGAAAAGTTTCTGCTTTCCAAATCAAATGTCACAGAAGAGTTGAAATCCAAATTTCTGACAAAACAAGGGCACACTAAAAATACTGCAGAACCACCAAAATGGCACTAATATAACAGGGGAGAGAGTGTATTCCAGAGCTTCTCATCTTCCCAACAAATTCATTATAATAATACATTATTCAGTCTTGCTTTGCTGGATAAGTACAAGACACTAATTTATGCATAATGGAAGATGCCCTTTCTATTATGTGCAGTCAGTCATTTGGAATGACTTGTACAGATCTGCACATTGCAGAACATCAGGTTATTTATTTGTTTTGCAATAACAACATATAAAAGGAAGTAGTATTTCTGAATGATGTTTGCATAGCTGAAGTTTCTTTTGGCCTCTTCAAAAGCTTCAGACTCTTCTACATGGGCATCACAGTTCTAACCTACAAATGTGATGTAAGAAATCTGGGTTCCTGAAAGAGTACCCTTAGCTCCTTCCAGAGACTTAACTGCTGAGCAAAGCATGTCCAGTTTGTAAAGCCTTCTGCTGTTTCACAATTATATATCCTTTGGGAAAGCAGCATTTCATGAGGACATAGTTTCACATTTGACTTTGTATTCCCTTGGGTTTAGTGTTCCCGTCACACTCCTATTGTTAATTGACTGTAAGGAGTAATTCAATTTCCTCCCTCAACCTAGGGCTGTCTGTTTAGCTTCTCTATATTAGCCTGTTAATCTATGCAGTGGACTCGGAAGTCCATCAGTTTAGCAGCAGTAAAGACAACTTTCTTGTGTTTTGGTCTCTACAGAATTCTGCTGACCACTGTAACTGTTCACGTGGCAGTCACAGACATTGGCTCTCAGTGAGTTGAAACTTGAGTGAAATTTTCCCATATTAGGGGATTCCCTTGGTTATATATTATATAATCTATATATACATATATCCCCCCATGTCACTTAATTGTAGCTCTCTGTTAAGGACTTGTCAGAACTCTGGTCTTCCAGGGACATTTGAAAAAAATTAAGGACCTCAAGTCTAGTATAGAAATCCCTGATCAATATATCTCAGTATGTTCCAATTTTGTTAAGCAGCTCCCTATACTTCCATAGCAAAACAAAACTTCATTGCACTTCCCTGTGCTCAGCTGCTGTTTAAGATATGTAGAATTAACTTTCAAAGAAAACCTATTGATACAAATAAGAAACTTTTCACAAGTTTTTTACTTCATTGCACCAGACCTTTATTTGATGGGTAAATAAAATATAATGATCGTAGGTTTGGGTTTCAGATAACGTTGTAGACCTTTGCAGTGTCGCCTAGTAACCCACCCGTGCCGCAGAATATCTGATTTTACTCTTTTCAACATTACACTCAGATGGGGTTTGGTTTATAAGGCTAGAAACAGATGAAAATTGCTCCAAAGAGCTTTGTTTTAGCAAAGGAGCAGTTCTGTCTCTAATAAAAAGTAGATCTTGGCAATTGCAAATTGCCTCTTCAGTGAGATCTTTAAACTTTTTCACAGAGGGAAGTTTGTTTTAAAATGATGAAAAAATAAATGAATCATCACAAAGTGACTCATATTAGAAGATTCCTGCAAAGTGTTGTCATGAGCAACTCGTCTGAATCATCTGCATTGAGTTTTTGTCAGGGAGGCTAGGTTTATCAGCTTTCCCTAAACAACGAGACACAGAATAGCAGCAGTGTGATTAGAGGTCTCTTAAATTCATCAGAATAATCTGTTCTATGATTTTGCTGATTTCAGACTGAATGATTTGACATTAGTTACAGCCAAACATTAAATGGAAAAGACATTTCTAAAGGAGAACATTCAAGTTTCAGGTTTTTACTACATGCAGATGTGATCTTAATTTGCAGTCTCTAATTACTCTGTCACATTATATTTTTTCACCTTGTGTGTTGCAGAGTGAATGAAGAGCGACTCATTTATTCTGGCCTCGCTACTTAGAAAGCAGTGATAGGATTCATTTAATGCAAATCAATCAAACTGGAATTGGTTATGAAGGTTTTTTCTGAAGATTACTGTGGCTTTCCTAGGCAAAACCCCATACTAAAAAGTGGCTTAGACACTTTCAAACCTTCTTGTTGAGAATTTCTTAGTCTTTGCAGAGTGGAGATATGAATAAATATGTCAAAAGCAAAAGTCTGTATCCCTGATGAAGACGAATTGCTCTTACAAGACCACTGTGATATTTGCAGTGGTATCGCCATCACTGGAGTGAGGATGTCTTGTCAGTCCAATTGGGAATGGCCAAAGGCTGAATCACTTTAGGTGGCATTTCCTCTCAAATTCAGCTTTAGACCATTTCTGGGAAGCTTCAGCTCAGATAATTACAAAAAGTTGCAGTCAGCTGTAAACGGGACAGGTTCTATTAGTGGCACTGCAGCCCCCAAAGCTCCACTCTAGTGAAAACTAAACAGAGTGCTGCAGAGCTGCAGTCCATGAGCATCCACTGTGTCTATAGCACACACAAGGCTTGTGGCCACTGAGAACACAGTCTCAGTCCTGCAGCCCACCCAGAAGTGAAAATGTGCTTCTGGAGATGTGTTTTTGCCTGGATTTTGTAGTTCTTTATGCTCCATGGTTCACAGAGAGTTACCCAGCAAAGCTGCAGGTTGTGTTTGGTATTCCTCCTCTACCCATTCTCGTATCAGTAGTAGCTTTACTAGCTTGCTAGTAAATAAATAAGTAAGTTTAAGGTCATAGTTTTCTCTTGCTAAGTACCTTGAGTCTATTGAATGCTCCTTTTGGTTTGGTAACTTTCCACATTATATGATTCTATGATCAGAGGCATATTAAGATTCTTCTTTGATCCTGAGAACTGGTCAGTTGTTGTCTTCTTTCTCAAAATGATTTTTCCCCTTATATATCCACTTGTTGGTTGTTTGGGGTTTTTTTTTCTATAGGAATAAACCCAGCTCATAAGTACTTGTAATCCACTCCTTTTTAAAGTGTCTGTGTTGATATCTGAAACTTTTTACATTTCCCCTTTTATCACTGCAGATTACTGCTGAGTTGTCCTCCCCCCTGTTCTCAGTATTGCTCTGGAGCAGTAGCTGCACAAAACATTCAATTTCAATGATGCTATTTCTGGACACTGCCATCTGCCTGGTTTTACTTCCATTTCAAACAAACTTTCAGTTTAGTTTCATCTTTCCTTTGGAGGCACAGCTGCTCAGGAATGCTTGGTAATCACTGGTGTGCAGCACTCACCTGTAGCAAAATATGTAAAGGGAACAGAAAGAAGGAGCTATATATTCTCAGCTTGTTAGCTGTTAAACAGGTTAGGTAGGGAATGGGAACTCTGTTATCTTTGCTTGTGCAGATCTTTATTTTATATACAGTACTTTCTCAAAGGGCTAATAAAGAAGAGCAAACACAGAAGAAGGATTACTAAGCTCCTCTTAGAGTGAACCTTTGCCAATAACAAGTTTATCAGGGCAATGCATGTGCAGGGGGCTTGGCATAGTATTAATTTGCCGCTACCACCAAATTAACTATGCCCTATTTTGTTTTCTTTTCAGTTTTACATCCTTGATTACATATTCATAAAACTGTCCTTCCTTCCAAGCATAAATACAGCTGCTTTGAAAATATAATTGTGCATGTTTATCAAGCACCTAATTTATTTTACTTGCCAGCTACTAATTACGTAGGAAATATGAATGAATTGCAGGTCATATATTCCATTTGAAACATTTACAGAAAAACTTTCCAAACAATAAAATGAAATGTAAGTTGCAGCCTGGGACACGCAACATACAGTACTGTCTCCAGCAGTACTAGTCAAAGGAAACAAGCATCTGATCTGATAGCACATTTAAATTTGTCAAAACATACAGTGGAATGTGTTCATTCTGTTTAAAGTGAATTGTTTTGGTAGCCTTGAGAGCTTTTCCTCTCTCTTTGGTTTTTACATAATCTGAGTCTATTGCTGCTAAAACTTGTTTATTGTACAGCAGAGAAAATCAAATGCAAAATAGACTGAAAACATGCTAGGATTAGGTTTTATCCATCATGTCGTTCATTTTATGTCTCATCCATTTTCTGAAAGAGATATGTAAATTCCGTCTCGCTTCTGAGTTGGATTATTGTTCCATCTCAATCCATTCAAAGTAATAAAATGAGATTTAATAGACTATGTTAGTTAATTGTTTAGGAAACATGGAGTTTTAATCACTGTGACAACCACAGATCTGGGAGTAGAGAGCAGAATGTCTTTTGCATACGTAACAACTCTTTCAGATATTTGGTATTAGGCAGCAAATACCAATTTTCACACCAGTCGTAAAACTGCTGCTTAGAATTTATATTCACTGAGCAAACATTAACTAATTAAGCTTAGTAACACATTTGTGGGGTAGGTCACTAAACACAGATACAGTCCTGGATATTTGGAATTTCAGCAGTGGGAAAGAAGAGCAGTGACTTTTAAAAAGGAAGCTGGTACTAATAGAGCACGTTATAAAGAAATAGATTATCCAGCAGGAAGAGAAGCGTAATTTATAACTGCATCACAAATCACAGCAGACACAGGGCTGAACTCTCTGTTTTATGTGCTAGTAAAGGAGTTCTTCTATAGGTTATGTCAAACATACATTTCTGAATTATCTAGACGGGTATTTGCAAGCAATCAAAGCATTTGTCATGGGATTTTCCCTTTAGTTTGCTGCAGCCTGATATTGATGTTCTGTCTAGAAAAGTGCACTTACTTCTCATTTTCCTATGACAACTTAGGGAGTTAAGATTCCAGCCCCATGGCATTAGATTGAGTTTCCAGCCCTTGGTTACTTTCATATTGGAAATGCCATCCATGCTGAAGCCCTGGACTCAGATCAGAGCTGGTGTGATAGCATCTGACCTCGAAGTGCATTGAAAGATGTCGGCTGACATCTTGAACTACCACAGTGTACTTCAGCTTAGATCCTGTAATGGTTTTTGCAGACAGTTTTCCTTCATTCATATTAATTGAAGATATAGATGCTTCTGACCTGCTTGTGCTTGATGTGCTTTCCTTCTCTCTTTTCATTATAATAATTTGTAGTTAGTTGTATTGGCTGTTATTGGAGGAAGAAGTGATTGAGGAAAATCGCAGTTTCTAATGCTGTCTGCAGGCAGTTTAGGGTATTTATTTTTAATAAACAGGAAAGGTAACTGAGAACAGAGAATCTGGGTATAGACCTGCTGTCAACAATCCAAGAGTAGTGTGGTATCAGTGTGGCAAAACCTGAGTAATCAGATGATCTCTTCTATGATGGTGGATCACAGTTCACTGATAATATATATATTGCTTACGTGAGCTTTTAGCATTTTCTGCCTGGAAATCTAATAGGACAGCTGGACAAGCTAAAATGTTATAAGCTGTTATAAATAAGAATGAGGTAAGCAGAAAGATATTGACTTTCTCCAGTCATAGACTATTTAAACATAGAGACTAGCAGCTGAAGTGTGGTTTGTTTTTTTTTTTTCCAAATAGTGTCCACTGAATATGTATAAAGTGTATGCAGTTCCCATCTCTGACATTCCTTGTTTCTTGTTTCTTTCCTTTTTATCTGCTTGAGTTAAGAAAATACATGTCCAATTTTACCCTTTAAGATTGCTCTCTACAACTACCTGAAAGGTGGTTGTAGCCGGGAAGGGGTTGGCCTCTTCTCCCTAGCAAGCAGCACTAGAACAAGGGGACACAGTCTCAAGCTGCAACAGGGGAAGTTTAGGCTCGAGTTGAGGAGAAAGTTCTTCACCGAGAGAGTGATTCACCATTGGGATGGGCTGCCCGGGGAGGTGGTGGAGTCGCCGTCCCTGGAGGGGTTCAAGAGGGGACTGGACATGGCACTTGGTGCCATGGTCTAGTCGTGGGGTCTGTGGTTACAGGTTGGACTCGATGATCTTCGAGGTCTCTTCCAACCTCAGCGATACTGTGATACTGTGACTGCAGTGGCTTTATGGGAGTCATATGAGGCTGAAGCTGAGGGTAAGGACAGCTGCACTTATTTAGCCGTACAAATGGAAGTCAATTTTAGCCCAGGTTGTGAAATGCTGCAAATGCCTCAGCACTGATGTTTCTTTCCTTTTTCATCTGGTGAAAGAAGAGAGTCAAAGATCATTGTAAGCTTGTTTCAGAAGCCAGTTTATGGGCTGTATTTCCCAGAGGCTTATGTTACACGAGATTATTTTAGTAACTATTTTGAGTGTTAGAAATGTCCTTGGTGCCATCAACTTAAATTCTGTCAAAACACAGTAACATGCTGAAAGTGCATAATTAGAGCATTTCAGTGGTGGTGCTGATGGAATGCTCATTCTCATGGTATTTTCAGTAAGGCTCACATGGCTGCTGGGTCAAAACATTTGATTTTTTTTCCTATTACCTGTATATAAACCTTCCGTGCCGTGTGTCCTTACTTTGCCGTTTCAGAGCAGAAAGAACCTGTTTTCCTTACATTTCACCAAAGTGTTCTTGGGTTGATCTCAGTAATTTGGTTAATTTGACCATTTTGTTTTTCAGTTTGTGTACTGAAAGAAGAAATTAGAGAGCTGTCCCCTGAACGCAAAATCAATTCACCAGTAAAGGGTGTCATTAGGTGAAATCTGCCTAAATAACTGTAGGACCCAAAGCTGCAGAGTAGACAAAAACACCCCAAAGCAGCTACTGAGGAAGAATAAGGTGAAATTTTTATCTGCTGAGGTTCAATATGTGACTTAAGATTTGCTGAGCATTTTAATCTTGAAACACAAACACTGGTGCTTCTCAGTACCATGTCAGAGTGCTGAGTAACCTCATGTGTAGTCTTTGCTCTAGCTGTAGACAATTTTTCACATTTCAGGAGTTGGAAAGAAAAAAATATATCCAGCATCTAACCGGTCTTGTAGGACCATGAGGAAGAAGAACCATGTGATAGGTTGCAAGCATCATATGAGATTCTATGAAGAAGAAAGTGTTTGTAGGACCCTTCAGAAAAAAAGGTGCTTGACAGCAGGCAGCCATCATTACCAGGATACTCAGAGCCCACTCCTAGCCATACATTGAGAATGAAATCATCTAAAAGAAGGCCATTGCCATGGGCTTCTCAAACAGAGGCAGAAGTTGGCTGGATGAGACTTCTGTGCGTGGTGCATGTTATGTGCTTGAAGCGTAAAACTTGCAGAAAAGAACCAGCAAACTGGCAAGACAAGGCCTGAAAGCACAGTACCAACAGACATCAGTAATAACAACTGGAGAAACACTGTATTCCCTTGTCCATCTAGCAAATATAACTGTGGAATATTAGGACATTTATTTTTATCCCCTAATTGCTGATATTGACAGCAGGTCTTACTGGTCAGGTGATGGACTCATTGCCATGGGTGCTGGGGCAGCAAGATGCAGGCAGACAGGACACGGTGCTTGTGCACTCACCTGCCTGCCTGAGTTTCCACTGAGAGGATCGCAGATCCCATCCCACTGCATCTTGAAGCCAGAATAAGGAGAATTCCCAATTCTTTGCTTGCTGTGCTTAACATGAAAGTTGATCATCTGCTACACAAAATCATCTCTCAATAAAATCAAAAGCTCTGGTTTCAGTAGTGCCAGATTCTCAGGCACTGTGTGCAATACTCAGAGGACAGCTCTTGCAATAAGAAAAACAGCAGATCTTCCAGAGGAACTAGTCCTGCATGGGGATGGAACCAGGCTGCAGGAAGAAGCACACAGATTTCACCTTTACTTTCTACAACTTCATTATGGGAGACTTTGGAATATTTGCTTGGAGAGAATGCATTGCTTCCAAGAGCCAGAGGGCTGGAATTAAATTATTTCAACAGAAAAACTGTATTCACAGTTGCTCATGAAATGCAGCATGAGAATATCAGACTGTACAGCAGGAACGTTTCTACAAACACTTTGTTCAGTAACAGTGCCAGTTCTCCTCCTGCTGAACAGACTATAAATACCCTCAGGTAATTAATTAGTAAGAGAGTCCAACTAATTAATTACTGCAGGCCTAGTTATACATTGTTATATGTGTTAAAGTGATGTGGTCACAATAGCATTCACTGACAGAGTTCATGATATTCATCTACAGAAAGCAGCATTTTCAGAACACAACCGACTTCTACATGAAAAGAAATTCCAGCAGATGCTGGTATGGCCTTACGTTGGGGACACAGTTTATTGCTTAAGCTGGGAGCACTGTTGATCTTCCAGCCCATCCCAGATACAGGTCTGTCCTACCTTGTAAGGGACTCGCTTGCAGGGTCAGCAGAGGAAGGTGACTCCTGAACCTGGCCCCAGGCAGGCAAGTGAGGCAGCCAGCAGCTGTGTTGGTTGAGGAAAGACAATTCCTTTTGTGTGGCCTTGTGAGGGTTTTATTCTTGTTTGAATTAATAAACAGGGCCCTGAGGAAGAGCCTGAGTTGGATCTGAGCATGTTGTTCAATCTTCACCACCCATTTCCCCAGCAGTCTGAGCTAATCATGCCCAGCACCACCTGAAAACTGGCATGCACCTCTGCCTAGCTGCCTGCGTTACAGTTATTAGCCAGAACAGCCACCTGCAAAGAGATAATGCAGAAAGAAAAATCTTACATCATAACATTTCAGCAGCTAAACCTAGGAAAGAGAAGAATGCTGTCCTTGTACAGACATTCTCAGGTCAGATTTCTGCTCTTTAATTAAGCAAAACATTAAGAAGAACAAGAAGAAAAGACAGCAGAAACAGGTGTCTGTGGAAGTCAGCTCACGCTCCCTTTCCTGACAGTTGTAAAGCTGAATTTTAATAGCTCACCCTGCTCCTCTCTTTGCTCCAGTTTCACAATCACATTACAGGCACATACAGTGTAAGGTCAGCATCTTCAAGAGTCCTCTGCAACTTGTTTTTCTAGAAGCAGCATCTCTGAATGTGATTGTTATCTGAGTCCTTGTGCTACTTTACATCAGCCTAGAAACTGCTTATGCTAAGAGGGGATAGCAGAACATTTCCCTGTGGATTGCTGAGCCTAAACTCCACATGCCATCTCTGGATGCTTCCCGCCTGGTCTCCTTTGTGAGCCATCAAGTCACGAGAACGACAAAAGGATCCTCAAAAATTAATCTGCATAAATCCCTATGCAGCAAGCACTGGGAAAGTTTGTTCATTGAAGTGCATTACTAACACCATTGGGACAGAGAAAAAGTATCTGAAACATCCTTAACCGGGCTGAACTGTTCATGTGCTCAGAGGCAAGAGGCATAGAAAAGAACAATTGTTACCTATAATTATGTTACATGACTTAAGATTGGAATGCAAGCCTTGAGACGATCACATCTGTAATGGAAGAGGAACTTACAGAAGAATCACTTGAATTTTCAGGTCTGATCATGACTTAAGAAAAGCAGAACCTTTTCATCACCTTTGGGTGCCTTCTTTCCTGGCTGTGGGCAGCAACATTTTGCATCAGCTACCACCGCAGTGCTGCCATCCTGCAGCAGCACAGACCTTTGCCTTCACATACATCTGGTGTCCTAAACCTCCTATGGGATGTTCTTCATCTCAGCAAGTAGTTAGATTCCGTTAAGGTAAGATGCTTCAACAGGAAAAGGCCGAAAAGAGAGAATAGGGGAACAATCCAAAGAGACTGGATACACAAAACACACAGAACCTACCCAGTCCTATGAGAGGTGCTGAAAAACATTGGGGGAAAAGATGAACATCTTTCCAGAAGCTGCCTGGGTCAAGTCACTCTACAGCTAGTAACAACTGATACTTTAATGAGGAACAGATTGTTTCCCCCTATTTATTAAGGCCATGTCCTGGCCTAAATGAAGTGGAGGGTAGTCACAGCCTCCCTGCTCCCTCTGGCCACCCCAGGGAGTATGAATCAGTGACCCAGTTTGCAGACCTCTCCCTGTGTGGTTCCCTGTCCTACTTATGCTTCCAGCCCTCGGGCTAGGGCAAGAAAACATGGTTTATTTGAATCAGTCTGAGAAACTCTACAGTGGTTTTGCACCTTCCATTGAAATGATTCACATAGTGGTTTACAGTATGTGGAAAAAGGGACTGATCAAGTTCATCAGTAGGAAAAGGAAGACTAGAGAAAATTTGTTCCCTTTGTTGAATGAGGTGGGTGCCCTGGTGACAGAGGAAACAAAAAGTGGAGTTACTGAATGCCTACTTCACTTCAATCTTTATTCCCAAGACTGACCCTCAGGAATCCCAGTCCTTATAGGTAATACAGAATTTGTGAGGAAGGATGACTCTTCATTAGTAGAGGCACCAGTGGGATGCGCTCACAAGTGCTGAGGGACCTGGCTGATGTTGTTGCTAAGCCACTCAATAATTTTTGAAACATCATGGAGAACAGGAAAGTTCTACTGCAACTTTTTTCTGTTCAGATGATGGAGCACCTGGAACAAGGTGCCTACAAGGCTGTGGACTTTCCTTCTCTGAAGAGATTCCAAATCCATCTGAACATTATCCTATGCAGCCTGATAAAGATGGACCTGCTCTTCCACCAATGGAGAGTCTTCTGTTCTCCAGCCTTCTGACTCCTACCACTCTGTGATTCTGTAAGGGAAATCCTTCCTGAACCTTACAGAAATCTGTATGTGCCTTATGATATAACATTCATATAGGTTTCCACATCCTCAAGGTAAGCTGCAAGTAATATGTAGAAACTGAATCTGGTGCAGGGGCAATCTACTCCCTCCAGACTATTGAGGATGAATCTTGTGCAGCACTGTAAATGATGTACGGTCTAAAGAATGTCTTTTTAAAAGCGTTTGATTTAATTTCAAATGCTTACATTTGGAGGAGTGTTTCACCTTCAACAAAAAACTGTTCCAGTGTTTAATTACTCTTTGTGATGGTAAATGATTTCTTATTCCAGACTGAGTTTGTATGACTTCAGCTCCTGTCTGTTGGATCTTGCTTTTCCTTTGTCAACAACTCTGAAAAGCTGCCCACCACAGCCATCTCTTTCACTTGTTTGTACAGTGATGAAGTTACAGCTGAAGTTTTTCTTGAGATCTAAATATATGTAAAGTTTAAGCCCTGCCCTGTAGGGCATGTTTACCAGCTAGTGAGTCACATTCATGGCCCTTCTTTAAACTGCTCATCACTTTTTTACATCTTCCTTGAATAAGACTGGGAGAAACAGTCTAATAACAGTTTCACTGATGTTGGGCTTAGAGGTGATTCTTCAGTGGTCTTCTTTTCAAACGTTCAGAAATAGTTTTAGTCCTTTCTGCTACTGCAGACTACTGGGAAATCATCTTGAGGCAATTGCCTGTGATGGTCCCTAAGCTTTTATCTGTATCTCTGGTTTTGATTGAACACCATGACTTGTCTCCAAATGTACTACATGGCAAAATGCCGTATGAACATGTATTTACTTGCAGCAATTAACTGGCAGTAAATACCAAGTTTATACCATCTGTTAATCTGTAAGATGTCTAGTCACTGCTGCCCTTTCTCCATTGCCTTTGCCTTTTCTAACAGACAAAATAAGCTGGCAGTCCTATCTCCTTTTAAAGTTTTCCTGCTTTCTGAGACATTCTAAAAGAAGACATCAGTGATTCAGAGAAGCCTTCAGCTCGCTGCTTAATATCTGGGCCTGTTATTTCGTAACAGTAATACCTTAGGCTGGCTCTTCTCTGTCTTCAGGAGAATTCCTCCCTCCTTTCCTCCCTCCTTTCCTCCCTCCTTTCCTCCCTCCTTTCCTCCCTCCTTTCCTCCCTCCTTTCCTCCCTCCTTTCCTCCCTCCTTTCCTCCCTCCTTTCCTCCCTCCTTTCCTCCCTCCTTTCCTCCCTCCTTTCCTCCCTCCTTTCCTTCCTCCTTTCTCAGTGTTAGCCATCAAATGTAAACCAGAAACATCTGCTCAGTTTTTCTACATGGATTAGGAAAAGAAAAAGAAAAAAACAAACCACTCCAAGTAATGGATTTTTCCCTCACCTAGTGTTCTCTTTTCCTCTTATGTTTTCAGGTTCTCTTGTACTATATTTAAACCATTGGCCAGCCATAGTTCATTATTTTAACTTCCAGGATCTATCACTAATCTTTTAGAATGATTTACATGTTAATGTACCTTAATTTCCTGTAATTTTACATTTGGAAAGTCCAGGTTATATTGTTTTCATATTTCCCTTTCACCAGTATGGTGCTTGCACTAATTTTGGATATTGGAACTTTCACTGTCTGAGTAAAAATGTGTTTAAAATAATTTCACTGATTTTATGAATGTTAGGTAACTAAAGGATGTAGAAATAAAAAATTCAACATGAATCTGAATTTCCTGAAAAGGTGAATTTTCATTGCTTTTCAATGGGATTTGGGAACCTATCTCTCCTTAGCCTCCCTCGAGATCGTAGTCTAAATCAGGACAAATACGCTGTTACATATGGAGAATTAACTTGCAAACTGTTCATTTTATCCTTTTATTCCTCTGAAATACCATAGGGACACTTAACATTTTATTCTGGATCTTGTGATATCAGCAGTAGTTCCCTTTTTACATACAGGGAAGGCATCTGAAGCTTCATTTTTCTCTGTAGCTAGCTGAAGTTCTGCACCAGTTTTTCACTTCACCTTCAAGTGGTCCCTCTTAAAAACCGAACGAACAAACAGAAATAAACAGCAAAACTCTGAGTAAAAATGAAGGAACTGAAATCTAAGGTAACTTCCAGGCAGCAAAATCCTGAGTTTGCTGTGACCCTACATTTGTATTATAGTGATGTTCCAGTGTAGCTGCAAGAAATAGTCCTTCTAACATGAGGTATAATGCAGCATTAGACCTTGAGGCACCTCGTACCTCCTCTTGATATTCTCAGTGCTGGCAGTTGCAATTACACAGGCAGCAGTGTTGTCCCTCAGCCCCACCTGACTGAACAGGGATGTTAATACTGGCCTTATGGAATGTGATCAGACAGCAAGCTTTGTGTAGCTTCATTTAAATACTTTTCTGTTGTATCATATTCTTCCTCATCATCTGTGTGGAAACTTGTCTGGCTAAGCAGATGCATAAATGACATTGATGTCAGAGCATGTGCTATGGATAGTGAAGCCATCTGCACTGATGGCTGATCTCTCTTTTTTTTTTTTCTCAGAAACATTGACCATAAAATTTTGATGTTGATTTGGAGATGTAGAAGCTATTTCATGGTTGAAAGAAAAATACAAATCAAGAGTTGACAAGTGAAACTTGCAACAGTAGTGATTAGAAGCATTGTGGGGAGAACAAAGCACCTTAAAGAATAGGAAAAAAGGAGAGGTTTTTAAAACAAGTTAAAGAAAAAGATGGGGACTTGACTCTCACCTTGTAAGAGTGTCCCTCAGGAGTCAGGCAATGTAACTGGTGGGACTGCAGATGGACCAAGCAGGAGATCTGTGAGTATTGGTTCTGTCTCATTAGGTAGATGGCTTAAGTGCACTGATCCCGAATGCTGCTGCATCTTGAAGCCCAGACAAGCTTGTTCTTGCATAACCAGAGGTTTCAGGAGGAGGAGGCAGATCTCCCCATTCTGTCTTCTGAAATAAATAAGTAAATGCTACTTGTTCTTTTTTTTTCTTTCTTCTTTTTTTCCATCTGGGTTTTGATTTTAATCTAGGCAGCACTAGTCATTGAAGAATTTATAAGACTGGAATATTAGAATTATTCCTGTTGAATAGTGTGATCTTTGATGCTCATTGCAATTTCCTGAAAACTCTTTGGGCAAAACAATCTTTGGATGATTGATGCATTTATGAAAACATATCTCAAGCTGCAAAATGTTTAGATATATGTGTCATGCTGGCAATAGATAAAAAAACAAAACCAACATATATAATTCCTTTCTTGGTTGCAGTCAAATCATCTCTAGTCCCAGAGAGCTGTGCTTCTTTACCAGTGCCTCCTATATTATTCCCTGTGCTGCTGAAGCAGGATCTGCTGCAGCCCCAGACTGCTGCACGTACTCTTTAGCTGCCATTAGCTGTCCACTGGCACCCACTTTGTGCATATAATGCCCTTTGCTAGGCCATGTCCATGAACACCTGCATACAGCAAAAGCCAGAGCTTGCTGTGGAGACTATGTGGCCTGCTACAGACTTTGCCTCCGCTCAGAAGTGCGCTGTTGGGAATGAGGCTCTGTGCAGGCTGTATTTTCCAGTGGGTAGCAGCTCATTGCAGGACAAGGAGCCAGGAAAAGTAAAGGTATCACAGAAGGAAGGGCAGAGCTGAACCTGTTCCAACAGGGAAGAAAAGAGACTGTTGTTACAGAACCTTCCAGTGACACTTACAGATCCCAGCATTCCCTCAGAAGATTTGATGTGTTCACTGCCCATGTCTCTGTGACTGGTCTGCAGCACACGGCTCTGACTGACTGTAGGCTGTCACACATATTAATGGGGCCTTGATTTCCAAATACCTGATCCAATGCCTAAAGCATAGTCAGTGTGTTTTAAAACAAGATGACAGTGGACAGACAGTAGAGCAAGCAGAATGTCTAGAAGCAGCATGAACTGCAATTAGATGTGGATAATTCCCTCCTGAGCAGGGATCTTTCTTGAGGAAACTGTCCCTTAAACATTTGCAGTAACATGATTATTGACACCACAAATCTAATAAGCTCCACAACAGAAATGTAAGAAGGCTTGCAGCCTGAATGCACAAAGACAACTCTTCAGTCTGTTTTATGATGATGGAGTAAGTAGTAGTACACTAATGCATTGTGTCATTTACCTGCTGCTAAGACATAGCTTTGTTTCTGTACTTACACTTGGTAACAAACCTCAGGACACCACTTGTACAAATTCTCATTGCCTCTCCCACACAGAGCAAGACAAGATCTAGACAGACATACAGCATGGCTTTTTTCAAGAAATGGGCATGAAAGATGCACCCTCAGTCCTCAGGGAGAGGGCTCAGGAAGCTAGGGCTGTGTGAGAAAGATTAATCTAAGTGACTCTTACACATGCTGTTCATTTTGTTGTGAATTTTATTTGAGTATCCTGCTCCAAAATGGAGAGAGAGTACAATACAGGTTTCGTTTTCATACACCTTTGAAATTAGCAGTCAGGAATTTTGCTCAGAAATAAAGCTTTTTGATTTCTGAGCTACAAAAATGGGAGTCAGGCACCTTTTAGTTTTCTTTGTATTTGGCAGATTTTCACCACAAAATCCACGGAACATTGGCTAAAAGAGGCAAAGGACGTATTTTACCTACTCAATTTCTTCTCCAGTTATTGTCCTGCAGTTTGTTTGCTTTAATCTGTAACAAAATTCAGTTCATCTGAGAATGAGGTGGACAATTCCCACCAAAAATCATACAGCTGAGAAATATATTAGATGTATGAGAGGGGTGAGAGTAGATGCTGTGTCTAAGAAAAGGTTAATGTGAGAATATTGGGGTGGAGGGGGAAACTAAAGCAAATGCCATGGGAACAGGGGGAGAAAGTACTTTGGAAACAATAAGAAGATAATGGAAAAGTCAATTTTTCTCTAGTAATGGCTGCTATAGGACATCTAGCAGAGGAGGAAGACTTTAAGCCTACCTTATTCCATTCTTGTATTGCTAAGCAACACGCTCAGACTTCAACTGTTTTGGCTCAGAATGGAAACAATGAAGAAAATATGCGTTGTATGGGAGGAGGTGGTAGGTGTCACAGGATCTAATTAAGGTAAAGAAAATGTATTACAAGCAGGCCCCATTTGCCAGATATTCTGTTCTACCATTGTGTGTTGAAATGGAGTTCAAGGAAAATACAGATATTAGGATCCTGGTTGCTTTGTGCCTGGCTCTGGTTAGCGCTGCTTCTGTCCCAGCAATATCTCTCACCAGCGGGGCAGCCAGAGTCCACCTGTCTCCCAGGCAAAAAATTTCCAATCTGGGTAATGGACCACCAGAATGGCACAAAGGGAGTAGGGCATTGTAAAGCTTATGACAGAAAGATTCACACCTTGTAACTAGTGGGTTTTGCTGGGCTGCATACCAATATTTTAAGGCGACTAGAATTTCCAAGGGTCATTTTCAAACATGACATTTTCTAGGAAGAGTTACATGGTTAAAGAGTGACATGAGCCTTGCTGCATGTGGAGGGAAGTGGCATGTGTTCTGGCCTTCCTCTTGTAGCCTGTGATCTGCATAGCAATTGGTGAGTGTTCCCTCTCTGGGGCAGTGTTGGTGTGCAGAGAGTGCTGTGGGGCAGAGCTGCAATAACTTCCTCAGCTGCTGATTAAGCTAAAGAATACTTCCTCCCTCCACCCCCTCCGCCCCCTGCCATTTATTCATTTGTCTGAGTTGGCAAGTCCTGAAGATTTGGTTATGGATGGAGTTCTGCATTATTTGTTAATGCCTGTGAAAGAGGGTATAAAGCATACAGATACCCCAGTTGCTATGAAGTATCCCTTCTGCCCAATGTGACTAAATGTGTCCAGGGACTAACTGGGTTTAGAGACATCGCATCACTGTGGACCTTCTGTAGAAAGTTTTTTTCTGAGTTGTCCCTATTTTTATGGGCTGCTTAATACAGTCTTATCTTCCCCATTACCTAGAGTTGATCCTTCATTAGAACCCTTTGGAGTATTCAGTCCTCCAACAATCAGTAATGACTTTGTATCAGTCAGCATGAGTAAGAATGGGCTTAGTGTAATACCTAATTATAGCTGCAATATTTTTGTTATAAAATCAACCTCTCACTCCTCAACCTTTAAAATCAACCTCTTCTGACAAGTTTGGCCTTTAAAATGCTTTGAAGTTAGATTATGTAAGGAGAGGAAATCTAGCAGAAGATGCCTTTTTGACACAAGCCAAGACATTTTTATTTAAACCTCTGTAGCCACTGCCAAGGATGCTGAATGCTTTAGTGACCAAATCATAGGTATTCAGAATCACGTGTCATATTGTTTAAGTAATTGAGCACTCTTCCACTTCATGAACATCAACCACTAGAAGTGTTCAGTTAGAAATGAGAAGAGACCTAAAATTACAACAGCTTTTCCCACCAAGTAGCTCAAACAGAAATAAGTCATCCACTGCTGAAACTATGGACATATGAGTCTTCTTCAGGAAACAAAAGCTGCAAATTCTTTAGTAGCTCTAAATTAGACTAATATTTTCCTCTCTGTTGCTTCTGACTTGGTTCTTTGGGGAGGCTTCAACCCTCAAATGGAATAGTTTTATTTATTTGTCACAAATCCTCTGTTTACACAGAACCTGAATTTGTCACTGGACACCGACTCAGCTGGAATCTCAGCTTCCACTTGTTGCTCAGCTATAGGCACAATGCTGCGAGCTATTAGCATTACCACTAGCAGTTCACGGGGTGATGGAAAGGAGGTTTTCTGCCAGGATGGCTTGTATAGAGTGGCTTGAGGGTGAAAAAATAATCTTGTCTTTGACTTTAGGGGAGCTCTGTTTAACTTCTGTATTTGTCACAGCTATATCCAGTTGCAGTTACATCTAATCTCTGTTCCCAGAACAAATGCTTTCCATAAATAATATAATTAGCTAATCTTGTAGTAGTATAATACTTTCTGTGACCTTTAAAGTGGCTATGAATTTAAAATCACCTTTTCTTATTCTTAATTTTAATTTTGTAATGAGAGCAAGAAGATGCAGTACCTTTGCTAGTCCCTGGGAGTCACAGTTTTAATACTTATTGCAGCTATAGAGGCATGCTCACCTGGATGTCAGAAAGGCAGTGCTGGCTGAGCCCCTTCTTCTGAAAGGAAATGCCACTTCTGCAAAAACTCTTATTTCTGCAAAAGTAAGCATTTTCCCTCCATCAAAAGCTTAAATTCTGCTAAATGTTGTGGTTTTCTGACAAGATTTTAAATTTTTAATTTTGGTTTGGTTTTGATCTGGAGCTGATCTCTTTGCAACTCCACTACTGAATGGCTTAATAAAACCCCTCCAGACCATCCAACTGCATTTCCTTAAAAGTGGCTTCAGCTGAAGTAGCATCTGAATGTTGATAGATCTGAGCAGAACTGACATTGCTACCTCACTCTGGTGCACAGATGTTGAAACATTTTTCTAGCTGACTATTTCTCCTCTTAATCATACATTTCACACAGCTGTGGCAATTTCAGTAAATGAAAATGATAAACACTTGTTTTTTGTAACATCATGTTATTATGATTGTTCAGACTAACTCCCCTTCCCCTCTCCCCCCAACTGTAAGGTATTTTTGTAGTATTGGCCATTTTGGCCTCACAATACATACTCAGCTTCTAAGTTTGAAGAGAAATTTGAATATCTTCAGTGTTGAATTTTGGTGTGGTGAGACTTTAAAACCTTGACAGTTCTACTTAAAGTGAGTTAGAAAAAATAATGATCTTCTTGTGGAAAGACTAGGACATAGAAAAATCTTGCTTCTGTTTTAAGGAGTGTAGTATTTTCAGGGTTTGTTCACTATGACCTGCAAAGCTTTGACTATAGCCAAGTGATAAACCCAGCAATCCTAAAGGTGTGTTTACTTTGTTGTTGAAAGACTAAGCCTTTTCTGAAGGCTTTAGCAGACAGATAGCTCTGACTCTGGTTTCTTCTGTGGCCAGTGGGCTGTTTGGACAGTGGGTCACAGTATGAAAACACCATTAATCCTGGCTACTTTGCATGACTGCTAGGAGAAACCACAGTATTTGTGAAGCTCATTTGGTGACTTAGCAACAGCACTGAGAAACGTATCTGTGTAGTAATAAAACTTCCTGGCATGGATAATAATGTAAGTAATGATGACTGTGTATTCTAAGGGATAAAGGCTAAATATCTGGAGGTTAGATGTCACAAATATTACTTTCCTGTGGAAAACATGGCTATGGCAACAGCCATTTGGTACAGTCCATTGAAGTCCTCGGGCCACCTGAAATGCCAGATGGCTCTTAATTTTCAATCAACACCCCCACATTGTAGAGTGTTTAAACATCTCAATTATCTTGTAGGAAGTTTAAAAAATATTTTAATTAAAACTGTCATACTTCAGATAATTTCTGTGATTTCATGTAAAAATTCTGCTTCTGCTGTCTTACAGCTGAATTCAAAATCTTCAGCTGTATAAGGGGAAAGGACCTGCTTTGCAAAGCTTTTTAGGCTTTAGATCCATAAAAATAAGTGCACCAATAAAATCAACAGGAATGAGAACTTTTAAGTGTATTATTTATTTATTTGTTTGGTTATGAAGAAAACTGAGTCTGTTGTCAATAGGATTAAGTTTGCTGGACTCCAGCATTCATATGGAAGGTGAGTTTATTTATTTATTTATTTATGGAAACATCTCTGTTGAGTACAAAAAGCACTGCGCTTTGTTCAGTGCCTTTAAGAGTAACCCAGATACAACCCCACTGACATTCTGCTGTACACAGATATATGTATATATGTCTCCTCGTCTTCCCTCAGCAGAAGTCTGAGCTGATGGATGTGCTTTGTGCATGCCCTGAAGGTGAACCAGCTTTGAGATGCCTCAGAGCATGGTGCAAAGAGAAAGCGACTTGATTTAAGGGTCCTCCATTGAGATTGCTCATCACCAACCCATAATCCCAGCCAGGGATTTGCTGCTGTTGAGCCTGAAGATAGGTCTTGTGCAAGTAGGTCCAAGTGTGGTTTTGGCTGTTAATGATCTGCATTATATTTCCCCCGGTGAAAAGCCAATGTGGTCTTTGTGACATTGTATCCTTGAAGCAAGGTGGGAGATGATTATTAATTTAGCTGTGAATCAAGCAGCACTCTACTGAAGCAGAGGGTTTGATGTCATATATAGTGACCTGTAAAAAAAGCTATCAGTACTATTTTTGAAATGTTTCCCAAAATACTTCTGCACAGTTGTGGCTACAGGGGCTTTAATTCCTTAGGGGCAGTTTTTGTGTTAAAGGAAGCACAGAAAACTTTCAACTCAATTATTGGTGTCCAAATCATGCATCATATGTACAGTCCAGTTTACCAGTATGATTATTTATATCACCTCTAAATGTGAATTTGAAGGGGTTGGCAGAACTCTGTGATTGTGCCTGGCACAGGGACCTTGGTCCCATGACCAGACAGGTCTTGGCTGTCCTCCGGGAGCTGTGCCAAGGCTGGGATGGCTGCTGGCTTCAGCCCACTGCACGTGCTGCATTGTGCCTGCTTCAGGGATCCCCACTGGTCAGAGACTGCTAGCCTTGTCATCAGAACTGGGGAAAATATGGATGTCTGACTTTTCTCTGGGATTTCTGCACATTTGTGAACTTCATTTGATCTGTTGCTGTAAAATAAAGAAAAGGATGATATGTTAGTTACAGTTACTTAATTTATTTCTGTTAAATAACAAATTTCTTACACCTAAAGGTGAAACATGGAGAAAATTTCATAGCAGGGAAGCTCCTGGGAGAGAAGCTCAGGGGAGACCTCATTGCTGTCTACAACTACCAGAAGGGAGGTTGTAGCCAGATGGGGGTCAGTCTGTTCTCCCAGGCAACCAGCAACAGAACAAGGGGACACAGTCTCAAGTAGTGCCAGGGGAGGTTCAGGCTGGATATTAGGAAGAAGTTCTTCACAGAGTGAGTGATTTGCCATTGGAATGGGCTGCCCAGGGAGGTGGTGGAGTCACCATCCCTGGAGATCTTCAAGAAAAGACTGGATGAGGCACTTAGTGCCATAGTCTAGTTGATTGGATAGGGCTGGGTAATAGGTTGGACTGGTTGTGCCAGAAAGGCACATGGAAATCTTCTTCAGTGCTGGATCTTTCCTAGGAATTTCTAGTGGAGATTTGATTTCTTTTTTTTTTTTTTTGTCTAATGCCATTTGTTCAGGTTTCTGATGCTGGAAGCTGTGGTAGAAATCCTTGATCCCATGGCAGACAGCCCAGCAAGGCATTAAGTCCCTGCCTTGACTCTGTTATCTAAAGAGTTGTATAGCTTCATCTCATTCACAATGCAATGTCGAGGAAAGACTTTGCTAAATATTGTCAAGATATGCAGTTTTATTTGTTTTATAGAAAGGGAACTGAGGGAAATGTTTGGGGAGGAGCTGAGCCAAGTTGTTAGGATTACAGTTTCTGGGAGGCTGAGGAGGAACAGAGAGGGCTCTTCTATGCTGCAGAGTTTCCTATGATGTTAGGTCATTTCCAGCTACCTGCCTTTCCAGATACTACTGCTAGTCTGACCTTTGGAATTCTCTGTAGTAGAGAAGATGGCTCTTTCAAATAAGGTTTGTGATACATGACCTGCAGCACGTTACAGATCTGTTGGATTCCAGAGTGGTAGCTTTCTGAGGACACAAGTGTGCTGCAGATACACATTACCATGAATGCCAAGAACTGCATCTTTCAAAACTTTTGGTAGGAAAAATGATGCAGATAGATGAGGATGAGGTCAGTGGTTGTGTTCACTGAGTAACGTATATCCACAAGTCTGTTTTTGGCTGCAGATGCCTGGATAGCTATCTGTTCAGGGGCCATAAACTGGATGGACTTGTGTTTAGTTTGTGTTCGGGAGAAAGCCTGTCGGAGGTACAGCACTCTATTACATACCCTTTTACTTTTCACATAAGCAAGTGAGTTATTTCTGGCAGAAAATAAGGGCATCTTTAAGTCTTGAAGAGATACATTTTTGTTTGGTGGTGGTGGAAATGCATGTTTGGAGCAGCTCTTGCAAAGGAAGCATGACATATTTCCCTGTATTGCAAAAGCAGCATCTCTTCACTGTGATGGTGTAGTCAGAGTACACTGCTGAACCTGCTCTTCCCTTGGAAAGCAAAACCAGTTGTTTAATTTACTTTGCTGAGAATAAGATCAGGCTTAGCTTCTGTAAACCACTGCTAAGGGCTGCCATTTTCCTGTGATATACATCCTGTGGTTTCTTCATGAACTCGGTCGCATCCCTGAGGTGCAACCAAACCCTGAGGTACAGGTAACTGCTGGCTTTTGGAGACCTGTCACCTGTGGGTCTTTCTGTGGCAGAGCTTGGTGCAGGCCTTACCTGGAGTGAGCAGTGGGACATATTTCAGAGCATCTTTCTCATCATGTGCAAAACATAAGGAAGGGAGAGTAATCCAAATAGGAGAAGCAGCTGGTATGTCCTGTTCTCCGTCATGGAACAAAGAACAGGTAGGGACCAAGAAGCATACAACTTCTGCAAAGGCAGATGATGGTGTTCTGCTTCCAAATTAGCCTGGTTTGTCACTCAGCTATTATAAAAATATCTGCATGTAACTGGAACAGCATGAGCATTGTAGTGTATCACAGCTATTACCTCAAGCCTAGCTAGCAGCAATTTAGTGATGAAAGTAATGCAGATTAAATAAAATCCCATTTGTAAAATTTCATTTAAAGATCTTAAAATAAAAGCAAATATCACTGTGTGTTGTGTTTTTCTCTTAATGAAATCAGCAAGTCACATCTGTATTTTGTTAGGTGCCATGACTTTGCTATCAGGCAGTGCACTTGCCATCACAGCAAATGTTTTGGGTAGGGGAGTGGAGAAAATCTGTAGCCAATCTAAGTGGCATGTTTGCGTTTACAGTTGGAGGCTGCTCTGAGTTTTTATGAACCACCTCAGGTGTAGCAGCTGCAGCTTCTTTGGGAGGATATTTGCTGTGATATTAAGAGGATGGCAAGTTGAGAAGAACAATGAGCTCACATTTGGCTAGGATTTACCAGGCTCTGTTATGGGCAGAATGATGTATATTACATGGACCTAACTCCCTGATATAATTTTGTCCCATTTAATGCCTGTATTTATGGTCATTGCTCCATCCTTCCTATACCATGTGGAAGAAAAGCAGTTCTGATAATATATGTATATATTAAGAATCTAATTCAAGTTCTTTCACTGGTGAAGCTACTGTGGCTTCTCTCTGCTTCTTTTTGTTATTGCAGAAGTTTAAGACGTTTACATGTATTCTGGGTTGATTACAGCCAGAGCAGTACCAATTCCTGGTAGGTTTCTAAAGCCTGTAAAAGCTCTGGTGAGGAAATTCCTGCAAATGAAAAAAAAAAAAAAAAAAAAAAAAAAAAAGGCTGCCATTTCTCAACAGCAGAAACTTGAAATTCTGCCTCATCAATTTCTGCCCAGGCTTCACAGTAAAACACAGCCTTGAGAATTAAAAGCTTTCTGTTGTGAAATGTCTGAAGTCAGGTAGCCTGTTTGTCTGGGAGGTGGTAGAGTCCGAGGCCCTTTAAATGCCACTGCATTGCCATTTTATTTATTATTCATTCAGTGAATGTATCAAATAGCTACAGGCACCCATCTGTCATTTTGAGGCCTGTCCCATCAATTCGAACACGCAGCTGCACAAAGGGACGGCCTCTCAATGTACTCACCTCTGTCCCCGGCCTCCTCAGCAGTCAGGAAAATAAAAATAAAGGCTGATAGACGAGTTGCACTCACAGGCAACTATTTTGCTTCTTTCTTCTGGGTTTCATGATGGCGTTTAACCCTCTCCTTTCTCTAAAGAGGCAAGAAGCAAGTGACAAGTGTCTCCCAGGGCATTTAGCGAGATGAAGCTTTTGATGAATCCATATACGCTTTGCAACCTTTGAACTCAAAGTGCTTTGCTGCCTGTGCCCCAGCTCCTTTGTGTGCTGCTAGCCTGGGTGCGCTATTTGGCCTCAAGGCTAGATGCTGGCTCTGGCTGAGTTTCACAGCTGTCAACAGCTGTTGAGTTCCATTTTGAAACGAGTGAAGTGGCCAGACTTTTCTAGTGTTATTCAAAGGCTGCATTGTGGGTTTTTTTCAGATTAGTGAAAAACACCTTAACTGGTCTCTGCCTCAGACAACCTGGCAGATTGTAATTAATTTGCGTTTTTCCCTGACAGTTGTGTTATCATAGCAATGCTTTTAACTGAGGCTCAGAAGATTTTTTTATTATTATTTTGGCATTTGAAATGAGCAGAGATCAAGGGAGAGGCTTTCAGTGCCACATCTATGCAATCTGTGCGGGATGTATTTTTGCTCAGGGCTCAAGATATATAGTTAAAGGTACAGTCCTTTTAGTCCATCTCTCTCCTTCCCTCCTGTTCTTGTGCAGTGCAAGTGCAAATGAGAATGACTTCACTGAAATCTGCCAACAGTTAAAATCTTCCTTCAGATCCTAAAATAATTCATCCAGATTTCAGTCATGTTGAGCTCGTTGTAGGGCACTGGAGAAACGTCTGAGCCACAGACAAGGATACAATTTAATGTGCTTTTTAAGCTCATATTCACAGTTAAAATTGACTTTGTGACTCTCCTTGCCTTTCTAATCTTTGCCTAAAGAAATAGGTTTGTGAATACATGCAGTCTAACTAACATCTCTGTTTAAATCTGAAAACCTATTCTAGGGAGAATTTTTTCCAGTTGCTTGGTCTTGTTACCCAGAATCATGTCTCTTATAGAGTACCCTATTATTTATGACAACAAGCAGGATGATGATCAGCATAAAACCATAGAACCAATACAAGTGCCTCCTACAAAATATATGCTGAGTGTATCCTGAGGCATTAAAGAAGTCAACTGGATCAAGGAGTAGCTACTACTTCTCAGACATCTGGTAAAAGCACAGATTGATTCTGAATGTCCTCCAGCAATGGAGTAGTGCTATAGCAACCCCCCAAACTAACCAGTATTGTGAAAACATCTGCTGATTTTTATATTCACTGGGGAATGTATGTGACAAAAAAATGTTGCTCCCTCATTTACAATTGCCTGGACTGCTTTTTAATTAAGGCTAGGAGGTGGAAGTTGGGTAACAGCAAAAGTTTTTCACATTAACAGAGTTGTAAAAATATTTGGCTGCTTTTATTTATTTTGAGAACCAATGTGAAATGTTTGACTGTACTTCCCCGAGAGCTGTAACTTGTTCTACTCTTCCTCAAGCAGCTCTACTTTGCTTGGTCTGTTTCTGCAGTGTTAAGGGTCTCTGATGTGGCTGTCAGGCTGTGTCAGCAGGATTCTCCTGCTGCTCTCATCTTCAGAGGAAGATGAAGGAGAAGATTTTAACAGTACAGGATATGGAAATTTTTCAAAGAAATGGTTCTGCAGTGGTTGGAGCCCTGGCCTCAAACATCAAGATCCAGGGTGCCTTCCCCTGTGCTCTTAACTCCATTTGCTAAAACTCATCATTCTTCTTTAGGCAGCTCCTCTGTAACCTCTGCTAAACTTCAGTGAGCAGCAAAAGACAAGTTATGCTGTTTCTCTTGGGTATGAATATAAAGGTTGAACTGAATGTGTCTTCACTGGGTGCTTTTACACCTGGGACTCCTTGGGTGTGTTTGGGCCTGTGCACCCGGGGCTTGTTGTGTGCACCTGGGGCTTGCTGTGTGCACCGGGGCTTGTTGTGCACACCTGAGACTTGTTGTGTGCACGCGGGGCTTGTTTTGTGCACCTGAGGCTTGTTGTGTGCACCTAATGAGGAACTAATTTGGTTCAGCTGTTGAGGAGCTGCCTCTGTTCAATCTGCCATTTTTGCCTTGTTCTCAGTGGTGAAGGGAGCATGCAGTCCGTTTCTTGAGGTAGCTTCAGTGGGCCTGCTCAGCAAGAAAGTATCTCCTGCTTCTTATCGGAGGCTGTGGTGTCTTTGCAGAGGGTGCTGGAAGGGTGAGTGTTGGAGCAGGGAGCTAAGCTCTTCTCAGTGATGTTCAGTGATAGGACAAGGGGCGGTGGGTGTAAGCTGGAGCATGGGAGGTTCCACATGAACATAAGGACTCACTTTTCACTGTGAGGGTGACAGGGCACTGGAACACGCTGCCCAGAGAGGTTTTGGAGTCTCCTTCACAGGAGACATTCAAAACCCACCTGGATGCATTCCTCTGTGACCTGCTTTAGGTGATCCTGTTCTGGCAGGGCAGGTTGGACTAAATAATTTTTCAGGGTTCTGTCCAACCCCTAACATTCTGTGATGGCAAAACATCTGGAGAGAGCAGAAAATTTAAGATTTGTACTGTTGGATAGTGGAACCTTCTGTGAATACCAATGTGTTTGCAAAATATTTGAGGTTTTCAGTGGCAAACTGCTTTTCTTTCATTTTTTTTCCTCTTTCAAATGGAAGTCAGCTTTCAGCTGATATAGATTTGTCCATTCTGGGATACAAAATCCTGCTTTCTGCTGTGTGCTATTTTTCCTGAATGCCACAGGAAGCTTTATTTTCCCCTGACAGCTAGCTAAAGGGCACGTTTGTTTGACAACTCCTTCATCAGTGGAAAAAGTAGGAAAGACGTTAATCTAAAGCTATCTGCAGCATGGTAGTGCCAAGGAGCTCGACTGTGTACTTTGGAAAGCAATAGTGAAAGCATCTTTCAGTGCTGTGGGGTTAACGGGGGAATCGAACTTCTGCACCTTCTAATGCAGGGTCTGTTTTTGGAGAGCTGCTTTTTAGGAATGTATTTGGTGTAAGTGGTAGGGGATAGGGAGGTGGGCAGGAGGAGCGTGGAGAAACCCCAGATGTGAAAGAAGCGTTCAGAAGTCAGGAATGGTTTGGGGTTGCACAAGGTTACCTGTAACTGCTGGGAGCGCAGGCATTGTAAGTCCTACTCTCAGGATGTAGTCTAACTTTTAATAATTCATGTTGTAGCATCACGTGGAGGCCTGGGCCAAGGTATTGTGCATGCACTGCTGCGAGACAGTCCTTGTGCTGAAGACCTTTGCTGGGAAGGGAAACTACATTGGTATTCTGCATGCGATTTGTTATTTGCTCTGTGGGACTTTTCATAGTCTCGGTGGGACACTGTGTGAATGTATGATAAGATGTGTGCCTTCAAGGGACATCAGTCCTCAGGTGACCAAAATAGACGTGTACTTGCTGTAGCTGAAGGGGTGAATGGCCCTTGGACGTTGATAAGATTATTCGTATGTCAAAGTGTAGGCATGTGGCTTACGCTACTATGAAATGGGAAAATAAGCAAAGAGAAGCGAGGGGAGAGAGACAGTGGAGGATTTTGAACTTATTGTGTACACCAGCTTAAGGCACAGCCTGAAGTACCAGGAATGAAATCCTGCTTCCTCTGAGGGCTTTGTAGTTCTGTGACTGACTTTAGTTGAGTCAAGGTTTCCCAAGTCTTTGTTTTCTTTTGTACAGCCTTTTATTATGATCCTGAGCAACTGGAAAGGTTTGAGGTTCTGCAGATAAATCCTTTTCAGGCATTGACTTTTCTTGACAGTTTTAAATGTCAATCTGTTCTTAGCTGGTGGATTAGTGAGGCTTATTACAGACTATGTTAATTTAGTCTGTATATGTAGATCTGCATTTGTAAGCAGCATGGAAACATGTGTTAACAGTTTTACATAATGACAGGTAAAACACTCATCAATGTTTCCGCTGTTGATGAGAGAAATCTGAAAGCTTGCCCTCAGATTCTTTCCTGGGCAGGCAGAGCCCTCCTGCTTTAGCAGGTGATCAAGAAAGCCCTGCCCTTGTGGAGAGAGGGAGGAAACTTCCTTAGGTATACTGACAACACAGTCAGTGAGTATTCTCTGTGTCGTCTTGACAAGTCTACCTAAGATGAGACCATCAAATCTGATTTACATTAAAATGCAGTATTTGAGGTTTTATTAATCCTTGTTTGCACCTAAGGCTGATGTTACTTACTGCAAGAGAGTGCTTTAGTGTTTACAAAAAACCAAACCACAACATAAGCCAGTTCCCAGACTTTAATTACAGGGAATGCTGGAAATGAACCTTGATAAAAAGAAATCTGTGCTAGTTGTGGGGAGAAAATGAAGGGAAATGATAAATTCTTCAGTGACATATATTTTAAAAAGTGGATTCCTTTGCCAGATTTATTTTTACACCAGGAAGAAACTGTGCCTTTTATAGATGATGAGCTTGTGCTATTCTTTGCAAGACAGTATTATTGGTATTCAAAAGAGAGCAGACTAAACAGAAAATGTGAGTTAGTAGTTTCTGCAAGTTAAAGTGGAACAATCCCTTGTAATACTTAATTAGATTAAGTGAAATCTTCACAACTTGGAGTGCTTATTTTCAATATGCATGAGGTGCAAACTGTATCCTAATTTATAACACCATTTTTGCTTTGTGACTTGTAAGAAAACTTCGGTACAAAAAAAATGTTAATTTTGGAAAATAAAAAGACTGTCAGGCAGGGAAACTGAGTGCTAGAGCCTCTCTTGTTTGTGAATGATTTGGAATAGTCAAGTTTCTCATGGTTAGGCAAGAGCAATAAAGAGCTGTGCATTTACTGACGGAGGTGACAGAAAACAATCCAGATTTCACTCCTGTGACTTTGAGATAATAGGAGTGAAACACGGAAGTGTTTGTTTAACTTTGAACACGTGAAGAGAACAAATCTGAGTAATGCAATGCATGTGGGGTTTTTTTTTGTAGTCTCATTGACAATGTCATTCTGCTTTGCAGACTGGGAATTAAAGGCAAAATATTCCTACTTGGGGCTTCTGCCGATTATGGGATAGGAAGCTGAAATCCACACCACTTTTTGTGTGACAGTGCTAAGGAAAGAGTTCTTTTGGTGTAATGCCAGAACAGCTTATCCCAATGAGGCACATTATTACTATATAAAGTCACTCCCTCTGCTCCACTTGAAACTCCTGCATTATTTTTTTTCACTTGCCCTCGGGATTCTTCATAGAGTTTTAAAGAAACAATCCACATAGTGACTTGGAAGAAGAAATCCAATAACAATGGTTTTGTTTGTTTAGCCCCTGCCCTGCACCTTGCAGTAGTTAACAAAGGGAAGGTATTGAAGTCAGTGTCTTGTTTTCTTTATGGCCTGTTGTAAATGTGTGGTACTTGTGTGTGGGTAAAGGGGTTTTTTGTTTTTAATAAAGTATGACTTGCCCTTACAAGATAGAAAGATGTAATGGGAAACCATGGCATGCTTAAAGTACTGTAGGATCAAGTGTTTCTGTGGCCTTTGTGCTGGTGGCAGGGGAAAGCAGAGCCAGGTGTCCTCACAGAGGCAGTCAGTTCCCCAGGATCCTGTGGGGCTCTGCAGAGGACTGCTGTGTCTTGTACTTATTTTGCAAGAACGTGTAGCAGAGGAGGCCAATACAGGCTGTGCTTGGGTCATGAAGTCATCTCTAGAAGGGGCACCTTACAGCTCTGTTAGTGTGGTTGTTTGCCAGAGATGGTGCTCTGCAGGTCTCTACAGAGGCAGAGGAAGTGACCTTGGATTCAGTAATACTTACCAGGAGTTTGACTGTTTAGCTGTGCTCTTTTAAATATAAACATCAGCTCAAGACAATGAATAGGTCTGGAGTTCAGTGGTGCTGAGTCTTGCCTTGCATAAAGTTTTCTCTGTGCATTACTTTTGGTGTCAGGGGTGTGCTGATGACAGTATCTGGTTTGCCTTCACTGATATGGATATTGATTCATTCCTACTGAGATTCAACTGACCTAGTCTTATTGTGCTTAATTTATCTGACAGTATGCATTTGTTTTGATTTGTATATTTATTTATTTAAAAAATGACAGTCACTTCCTATTCCAAAGAAACAGCATTACCTTGGTGCTAATTACACATCCCTGTGTCTGTGGTACCAGTGGAGCAATGCAATGTGTGTTAAATGCAAACCTTGAGAAAAGATCTTTGTAGCCTTTGTATTCACCATGTAACAGTATCTAAATGAACCTGGCTCACATGATGCAATGCAGCACAGAACACCTGTAGTCTATGAAGTTAATAGATGAGCTGGAAGAATAGCAGCTGAATTTAAGCTGCTAAATTAGTTTAGCAGGGGGAGATTGTAAAACATTTTTCATAGACTGAAACGAATTACTCTAGGTTGTGATGCCCATGACCTTTAGACATTTCTGAAAGGAAAGTATAACCTGCTCCCATGAGAAGAAAGTCCCCATCACAAAAGACACCTTTTACATTATTCAGGCCTTTGGTGTGTGTGGGTAAGTCATTTTATTTGGAAAAGTTGGTATGATTTCAGCACAAGCATGCCCTCTGCTTTAATTCAGTCTCCCTGACCTAAGTTCAAACCCATCACACGTTGTAGCAACTGCAAATAATTCCTTTGTAAAGATTGTCAGAAGTGAAATGAGGTTAAGTCAAACCCCCTCAGCTCTGCAGAGCCAGTGCATGTGAAGGGGTTGGCTGACAATTGCTGGCCAGAAGTGTCAGTTTTAAATCGTCCTTGAAAGAGTTGTCATCCTCAGTCAGATGTTCAGCTCAATGACAAGGAAATTAGAGATCTGCCTACAAGAGCTGATCTCAGCTTGAAAATGCTCAACAAGAGGGTGAAAGTTCACAAAGTTAATTTAAGAAATGTGACTTTGTGTCCATGCAAATGTTAATGGCTAATACTACGAGCTACCAATTTTTATCTTCTGACTTGGCCGTACAAGGTCAAATTTAAAGAGTATTCAGGAATTAGGCATGCAGCCTTTTCAAAGTCTAGGAAGGGCTAAATGATAAGGTCTGCCTAACCACCAGCAGGACTTGGGTCTTCAGTGTGACTGAATAGTAGGGTTTGTCAGCAGAGAGCAGGTTCTTAGCTTGTACCTGTGAGATGCCTAAATACTTGTGAAGATGATTCAGTCAACTCTGAGCCCACACAGCCTTTTTGTAAAAGCCTTTTTGGTTTTGGGTTGGTGTTTTTTGGGGATGAGATGTGTTCAGTGCTTTTTGGATTGTAGATTTTATTGTGAAACATGGTTTTGAAAGTCAGTGGGTTATAATGTGTTTACATTAACAAACAGTCAATACGGAGGGCTTAAGTAGGACTTTGCATAGGTGGTGGTCTCACCCTCTGAGCAGACTCACAACTGATGAGTTTACATTGAGCTTAACTTTTTCCTGGCATTCACTCAAAGGTTAATATTTAAAGCTCTAAATCCTGCCTGTATTAAGAAAGGAGAGAAGTATGTCTGTGTCATTGTATCACTATAGTTGCATTGGTCCTGGCTTTCTGAAGTTGTCTCCTGTCTTGCCTTATTCTAACTAGAGTTAAAATCTCCCACCTTATCTCCAAAAGTGCAGCAGAAATCAGCCAGATGAGTTATCAGTGAGCAGAAGCCACTGGCAGATGGGGCAAATGGAAAATCTTTTTTTTTTTTTTTTTTATTAGAAACCAAGCCAACAAACTAAAAATGTTTATAGAGTTTAGTTGTAATCATGTAAAACCTGCGTGAACTTTACTCTCTAAAAGAAAGGGGAAGCTAAGGGGTAGGAAATACTACAGAGGACTTTCTCTATTTCTGAATAATCAGACTATTTGTCATACCTTTTCTGCATAAGCATAGACTAATGAGAAATGTCTCTGTGCAGTTTATACACCTACGTTTAAGAGCTTCTCAGCAACGTATTTTTCAAAGTTAAGTTTGACTCCCCTCTCGGTGACCATTGATTTAATTTGTAAGAGAGTCTGGAAAACTTTGTCATTGATATTGTGCTGCTACCATTACTGCCTGTTGGTCCTGCAGTAAAAGGGTCTGCATACATTGCTTTTAATTCAATGCCTTAGAGGCTCAATCAGCCCAATTTCTGAAACCCCGCTTGACAGTGAAGCTGATTAAATTCTGTTGGTATCTAGGCTGTGCAGTGGGTTCAAAACCTAAGTACAATGTCATGCTTTCATGGAGGTTATTCTACTGAATTGTGAGGCGCTAGACTCCAGTTGCTTGCTTGCTAGACTCCAGTTGCTTGCTTGCTAGACTCCAGTTGCTTGCTTGCTCCAGACTCCAGTTGCTTGCTTGCTAGACTCCAGTTGCTTGCTTGCTAGACTCCAGTTGCTTGCTTGCTAGACTCCAGTTGCTTGCTTGCTAGACTCCAGTTGCTTGCTTGCTAGACTCCAGTTGCTTGCTTGCTAGACTCCAGTTGCTTGCTTGCTAGACTCCAGTTGCTTGCTTGCTAGACTCCAGTTGCTTGCTTGCTAGACTCCAGTTGCTTGCTTGCTAGACTCCAGTTGCTTGCTTGCTAGACTCCAGTTGCTTGCTTGCTAGACTCCAGTTGCTTGCTTGCTAGACTCCAGTTGCTTGCTTGCTAGACTCCAGTTGCTTGCTTGCTAGACTCCAGTTGCTTGCTTGCTAGACTCGTCTTCAAAAGGGTATGAAAAGATTCATGTGGAGCTGGGCAGCAATTGAGCTCAGTAACTGCAACAAGATCTACAGACTTCTGTTCACATGGAGTTCTTTAAGCATGCTTCTTGCTGTAGTAACAGAGATGGCAGCTAGGAAAATAATCCAAGCAGCAAGGGAATATTGGGTTGAGGCAGAGAGAGAGAGGGAGTGCATTAGCAAATTAACACATACACTTCAGTGCAAATTTCTGTTGGATTTTGCAGTATAAGGAAATGCAGTAAAATGTCCCAGAATGGATTCCTTGTAATTAGAATGCAAGCGAATTATTGCTGGCTGCCCTCTAGATTGCACACATACAATGCTCAGGGTCTAACTTTGCCTATGTTTTTCAAGCTGAATGATAGAAAAGGCTGCAGATCTTACTCATTATTTAATTTGTATGTTTATAGGCCTCTTGTGGATCTTTGTGGCTTTGAGATCATCTGCATTAGCTTTGATATGACATTTTCAGGCTTATCTAAGACACAACTGAAGGATTCATATCAAGAGAACTGATTCTTCCATTTCCAGTGCCACAGAATTGCACGCTCCACCTTTCCATTACAAAGACTGCCTGGAAGTGTCCTAGATTACTGTTATTATTTTGATTAGAAAAGCAACACTCCTTTTTACTCCCAATTGCTCTCATAAATTATACTAGGAAATATCTGTCAAGTAATAGGAAGCAATATATCCTTTGAAACGAAAGGGATGGAACTGTTAAAAATAATCCACTCCTCAGTAATTGCAGCATACTTCTCCAAGCCTTGCAGTCAAGGCATTGAGCCAGAAGAATAAGATCTGGGTAAACAGGAGACAGGGATTTTACCTCTTCATTACCTAAGGTAATGTTTGTGGAAAATGGTAAGCCCATAGTAATTTAGCCCAAAGGAGGTACAGAGGTCTAACAGAGCTCTTCCTTGAGAGAGATTTCAGTGGCTCTTGGTAATTTCTGAGTTCTGAGAAAAACTTAGTCCGGTGCACAATCGTGGAAGTCAGTAAAGTTCATCTTTTTGTAGGATTGCTCAGTAGTGGAGCAGTCTTGCCTTAAAACAGATGTGCTGAACTAAAGCCCAAAGATTTTCTTGAGTGAATCAAGAGCATCTCCACGAATGAAGAATACTGAGCTATCTTTCCCAAGTGTTGGCTGTTGTAAATCCACGCACTTCTGACTGTATATATGGTTTCTGGTTTTCACTGACTTTCTAGCAGGAAACTACTTGCCAGAAACTTGGATATCTGATTCTAAGCCTTTTATTGCTGCCAGTAGGAAAGACCAAATGCTTTCCTATCATCATGTGTGAATAGAATTAATTCCTATCCTCAGTCATTTCTGCTCTCAGATAATTGAAGAAAACATGACTAGGATAGCCTGTTAGCAAAGGTAGGGGAATGGCAAGTGGTCACTATAGATTAACTGCCCTGGGTGACCAAACCTGCCAACGTAGCTGTGCAGTGCTCTAGAAGTAACTAAATCCTTTGCAATGGTTTCAATGTTTAGGGCTATCCTCACAAAAATGCTTTGCTTCTGTGTTTCTACAGTGTAAAAGGGTGGCCAGATTTATCCAGAACACTTGTAAATTTTGAGCTCTGAGCTCCTTTATGAAAATAGTTGGTTTCTGTCTAACCCTACAATTTTGTTCTGTGGAACTGGTGAAACAGACTCACTGACACTACAGTTGAGAATATCTGAAATAGCTAATGGGATTCTGAAACTCAAAGTTCCTCTAGTGTAGGAATTTTTTTCCCACTGTATTTAATAACTGTATTTTTTTTTGAGTTCTTAGAACTGCAAGCAGATGCAACATTCTTCTTTTTGAGTGAGGGTGATTGTTGAAGAATGGGTTAAAGAGAGAGGACATGGACCCCTAGAAGCACTGCACAACCCAGGCTTTGACGGTGATCGAGTAAATAAGTTGGTAAGCTTGGGCTGTTAGCATAACTATAGGCTGAGCCGGATGTCAGCCAGGACAGCAAGCCTTCAAGGACGGTCTGTCCTTGAGAACTTGGTAAACAAACTGCCCTGAAAGACAAGAGGTGGGGACCACTGTGAAAGACCATAGGTGGAAGGAGTATGTAATCAGGACCCTTTATGTTAGAACCAATAAGATTGTGCCGGGCAGGTCCAGGTTGGTTATAAAGTCTGATGCCACAAAAATAAAGTGGGACTTGTTTTATCACTCATATTGAGTTGGTCATTTATCCGAGCCGCGGGGAAAAAGTTCCTCCGCCCACAGGTGATGTAGACTCCAACTCAACAGGCTAACTGGGAAGCAAACCTTAGCCACATGATTGTGTGAAACCGAGGAGGGATTTCCCTGAATTAATCTGAAAGATGCAATAAAAAAGTAGGAGGAATTTTTCTAAGCATGAGAAAATGCACCAGTGAAATGATTTCAATATGGGGAAAATGGATTTGCCTTTCACATTGTGGCTTTACAGAAATGAAATTAAAAAGTGGTTCTTTTATAGCTATGTATTTAGTTTGTAAACAAACCAGATGCCATTCAGTCTCAGTCCTCTTGTAATTGTAACTGATGCAGGTTGACCTTTTGCTCCAAAATTCGAAATCAAACTGCAGCTCATCTCTACGGACACATGAAGATCCCAGAACAAATGATAAGGTACTTGGAAATGATATCATAGTTTACATGCAGTTGTACATAAAAGATATAAGGTCAAAGCAGCATCTAAATTCAGTTCTTGGTTTGGAGGAAGGCTGCACTTCTTGTGTCTGACAGAGCACTGGGAGTTGATTTTACAGGTAGCTTCATTTTTTATTTTTAGTTGTGTTTTTTCTTTTTTTTTTTTTTTTTTTTTTCCCCATTCTCCAAAGTAAAAAGAATTCGAAACAACATAAATAACTAAAGAGACAGCCAGCGAATTTTAATTGGAACATAGTATGTCTCAGTTTCTAAGTGCAGTCATCAAGAAGCCATGTTTGCAAAGTGCTGTAGGAAGATCTTTCCCTAGGTGTCTACGGTACATCTAACCCCCCAAATCTCTTCTAATTCTAACTAATGACTCACTGATGTCAGGGCTATACAGATAAGAAAATGTTTCTGAGCCTGTGGGGTATTGGAGGGGTTTAGAGACTCTTACTCATGGTTTTTGACAACTCTGAAAATTGATTGTAGCTCTTTCATAGCCTTGTTTGTTGGCTTGGGCACAGCACTGCATGAACACTCTTGCTGATTAAGAGCTACAACCGTAGCCACTCAGTTTTAGGGATTTGGCTGATTTAATGTTTATGTACTCTTGAAGTGTGAAGTATCGTTTTCCACTCTAAACTGAAACTCGTACTCTTTACGTTACCTGCATCTCTGGGTGTGTGGGTGAAAGGATTCATCCCGTGAGCTGATTAGTGTCATTCCATCTGTTTACTTGCTTTTGTAAGAATCCACAGAATCTTTTCTACATCAAATATTTTAATTTCATTTTTGTTGAAGCAGGAGTAAATACTCTCTGCTAAGATGACTTTGAATCTTGGGCTTTGTGCACACATTTCTGGCTCATCCACTTTTGCATTTACCAACACTCCCAAGTCCTCCTCCATGGGGCTGCTCTGAATATTGATTTATATTAATAATATAATTATCACAGTATCACTAAGGTTGGAAGGGACCTCAAAGATCATTGAGTCTAACCTGTCAACACAGACCTCATGACTAGACCATGGCACCAAGTGCCACGTCCAATCCCCTCTTGAACACCTCCAGGGACGGCGACTCTAGCACCTCCCTGGGCAGCACATTCCAATGGCGAACAACTTTCTTGGTGAAGAACTTTCTCCTCACCTCGAGCCTAAACTTCCCCTGGCGCAGCTTGAGACTGTGTCCTCTAGTTCTGGTGCTGGTTGCTAGAGAGAAGAGACCAACGCCTTCTTGGCTACAACCACCCTTCAGGTAGTTGTAGAGAGCAATGAGGTCTCCCCTGAAGCTCTATAGGTATCTATAGGTTCTAAGATACATGAGAAAAAAGGTTAGGAATTTCTTATACTAGTTGGACCTGCACTGTTGATTACTGACTGTGGCCTTTTCCAGAAGCTATGACTGACACTTATTTGAAGTAGTTTACTTCTTGGCATGATGTTGAATGAATCCTCACTTGTGCTGAATTAAGTTTTCACATCTGATGGCAGAAAGTGCAGGACCAATTGTGTAAAAGCTTCGTAGGCATAGCATCCATTAAAATTATAACCAGTTCTCTTTCCTCCCCACCTCTCCCCCCCCCCCCCCCCCCCCCTTTCTGGTTTTCTTTAAGCTATTTAGCTTTTGGATTTAAAATAATAAAAAAAATTAATATAATGCACTTCTAAATTCAGGAAGGGGGGAAATTATGAGAAGATATTGCAAAAGCAAATACTCACTGTAAGCATTAAGTATTTCAAGTCCCTGTTAGGACAGGAGACATGTTTTTAAGGCACTTTGAGTCCTTCTCTGAAGATAGCTTCACTTTAAGTTTTACAAAGTTTATTTGCTATTTCCTGTATTGTTCAGAATTCTGTCTGTAAACTTAATCCTTAACCCTATACTTTTGTAGAAGTACTACATTAAAAATTTCACACTGAATTAGTCTCAGTGTGTTTTGTTCAAGTTGATTACCAGTAATTTTCTGGATGATCTGCTTGGAGTGAAGGTGTTAGAACTATAGTTTTTCTTAAGTACTATTCAGGGTTGTACAACAATGCAGGTTTTGATCTGGTATAAGAAAAGCATCTTGCTTATGGGGTGTGGTAAAGCAATTCTTAGCACTTGGATAGCAGTTAGGATCTTCTGAGCAAAGTAAAACCTTAAACTAATCCTTCTAAGCAATCCTGTGGGAATCATCTATGTTTGCATTTTGCAGTAATGCAGAAGGAGCATACCACATGACTCACCACAGGCTAGGCAGCAAGAAAGTGGTAAAGTGGGGATTAAAATTTGAAAGCTCCTGGCTCTCAAGCCTGCACTCAACCCACTAGATATCAGCGACTCTTCTAATCAAACCTCTGAAACAATAATATCTTACCATCTGCTGTGCAAATTTCCTTGGGGAACTTCAAGACACTCTCTTTTTACATTTCAGGCTCTCTGAAAATAGTCTTAAAAAAAAAAAAAGCTAGAAGTGAAGGAAACACGTACACAAGTCATGTATTTACTCCTGTGGTGTGTTGTTGGAATTGGCTCATTCTGGAGGAAAGGAAAAGGTGTCTTTTACTTCTGTAGGAGACATTTCAAGTTTTCATTGTTAGGCAAAATGTTGGGGTTTTTTTTATGATGAAAACAAAAGGGAAAAACAATGGCTTAATTATTTCTGTCTTCCAGTTGCCTCTGTCACACTCCTTTTGATTCAGTGACTTGCTAGAATTCACCCATTGGCACAACAGCTATTTTTAGACATGTTGCTAGATTTCCAGTAAAGCTCACTGGTGCATACAAATTATTCATTTAAGCATTGATTTGAAAATAATATTATATATATATACATGTCTGTAATGGTGTGTCAGGAAAGCATTAGATGTAGTCCTTCTGCAAGCAGTAATTGTGAGCAGCAGTTTATTGGGAGATCAGGTTTGAATGACAACAGAAAATGCAAGCCACAAAGAAAAAGAAGCAGAATTCAAGTGCCTGTTCTGTGCTGGCATGCAGAGGGTCCCTCAAAACACCAGCTTACCTGCAACAGCAACAGCCTTGGAGCTGTATATTAGAAAGCTAGCTGCAAGGAGCTGCACTAAGACCATATCTACTGATCAGTTGTGGGAACGTGTGAGAGCGACTGCAGAGGAAGATCTGAGCTGGTGAGAAGCCATATGTCACTATGCAGTGTATGATACCTGGGACACCACAGACATACAGGGCAGGTACAGAGATACAGGTGATGATGCCATTGCTTCTCTGATCTTATGGATGTGGTTTACTTAGGGTTATGGTATGCCTGCCTGGTACTATGAAATCTCCTCAGTGGGCCGTGGAAGCTACATGGCCTTATAAAGTGGCACTGCATGAAGCCAATACATGATGTTTCTCCCTATGGCAACAAGCAGCAAAGATGTTTCCCAGAGGTTGTTTCATCTAGAAACCATGTGCTCTGTCTATACAATACCTAAGACACGAAAGACCTGGTGTGTGTTTGGAGCTCAAATGGCATCATCTTTACCTGTGCAGCTTACTAGCTGCATGAGGTACCTACAACTGTGTTGCAAGAATTTGTTGGTGTCTTCCAACTCCATGGTGGGAAACCTGCTCTGAATGTTCTTGACACCTAAGCATCACCCATGCTTTGAAGACTATCAGATACTGACTGCTTGCATATTGTTTGGACAACATGCTACATAATAAACTAAAAAAAATTACTGATACAGGGCAGATGGATTTTTAAAGGGGTTGGACTGTACATATGTGCATCTGTTTCTGCTGTCACTAACTGTTTTATTTATGTCATTTGCGTGGCCTCCGATAAGATAGCTACAAACTAGAGTTGTGTGGGTTTATTTATGTGTTTGTGTTTGTTTCTTGTCTAGAGTGGTGGTTTGTTTTGTCAAAAGGTGTAAACCAAAATACTTTCCCAGCCAACCCAAATAAAATGGAAAACTGTCCTGATGATTCCACTGGGGAAAAAAGAGAAAATGCATGTGTAGGGAGGGATCGGGAACTAGAGGAGGGAAATCCTTTCTCTTTTAGGGATTAATGATCTGTAAATTCTATGCTAAAAGGCTCTATCCTAAACAGGAGAAAAGATCATTTAAGAGATGTGCTAGAACAGCTACAAAGTAAGAGGGGCTTTCTGTGAAGCTATGATGGGATACCACACAACTTGTGCTTGGCCTTGAAAGGAAAGTCTGTGAGTTGTGCTGTTTGTGTGGCTGGTCCACAGACTGTGTCTCCAGACAGGTGTTAGTGCAGCATGGGATGTTCTGACTTTTTATTTTTATTTTCTTTTTTATTATTTTTTTTTTAATGTGATTATCCCTTCTGGCTGAGAACTGTAGCTCCCATTTGCCTCTCATTGTTTTCTTTGGAAAGACATTTTTGTTATGAAATGGCTTGCTGGTGGATTGCAGCTGACTTGAGGGGTTAGTGTGTATAAAAAGAGGTGATGGGCTTTGTTCATTCCATTGCCTTATGTGAACATCCATTAGGAGGAAGTTGTTTTTCTAAAGATACCATAATCTTGTACTCTGCTGAGGGCTGGGTAAAAAACAAGAAAGAAAAAAGAAAAGAAAAGAAAAACTTGTTCTGCATGGGAGAGCACAGTGACCATTTCCTTTGGGGTGTTCTGTATGTGCTTTACCTTTAGGAGCCAATGCTCTCTCCTGACTAAAGGAAGGTGTCTTACAGTTGTGATCTGGGTTAAAAACAAACAAATAACAAAAAACCCAGAGCAAGTTGTGCTCCCTGGACTCCTGCATAGTCCAGGGTAGGTAGGATGAATAATTGCTCTTGTTCTCTGGAGCTGCCTATACCTGAGGCCTGACATCTTTCTCTGATTTTGGACTCAATCTTTTCTTCAGTGAAACCACAAGCTAAAGGATTTGACTGAGTGTAGTAATTACTGGCATTTCTAGAACAAAATACAGTGAATTTAGCTAGCTGGAAGTGATTTAGCTTTCCACTTCAAATGAATTAAATCCAATGTGATTTCAGAATGGGATTTAAAAAAATAAAGCTGAAGCCTTAATATTATTACATAGGAGTTTGGGTTCCCATGGCTATATGTGTGTGACAGTAATATTCAAGCCCATTTGAAATGGTGCAAATGCAACAGAGAGTTGGAACAGATCTATCATACTGGTTGCAATTGCTGCCCAAGTTTTAGCCCACAGGGAAGTACAGAAATGCTGGTGTAAGAAATATTTTAGTAAGGCACATGACCAATGAAAGCATTTTCACTTACTCTTGTTTATGAAGCATGGCTTCACACCAGCTCTCTAGTTCTTCAGACAGTAGTGTCTTCATTGTCCTGTTAAGGGACTGTCTGTAATTCTTACTCCCATTTTAACAAATTAGTCCTACTAGAATAGAGGGGAAATGTTCTTGTTTTTGTAGAGAGGCAAAGTCTTCCAAGTCGGAATCTGACTAAAATTGCATTGCATGATTACTATAGAAGTGCTGGTTTACTTCATAGCTTTGTATTGGAGATATTTCAACCAATCTATGGAAAGTATTTAAACAGGAAAATACATTGCAGGAAAAAATCTTGGACAATCTTGTTAAATATGTTATTTGGCAAGCATTCTCACAATACTGAATGACCTGGAGGGAAACAAATATACATAATGCATTGGGTTACTTGCCTTTACTGACAAATGCTGCCTAATACACTTTTCATAGAAAGAATTCAAATGCAATGTTAAACTACATTAAAGAAACATCATTAAGGTTGCAAAATAAAGCAATCAAGCATAAGGTTGTCACTTCAACCCTTATTCAGGCCCCTTGTGTGTATGCATTAAGATACAGTCTTTAATTACATGATCATATATTGTTGTTGTTTTCTTTCCTTCTGCCTCATTCAGAGAGCAGGATGAATAGCACTCACTAAATGAGCAGCTCTTCAGTATTGTGTCTTCCCCATTGTTCATTGTGTGGTCCCATCCTTTATTTATGGCACACTATTCAAGCTCTGCTCTGAAACGGAAATCTGAGTCTCCTCACGGGCTTTTTAACAGCGGTTGCCGCTGCAGTGTGTGAGAGCTTCACCAGCACTAATGATGACTTTATCTTCCCAACAAGCCTGTGAGATGAATCAGTGACAGCAACTCAGGGAAGCTGAAGCGAAAGAGATAAAGGTCAAACATCTTTTGCTAGCTTGGGGTGCTCAATTTGAGACCTTTAGCATCTGATTCTTTAGTTCCAATACTGCACTCTAACTCCCTACTATTCTAAGAACAGTTTCTGTAAACTAAGCACCTATGTCTGTATCCCTGCCATTCAGTTGCCCTTCCTATGAAACTGTCCTTTTGTGTCTAATTTAGTGTGGACCTCTCCACTACTCTCTCAGATGAGTTTCAGTGCTGGCACATGTTTTAGCTCTCTACAGCTGCACATGTCACTGCTATGTGTAGGAAAAGATGGAGCCTCTTTAGTGAGGAGATTATGCAGTGTTTTAAAGACTGAAATAGAATGCTTTCGTTGATTGTGTTCCATGTTAGTTCTTCAAAACTCATAGTCTGACCAACTTGAATTGACTTCCCTGAGGATAATGCAGAGAATATCTCTCCTCCTTGCATGCCTATTGAATTTCAAATGTTTAGCATCTCTAGGGCTTGAAAAGGAAAATTTAGCTGTTAAGAAGTGATGGTGTGGTAGGCAGTATTTGGCCTTTTGGCCTTTCTAGTTGTATGCAAAGTTTTCCTTTAAAAAGCTTGGGTAAGACAAATAATTCCAAGATGATCTGCCAGCTGAGCCCTTGATCCCTGGGAAGGTTCCCCCCCGATTCCAGGTGGGAAGTTTCACTCTGTCATTGAGTTACCTACATTCATGGTCAGGCGGAGGTAGCTCTTTACCTTGATTATGTAGCGGACAGGAGAGTGGAGGACACAATGGAGCATTGGAGGTTCCACATAAACGTATTGGGAAACTTTTTCATGCTGCCAGAACACTGGAACAGGCTGCCCAGGGGTATTGCAGAGTCTCCCTCTCTGGAGATATTCAAAACCCACCTGGATGTATTCCTGAGTAATCTGGTATAGGTGATCCTGCTCTAGCGGGTGGGTTGGACTAGATGATCTTTTGAGGTTCCTTCCACCCCCTAACATTATGTGAGCTCTTTTACATTCTGCAGTTTGCTTACTTGGTGTTCCCCCACCATTTCTTTTTTTCTCTATATAAGTGAATTATTCCCCCTTTTATTCTAATAAAAATCTGACTTCTGATCATCCTGGGAAAGCTCCTAGTAGGGAACACTATCTAGACAGATCTCAGAGTTCTGACTGAGGATCACAGAAGAAAATCCATATGTGTTTCTTTGCTGTGCTGTTAAGAATGGCTGAATTATTTTGGCTAAAGTTTGTATGTACTTCAAAGCAGCTAGAGGTCAAGACCTGTTATAAAAATATTTGGTATTGTGTGTATTGGCTAATCTTAGGAGGAAAGAAAGAACAGGCTCTTAAAAAGGGAAGATAAGAAATTTTACTAATGCAGGGAATTACCAACCATAACAATGGAAATGCCAGGCTTTCAGCTAGCATAAATGGCAAGGACTATGTGGCTGAGATGGTGCATTGATAGAGCAGCTGACAGTCTTGCTAACACATTTCCAAATAACTTCTATTAAAGATACAACAGTCCAAAAAAAAAAGTTATGTCATCTGTAAGAGCCCATTCTGGACACTACAGAAGTAATACAGCAGTGTGACAAGATTCTCTTAAATGCTTCAAGGACATGAGAATACACTGAAGAGCAGGTTTTGTCACAGTTGCTAATGAAAGTTGCATATTTTTATGTACATTTGCTCTCATCAGTTTAAATGCCCAGTTTGGCTCTCCCAAGCTGCTCTTTTACTTTGCTGGGGGTTATTTGTGGGGGGAGTCTGGTGAATGATTGTTTTTTAGCATTGCTGAGTGAGGTTGGTGATTGTGTTGTTGTAAAACACCTCAGCTGGGCAGAAGTTTTGATTGTGGCTTTTCTCCATTGGCTGGAATGAAGTGCCAGCCCTGATGAGAAGGCTTCATAATCCACGATTTGGTGAAAAGCAGATTCTTCAGGTCTGTATTCCTAAATTGAGTTAGCTGTCTATTCCTGTGTAGGGCTGCATTGATGGCAGTTTGGAGATGGGTGAAGAGATCTTGTTGTATAGATATTGTAATTACCTCAAGCACACTTTCAGGAGCAGATGTAAGTAGGTGAAGATATTTATTACATTATACAGCAAGGTTATATAATCTTTTTGAAAGCATAGGTGTCACATCATAATTGGCTATTTTCTGCTGGCATACATGTAATTAAGGTGTACAATAGGTCAAAATAACAAAACAATATTTTAACAAGTCCAACCAAATTCTGCCCAGTTTCTCTCCTTTGATTACAAGGTGTTTATGTTACCCTCAAAGAGAAAACGTAGCCCTCTCTAATTCGAGCAAAGGCAAATCCTCCCAATAGCCTTCCAAAGCCATCTGAAAATAACCTCTTCCCACAAAGAGAGATGAGAGGCAAAGAGAATGACTTCTGTAGGGAGTTTGGTTTATAGCTGAATTCATGTATTCTCAAGACATAGGAATAGGTTTCTACAAAACCTCTGCTGGTGTCTGGAACCATAGTGGAGTTCAAAATACTGCATCCTTCAAAGCAGAGACTCCTGCCTTGGCTGTCTGGTTCTAGCCTATGTGAAATACTGACTGTGATGAATTATCATAGCTGTAGCATACAGATTTACCCTCTCTGGAAAACAATCTGCCTTCTTAAATATATGAACAGACAGGCTGACAAACATCAGCTGTTTTCCCCTATAAGACATAATAGTGAAGCTGTTGAGCTGCATATATGAATTCTCCAGTGATTCTTACCAAATTCCTCTGTGGCAACGATTACCAATGGAGCCCAGTGGATGACAGAATAAGTTGAAGTGGCACAAGGACAGCCACGTTCTTCACTGGCTGGCCACCAAGTATGTATTTTTGCACTTGTGATTGAAGCAAGCTTGTCTAGTGTGACAGCCAGCGTGTCCACTCACAGCAATTCCAGTGCATCCAGGTTAGCCAGAAATTAGGGGTTAGATTTTTGAAGAAAAAGGCTGATTGTGTACTTAATGGTGTTGTTAGACTGCTTAGGTAAAAGTGCTCACAAAGCCCCTTAATGGTGGTGTGCTTGTTAAAAAAATCAGCCTCATTAAGCTGTGCAGCTTTTTGATACATGCTTCATTAAATCCACTTGTAGTTAGCTAACTCAGCGTAAGCGCAGAGCCAAGGATTTAGCTGGCCCTGGCCCATGGGTTTGTGTGTATTTATGTCTTTGGGGTGGACCTACCGGAATCCCTGTGCCTGTCTAGCTGTTGAAACTCCAGCAAGAAATCCTGTCTTCAAAGCCAGTAATAGCCAAGCATCTTGGGCGAGGGTTTCCTTAAACCCTTCTCCATCTGCTGACATACTGCGCACAGTTTAACTCGCACGTTGCAGGAGCACCTGTTATAGCAGACAGTGAAAAATTATAATCTACCAGTTGTAGCATGCGGTTCTATTCTGCATCATGATCACACACCCTAATGGGCTGTGTCACAGTGGGCTGCCTGTCATGCTTTGCACAGGCAGAGCCGCTGCATCTTGCCAAGAATTACAGAGTTTAATGTATAGTATTAGAAGCCTGTTATGATAAGCCTTGTGACTGCTGCTGGCAGGAGAGGACAATGAAGATTTTTGTAGTAAAATAAACGACTATCAAGGAATCTCATTTTTCAGAAAGTAGTTTGGGTGCCACGTGATACATCTTCTGGCTAGTTTGCCAAGTACTCCTGCATTTACTTGGTACCTGTTTGGAGAGTGGGAAAAGAAAACAATATATGGAGCAGGGCTTTGGGCTGTCTCCTCTCTGGGTACCCATGAATTCAGAAGCAAAGCAGTTCCTGTGCTCAGGTGCTTGTGATGCAGAGAAACTATAAAGTCCTCCTGACACTGGCCTGCTCCCTGGCACAGCCAGTTCTTGTCAGTAGCATCTAATGGTAGGATGGTCACCCTTATACGTCTAATATCTTAGGTATGGGATATTTGTCATGGTATCTGTCCAGCGATTTTAAGATGAGGGTTGAGACCCTTTTAGCCCAATCATACTCTTTTCAGGCTTGTTCTGTAGTTGTCACAGCTAGAAATTTTCCAGCTTGCCTAACTTATTTCTCCTTCTGGAAATAAAAAAATGCCCAAATGTCCTTTATCTGCTAGTGAAGTCCCTCTGTAGTGTAAAAGCTATCCTTTTTCTCACTGGGATGCAGAGGTTTTGGTAGTGCTTTGATTTTTTTTTTTTTTTTTTAATACTTCTCTCTGAGGGACTCCCATCTAGCCACAAATACAAAACAGCTCTTGTACCCAGCATAGTTTTAGTTAGCTCTGCTACAGTTAATGGCAAGAGGTAAGGAAGAGTCTTTGATAGAAGCAGTCTTCAAAGTTAGGTAGCTGGAAAAGAAGCAGTAGAGCAGAACTGATCCCCTCAAAATGTCACTGCTTGCCCTCTGAACAACAGAATCAGAGACCTCCTTGAATTGTGCAAGACTAGGAACAGCACAGTCAAAATTAATGACTGTGATAGCAGCAACAGAGAGGGCTGGTGTGCTGTGACTTGGCAAGAATGTGTCTCATGAAATGCAGTGAGGTGTCTTTTAGGAGCTAACCAGAAATCCTTGACTTGAATGGAGCCTTTCTCCTGGGGTTTTGCCATGAGACCTCTATGGACTCTTCTTTAGCAGTGGAAGGGGCTGGGAAGGTAGTGGCAGGACTAAAATAGATCTGAGATGTAGTAGTGCTGAGCAGCCTCCTCAAAACCTGAGCAATCACTCCACTTCTGGCTGTAGCTGCAGCCCTTCTGCTTGTATCCTTTCTTTTGGGGTTCCCTAGAGTCTAAAAATGCATCCAATTCACCTTCAAAAGGCAAAGAAGAGTGCCAAGTGCTTCAGAACTCTCTTCACAGATACATTTATTTCTTTATTCAGAAGATGGCTCCAAATGGTCTCTGTCAGCCACTGTTTTCTATCAACTGTTGGTGTTACTTAAGATTTATGAAAAGAGCAGAATTCTCTAGGAACCATACTGGGACAGCTCTTCATAAGCCTTTTGAAATAACTTCTTCTATTAGCTTTTCAATTTCTCCTGCTGGGATTATAATGGGTTAAACAATTTTAAAGCACTCTAAGTATTTTTTTTTAATGTAATTGAGAGCTTTTAATAGACAATTAGTAAAAGAGGTTGCTGCTATATTCTGCTCCAAACACTTCAGCAATAAGATGAAGGAAAGTGACTTTGTTGCATCTTGACTAATGGATGGCTGGCACTTGGTCTGGGACAGCTGTCTCTGAGTTTTGGGTGGAGCTGATTCCATTCATGTGGAAAAAACTTTATTTCCCTGCTAAGTTCTGTTGTGGAGGAACACAGTGTAGAAGGAAGCTGATATATTTGTGAGCTGGATTTTGGAGCGGGCCTATTCTAGTGAGAGGTGGTGATGTGTGATTGTCAGATGACTCATGTCTGGTATCTGCCACTTGCGAGTTGGGGCCCATGAATTTTCTAGTATCAGTTTTGGGGACCTGGAAGGGAGAATATTTGAGCACCCTTTCAAACTGTGCACTTCAGGTTCCCTCTTCCTGGAAACCAGGGGTCTTGCAGGTGGGGTGGAGAAGTTGAACGTCTATTTTTTCAGACCTTGGTTGATCAAAGCCACTCCAGTCCTTCAAGTTTGCTATAGACACCTGAAATGCGTCTCTGCTTCTTAGGAGAGGGAACCATAAAGCTCAGAAGTGGTTAGCACCACTCAGTCTCTCCCTTACTGGAAGGGTGTGCTATCTCAAGAATTATTTTCTTTGTGCAGGCTGTTCCTTGTTGAACAGATAACTTTCATATTTTCTGTCATTTTATTGTAGGTCCCTGTCTAGTGACTATAAGGAAGGGTAATGCTGGGTCCTACTTTTCTCTGTTGCAGTTCTAAGTTTATTTTGCTGATGGTTGTTCTACATAATTGCTTTTCCTGTGAGATGTTTAGTAATAAAAAAAAAAAAAGATAATTAGTGTTAAATCTGACAAGAATATTATAAACAGAAGAACAGGGAAGCCAGGCACTAATTCCATTCAAATGAACATGTAAATCCTCAGCACAAATCCACATCATACCCTCTCCTAACAGTAGAATTATCTATCTGTACTGGTGGGTAGAATGAGCTAATCCCCAGAGCCAAAGATGATAATTTTGAGCAAATCTCTCAAATTCTTCTAGCAGGTATCACCTATTAGCTGCCTTTGTGGAAAAAGGTCTTGCTGTGCATAAATGTGACATCACTTCACCTTTGAAAATAACTAATGCTCAGACGGAGCAAGGCCAATAAATTAGCTTTATTCAATATAGGATTTGCTTTCAGAACTGCACAGTTCATTGCTGACTGTTGTTCGGTTGTGTATCTCTCCAGACCACATTGCTAACCTTTCTGTCCTCTTTTTTTCCCCCTCCCTTTCCTATTAGTACAAATGCATTATTATTGCTTTCTCTGGATTCTTGGGAAAGAAGAGAAAATATTTCAAGCAATTTCAAGTAATGGTGTTTTCCAAGGATAATCACACTTTGAAAACACAAAAGGAACTTGGATGTAGTTTCTGCTCTGTTAAACTTCAGAGGAATGATTAGTATGTGGTAAAAATTCCCTTGTGAGTTGTTTTCTGTTTCTTTCTTCATATACTGTTCTCTTATCTTCTTTATGATAAAGCTCTGAACATCCTTTACCACTGCCCTTTCTCAGTATCAGCCTGCTCAAAAAACAGGGGCAAGATACTATTTTTATGTGCTTGCTCTTCCTGGGAAACCACTGCTAGCCTGGCAAAGCAGAATGATGGGCTGGTCTGGAAAACTGAAAATGTAAACACAGAGACTGATTGCCAAGAGAAAAATAACAGCAGAGTCCTTGAGGGACATATTTGGCTGCAGCAAGATGAAATGCCGGTATACCTGTTTCATCTGCTCTGCATCATCTATCCAGTTATGGAGCAAGGCAGGTGACAGCCTAGCTCCTGGGAAGGTTTAGGGCTGCTCTGATTTGTGACAGCAAGACCCTCCAGCCAGAAGCTGTTAATATAATTTCAGCTTTAGCCAAGGTTTCTGTTAAATGAGGTCCCTGACGTCCAGTTAAACTTACATGTTTAAAGTAGATCTAAGAGCTTGCTGAATCTGTCTGCTGCAAGACTTCGTCCACTTGTGGGACACAAGTACTAGGGAAGGGGCTTCACCTCCGTTCTCCTCAGGTCTGAGTACTGTATGAGTACAGAGTACTGCAAATCTTTAATGAATAGGAGCACAACAGGATAAGAGAGACAATAGTCATCCTGTGTCTAGAAGACCTTAAATATGTTAGACTGTCACTAGGGTTTCGTTCATGTCCTGTGTCAGATTGTGCTCTGTCTCTAATGTGAGATTGAAAAGACTGAAGCTTTTTATATATTACTAATGATATGAATGCAGACCACAAAGACAACTAATACTATGTTTTGAACTTAAATCTTATTTCCACTGAATGCTATGTATTATCATGAAGTGGTTGATAATTTTTGTTGAGTGGAGTGGGTGAAAAGTTCAACCACACTTAACAGTTAAGATATTTTCATATGGCTTTGTCTGTGCTTTTGTAATCAATTCATAGATCTCGGTGTAGGTACAACTGAAACGATGATCAAAGTTGTTAATTAAAGAATCAATACAGCAAAAGGAAAAAACCTATATAATACATATACTCTGTATAGATACACTATGCATACACACTCTATGTAAACTCTCACTATAAACACTGAAATAAGATCTCTATGTCTTAAGATTGAGAACTGGAATTTGAAGATAGAACATGAGACATCTCCTAAAGCAAGGTGTCAGGAGTGCAGTCATGGCTCTGTGCACTAACCCTCACATAAATGATCCTCCTGTAATTGTTGCAAACTGCAGCTCCTCGGGAGTGCTGACAGTTTCTGAAGAGTCAACACTTCTTATTTCATTAGAAGAAGGTCACTGAATGATATTATTGAAGAAAATAAAAGTAAACACTATAATATAAAGAATCACAGAAAAATTCTGCCTACAGTCCCTTCTTTGCAGTGTGTGTTCAAAAATAATTTCAATCACTGGGAAAATTTGTTTATTGTAGGAGATAGAAATAATAAGATAGTAGCATATAGAAAGGATCCTCCTTTGATACATGCTTCAGCTATCTAATCATTCAAAATCATTCAAGACTAATGCATTTAATATGTCATAGAGCACCAGGTTGGAAGGGCCCTCAAGGAGGTATGTTGTCTAGTTGTGAAATTCTTTTCACAGATGAGGAAAAAAGGACTGAAAAAGTTTTTGATCTCCCATATTAATGATTTCTCTGCACTGTAATTCATTCCACCATCAAGAATATGAACTGAGCAGCTGGAAGCAAATGTTTGTACTGAATTTCTGTGTGTTTGCAGTTAGAGGAATATCTCTGAGAGATAATGTTGGAATTTGCAGCTGTAATGTTGATATTTTCCCAAGTTTAAAACATTTGATTTAGCTAGGCCTTTATATTTCAAATATTTCTAGATCACATTTGCTGTTTTTCAGCTGTCTACTGACAAACATTCATGAAAATCATATAAATGTTTCCAAAATTAAATACTGTTATTAAGTTTCCAAATTTAAGTATTAGCAGCCACAGAGGGGAATGAAGTTTACTTCTCAGCCAAGTCTATAATTGTGTTGGGGTTTTTTTGGGCTTTTTTTTTGTTTTCCCTTGTATTGTTGGCAGTACACAAAGATTTTGTTTTACTGCAATGTATCATTTTTGTTCTCTGGGGGGGGGGGTGTCTGTTTAATTTGCTGTCTCAGTTAAGTGATCAGCATGAATAACTGTGGATGATACTGTGATACACTCTGCCTGTTTCTGTAGCAACCACCTATGGGGGTTTTTTGTCTGTATTTTCACATTTCTTTCCAAGAAATGTTTTGCAACAGTTTTGTTCTCAGAAGTGTTGCTTGAGTTATTTTTATAGTCTACATTTGCGCTGTCTTCTACGCGACAGTCCACCACGAACAATGAGAAATGGTATGAATTACCAAAAGCACTGTGACAGCACAGCGATCTTTAGTGATCCTTACGCTTGCTGTAATGAGTGGAAAATTGATTTCTGTAATTCATCTTCTTCCTTTTGAAGATGGTAGACGTATCTGATGAAATGTGACTTTCGCGGTAACTGTGACGCTCGCGTGCAGTGGTGTGACAGCTAACTCCAAATGTAAGTGAAACTTGAACTTTGAATTGTTATTGGTACTGGAATAATGCTTCCCAGATATCTTGCTGCTTGATAAATACACAGTGTCATAACTTTTAAAAATTGTTTTTCCTGTGGCAAAGTGTGGGTTGGGGTTGGGTTGGGCTTTTCAAACAAAAGGTCCTAGTTGACCAAGTGCTGTCTGATCCTTTTAAAATGGTTTCAGAAGTCCTGTAGATGATGGTGAATAATCAGAGCATGCTCTTCCTTTCATTCCAATTCGCTCTTGTTTTCAGATTCTCTATCCTCAAACAGTAGGCATTTTAACAAAATAATTGTGGTGGTTTGCCCATGTTTGGCTGCCAGGTGCTCGCTCAGCCACTCTTTCCTCCCCCAACAGAATGAGGCACAGCATAAGATGAAAAAGATTGTAGTCTGAGATAAATGCAGAGAAATTGGATTAACAATTGCTGCCATGGGCAAAACAGACTTGACTTGGGGCAAATTAATTTATTGCCAATTAAAACTAGAGTAGGATGCTGGAAACAAAGACCAAAACAAAACACAAACAACCAAAACAGTAAAAATTAAAATAAAATAGAGAACCTTCCCTTTCCAGTTCATCCTAGGCTGGATTTCACCTCTTCATTACAGGGGGTAAGGATGGGATTTGTGGTCTGTCCATAATGGCACCTCTGCCGCTGCTTCTCCTCCACACATTCCCCTGCTTCAGTGTGAGCCCTCCATGGTGTCCAGGTCTGTTCCTCATCCTTTCCCCCTCAACCTCTTGCTTCGCCAAGCGGTTTCTACAAGGCGTCGCCAGCCTCTTTGAGGAGCTTGTTTGTGCCTGTCAGTAGGAACAGTGGAACTGGCTGGAACTATATGGAACTGGCCATGTCAGGTGTGCAGCAGCCCCCCAGCTCTCCTCAGATGGTCCTGCAGCCTCACAGCAGCACCACAGGCACCCAGGGCAGTACTTGATGCTTCTTTCTGTCTGTCTGTTGTTCTGTCTGTTGTTTTGTTTCCTCTTTCTCCCCTTTCTTAACAAGTCTTACCCACTGGTTTACTTCCCAGTGCAATCCCTTGGCACCAGGTCCTTCTCCACACTTGTGGAGATTGCAGATCACAGGATGCAATGAAGCCTGTCTCAACTTCACTCACAGGCTAGAAGAAACTAGCAGATTATCAAAGAAGTATCAAAGATACTTCAGTACTTCCTTATATGCTGGGGATTGCATGCAGTGTTTTAATGGGCTGAATTTCTAACATGAAACACCTCCAGTTGTAGTGGCAAGTGCGTGATTCAGTGCAAGCTTTGGGCTCTGTAGAAGAAAGAACAATGTTGCTTCCTTTAAGTGGTTTGAAGTAATTAGGTGTGTTAATTTGTAGATGTTAATTGCTAAGACCTAATCTATGCATCTACAAAACTGGAGATACTCAGAAAGTACAGATTGCAGGCTTCAGAGCTTTGGAATGCTGAGTACCACAAAGGGCAGGTACATCACATGCTGCACATCTTGGGGCTTCAAGCAGATTAAATGACAAAGCAAGTATATAACCAGGGTAGCTGCGATCTTTAATTAGACTTCATCTGCTTAGTGCTTTCATGTTAATAAAGTTAGGAGCTTTTTGGTATTCTCCTGTAATCTAACAAAGCATCAATATTTTTGTTGACAAATGGGTCTTGATTACCTGGTGAAGATTGATTACAGGATTTACATTCTCTGTATTGAAGCTTATGTTCATGTCCCCCCTCTAATAGTCATTCCATTTACTCAAATCTACTGTAATTTTAGGCCTGTGATAGCAGTGTTTCCACTTCCTGGTGACAGGTAAATCCTCATTGATATTGGTTAAGCCATTTGGACAGTGTGGTGCAGCAAGCATGATGGATGACTTTAATTTGATATCTTTAGACTGTCTTTGATGTTATTCCTGCACCAGTAAAAACTTGCTACAGAATTAAATTAACACTGTATCTGCTTTTTGTGTTTGTATTCTAGTAGCCAGAGGGCAAGTAAGCCTGTGTTTAAAAACAAAACAAACAGAAACTACTTTCTGCTGTGGTGTGTGGGGGGGTAGGGGCTGGGGGGTGGGAGTGGTGTTGGATCTGAAACTCTCAATTAGAATAATAATGATAATAGGACAAAAAACCTGAGATCTTGACTATAGCTGCATCGGTTATATCTTTCACTAGAAGGTAAGAATATTAGAGTTCCATACAAGTGTGTGTTTCTGTGTGTCTGTATATATATTTTCACAGTGCTGAATATGCAAGTACTCTTTTGAGGGAAATGTCTCTTTTTTTTTTTTTTTTGGTACAGAGGATTCTAAAATGTCTAATGCTATTAAATGACAAGATAAAAGTGGAGGAAAATATATTCAGGTAATTAATTTAGTTTTATGTTGCTTTTGTCTTTCATACTAGCAACATAAACTTAATCAGATGTGAACTACATATTCTTCTTAAGTAATTTCTTTATTGGTCTGAAAGAATACATTAACTTTTCTTTCAGCTGAGCACTCCTGTGATCAAGGGCTGTATCCCTGTGTAAGCAAACATGGTAGGATGTCTACATCTGTTGGGACTTTGAGGTCCAGTCCAGGAGAGAGTTATCAAGTTCAGTGAGAAGTTCTGGTAACTTATTTTAAACACATTCTTGCTAAAAATGTTGGGTTGTAATTAGAGCAGTCTGGGATTGACTATTTCAGATCAGACTCTTTCTGACACTGTGCTGACTGGGGCTGTTGGTTTCAGCATAGCCTGGTGTTACACTGGAGGTGCTGGTAAGAGGCAGTGGATAAGCCTGCTGCTCTATAGGTAACAACTGGAAGCATTTTAATTCCTTTCCTTTCTTTTCTCATGTGATCTCTCCTGCTTTCTAAACAGCTTTTCTCTTTATGCTGTGGCAGCAGGAGCACAGACTTATGAGGCAGGACAGAAGCAATTTCTGGGTTCCTTCTTGCTGCTGATTGAACCATCAGTTGGACAGCAAAGCTATCCAACCTGTGTGTGGTCTTTGCGGTGGACTGATGTCATTTGGCCTACTTGGTAAAGTCCATGTCCTTACTAGAGGTCTCCTGAAAGATTAAGTGCTTTTAGTAGTTGTTGACAACATGTTGTTTAATCTGCAAGAATATTGCATTTCTTTTGATACCCTTGGCAACCACCCCACCTATCTCCTTCATTAACATCTAAACCATGACATGTATAACAAGCTAAAATTCTTTTCACTGGAATAGAATAGGAAGATTTTTCACATGAAAGTATCTTAATTAACTTCCCCATTTTTGAGAAATTCAGTCAGCTAGTCATTGTGAAGAAAATATTTTCCATGTTACACACAGAAATGAACAGATCTGTTTCCAACCCCTCATGTTGAAGCATTTGAATTGTGTTTTTAAGCAAAGATTAAAGCAGAGGTGCATGTTTGGTGCACAAAGATGATGTGTGTTGCTTTGAGAGAAAACATCAAACTGAGTCAAACCACTTACCACCTGATCCAAAGTCCCCTCAGAAAGTCATTCTCATGACTTTGGATGGGCTTTGGACTGAGTCCTAATGTACAAATTATAAATACTGTAGTTAGGTCATTTTATTCAAGAAATACACTGAGCTAGAGGTGGGTCAATTTTCCACTAGCACATGCCCTTTTAAGATGGTTCCTCAACTAGTAACGTACTCAGTGACCTAAGTCTGGGCTATTTTACTCTGCAAAGGCCAGAAGATATTTACAGAGCTATTGGCACATCCACCAATTCTGTTTGCTCAGTTTATATGGCTGGACTTGGGTCTCTTCAATAGCTTCAATAGATCCATATCAGTTGAGAAGAGAAAATGAGTTTTACACTGTTGAGGTGAAGTAGCATTTGCAAAATTCAATAAGAACTTTCTCAAGCTTAACTACATAGGGATGGAAGTATATGCTGGCACACTTTGTCCATTACAGCCAATGCAGGTCTGTAGGGTTCGTTCAATGTGTTCCTGTATCCCTCAAGAGTCATTTAAAAAAAAAAATAATCTAGATAGGCAGGTTATTGAAATACTTACTGGCACTTCAGAGTGCATGTGGTGTCATAATGTTGGCAATGTTACAGGGGTTAGATTCTCTGTGGAGCCCTACAAAATAGGTTTTTAATTTAATTATGTATCTGAGAAGGTTTCTTGTAGAAGGAGATCTCTGAATATATGTTGAGGTATCTGCACTGAAGGAAGCTTAACTTCCCTCCTCCCATCTCCTCTCTCTCCTCGCCAGAGCTGAGTTATCCTAGTGGCAGGGCAGAGAAGAAAGCCTGCAAATGGCAGTTCAGCATCCATGAAAATTGAGTCTCTCTGACTTGGATACCTACGGGTTTTGAAAGAAAATGGCACAGACTCGGCAAACACTTTCATTATTCTTGCTCGTTTTAATCACCATGAACCAAGAAATCCTCTTTCTGAACTTGAGATTCAAGTGTCTTTGGTTTCAGGAAGGAAACCATAAAAGAAATGTACATTTCATTGAAATATTCACAGCTGTATATTGAATAAGGTTGTGGTTTTTTAAGATGGGAGTAGTCCAGATAGAATTAGACACTCAGCATATCTTTTGGCACATGAATTCCAAAGAAGAAAAAAAGGCAGTCATTTTCTTAATAGCTTTGAGATTTGTACAGATGTTTTCCAAAGAAATGTGTGTTCCAGCATTTCCTCTGAGGTCTTAGAACAGTGTGAAACCCAGGATCACTTTCTGACCATTAGGCATGAAGTCCTTTCAGTTATTTCTTCATATTTTAGCCACCTGTTTTAGTTATGTATTTAAATTCACAACACCTGCCCCTCCCTAAGTCCCCACATTTTGAATAACCACATCTACTTTACAGACTGAGTGCAGTAAATGCATACCTGTCCTCTACAACAATTAGCTCTGTGCATCCAGGTATTCATTCAGTGTGTGCCTCTGTGTTTCCTGGGGTTATTTTGGCCTTTATTGCTGTTATTAAAAGCACATCTTGGTAACTACCAATATATCAGCTCAGCCGACATTAATATTCCTTCCCCTGACCCTTTCTATATTACTGAAAGCCTTATGACGTTATTCCCTGTGATGTTTTAAACAAATCATGCCTTGTAGTCTTCTACAGAATCATGGATTCTGTTACCATAGGACACCATTATGGAGGCATAATGGCAGCAATTCCTTCATCAGTTGAAATTTGCAGCACCTCTGCCTTGGAGTAAAGGTGAATCAGTTTCTTAAAGGTTTTTAGTACTTCTCTCAAGTTAGTCCTTTGGGTCAGCAAGGAGCTAAATTTAAACTTGAACAATCTATCATCACTCTCCCATCAATCTTCACATTATATGCTCACACTCTGCTGCACTATAGGTACTGTGATAGCAACCACAATCAATAGGTGCAATAGTATGTGCAGATTAGAAGTTGATGTCCCAGGTGCTGGGTGCTCTAGCATGGAAGCAGCAGTGCATTTGAGCATCTGCTGAACCTCACAAATCACAGGCTTGTTTTTTCGTTTAATGAAATCAACATTCATGGTGCAAGTTCATATCTGGTTTAGATTATCATGGTAATGCAGCAGGCAGGCTTTTTGCAACATTTAAAGGCTAAAGTCAGCGGGCAAGGCCACTCATATCTTTAACGCACAAAGAGAGCCTTTATTTGTTAATGCCAGAGTTCTCAGTACCTTGCATGACTGAACCTATTGTGAGGATCAGAAAAAGGAGAGCTGGAATATCTGCTCTTTATAGCTTAAAATAAGTGATTTGGGGCTGGACACTCTGGCTGGATTAATATGCTACTGTGTGCTTTAGTTATACATTTATTAAAAATGCTTCATGAACTTGAAATAAAGCACTCATTCCTGGTATCCAATATGATTTGCTCTACTTAATCTATTTTGCTTCTCTTCCATTCCCCCTATCTATTTTCAGATTGACTTTATCCATTTTTTTTTTTAATAACTATTTTTAGATGTGAATGTCCTTTGTGGTGTATTTTTAATCATGCTGAGTTGCTATATTATGTTAAAGTCTTATTAACAACTGACATGAACTGAGAATAGTTCATTGTACTGGGCAGCAGAATGCAATAACTTATGACTTCTTAAAATAACTTTAGCTTTTTGATTTCTCATTTTCTACTTCTGAGAGAGATTGAAGTAAAAAAACAGGACCTTTAAATTCCTTCTGTTACAATATCATAAATCCTTTACTTATCAGAACTGCATAATTAGCATGGGGTGCAAAGGAGGGGAATTTCTAGCACTTGCCCTAGTCCCCTTCAATATGAATCAGCTACACTTACAGGATGAATCTTTTGGGAACCTGTATTGTTACCTAGTGCATACAATGTGTCCTGTAGCAGATGCATCACTGAAACCTGTACCTATAGAAATACACAGCAGACCTTAGTGGGTCATACCTATTGATTGTTGGCCAGGAGAAGATGATAAAGATGACCTTTATGAGGAAACCAGGTGCTTCGCATAAGCTTCTGGTTGACCTCAGTGTACACAGGGACAGACTGGAAGCAGGTGTCTTACCGCTGCATTATGTCACTCCCAAATAGTTCATGTTTTCTAACACAAATGTCAGTGAGGAAAAAACCACTATCCCCTGTTTCAGATCTGTATACAGGGATTTATGGCTTTGAGAAAGCATCAGAGCTAGCCCTCACTTTGAATCGTGACTAATGCAACCTCCTCCTGTGAACTTACAAATAATAGATATTTGTATGGACTTGTAGTGGAGGTGCTCATTCTGCAGGGGTATGGAGCTACATCTTCTCCTCTCTGAATTCAGACTGGCCTCTTTCACAGTCTTCCTGACACTAGGAAAGGCTGGGAGTCTGTAGCATGTGGTAGACGTCACGGCCGTCAGTAATGTTACCTCTAGATAGCTGAGACTTCAGTGGAGGTAACTTCTTAGAGGTGATGGTAGCAAATGGGCACAGAAGAAAGGTGAAGTTGCTCAGTGAAAAGCCAAAGTGAAGCACACCACATTATTAGCTAACCATGGTTAGTTTTCAGTAATCATGTTGGCTAATTGTACTTGAGCAGTGAATAAAGATTCTTGAAACAAACTCATCAGGGACCCTCACAGACCACACTGAGAACTTGGGAACAAATTTTGTTCTTGCAGTCTTGAATTAGGGGAGCTGATTCCCTGGCCGAGTTATGGTGAGGAGTTATGGTGAAGCCACTTAGAGTGAATCTCCTGTGGGTGGTGGTGCTAAGCCAAAATAAAAGCCTTGGAGATCTTTATTAGTACTGCCCAGCCTGGATGTCACATATGGAGTGCTGTGGTATGTGCTCTGGTGTCTCAGGCTGTACAGACCAGCTGTTGGCATTATCCACGAGCTTTCTTTCCCAGAGGTTTTTGAAAATAATGCACCTAAAGATGAAATTCAGGTGATAATCAGGCTTTCTCCCTATTTCCATAGCAGAGAGGCTACTTCTATACTGCTATTAGCTTGGTCTAATCCCTTTCTTTTACCAAGCTGCCCTTCTGTGCACAGATTGTCCCTTTGATTAGTTTTCCACTCAAGAAGAATTAGAGGCTTGCGTATGAAGGCAAACTGAGGGCTGTGAGAAGGGTTAAGGCACTGAGAAGTCTGTCTTCTCATGTGTCCCAGAGTGATGGAGAGGAATGCTGTACTCACTGGACTGTTGCACCAAACCTCACTGTTACTCTCACTAGGACAAAATACAAAGGTTTTTGTAATCATCTTATAAAAGTTTATCTACCACACTGCCTGCTTACTTGTGGTGTGGTGAGATTGCTACTTAGATATGGTTTGCTCTTCTTACAAAAACAATGTCCAGTGTGCTTAATTTGCATTTAGTGATGGAAAAAAGGCTTCAGCTGAGCTGTCTACAGTTTTTAAATCTACATTTCAACACTTTAATTTTCCAGTCTATTTTAAACATAGAATAAGATGCATTTAATTTTCTTGGCACAGTCTTAGTTTTGAACTTTCTTGTGGTTAGATACAGTAGAAGTTTCGGGGAAGTTTGAGGGCAAGTGTACTCTTCATGTCTTTGGTGAGGGGAGCTTCCTGTGCAGTGGCTTGGGTATGGTACTGATGTCCTCTTGAACTGATTCTTGGATAGCTCTAGTGATGAAGCCTGTTCACTCAGCTTCAGTTGAGCAATTGGTTTTCTCCAGGTCAGTTCAGAATTAGGGTACAGATTAAGCCAGTCAGTTGGATCTATATGATTGTGCACACCGGTTGGCTTCAGCAGCTTTGTTGGCTTCCTTAGTCAATTTTCAGCACCATGAGTGCTAAGCAGTAGGAGCTTGCTGGGCAATGTAAAATGCTATGTGCTTCTGCTATTTTAAGGCATCTAGTTGAAAACTATATGAAGAGCTTTCTTTGCTACAGTGAAGAGTTCTTTCCCAGACTTACTGGGAAATTACTCATCCAAAGAGTATCATCACTTTGCAGATCTGGAATAGAACAGCTGAGTTTTCCGCTTCTAGTTCCACTGTCTCAATGTTTGCAAAAGACAGAGTTGGAGTGATTCAGTGCAACAGCTAGCAGGAGTGACCACAGTAGTTCTTTGACTGGATTCTGCTGCTTGCTGCTGCCTGTGAATTATTCACCAGCTTGCACTTAGGAATAAAATACAAGCCTTGGGAAATCCAGCTGGTATGTGTCCCTTTCATGCTGTCTTCTGTCCCTTTTTCTTGCCACCCCCAATGTTAAATCTACATTCACATTTTCTGCATTTCCAGGATAGGACAAGTTTTGTAATTTAGTCATAAGATTCCAGGGAATATCTGCTACACCCAAGCCCATTCAGAAAGAAATACAGCCGTGCTTGTGCTTATTCAGCTTTTCATTAACAGCTGTGTGTTTCTTCAGTGGGGGTTTCTGCACTCACTTGCTGTGTGTTACAGTGCACATTTCATAGGAGCTGCCTATGCTCTTTCCCCATAATGGTAGGTGCACTAGCAGCAGCTGGAAGCCTTTTGGGGTTTATGCATTGCAGACTTATTCCCATCCTCATTGTGCAGTGTAATTTGGAAATATTTTCCCAATCTGTTAAAATACTATTGATTATCTTAAAATTTTGTGTGAACCATAACACTCACTTAAACCAAATGCTACCACTGTCACCCAAAACCTCAAAGTCAAGATCAGGTAGAAAGTACACCCCTATGCTTTCCCCCCACAACCTCTTCACAAGGCTTGCAGTGTAGTTTGGGGCTGGAGAAGCTATCCCTGTCTTTTGCATGTCCTCAGATTGAATTGCCTTTGGTCTGCCACTGGATCATTATGGATTAGTGACTCACTAATTTGACTGAAATATTTATTTATTAATGTCAAAAAGGGTTAGAATTAGATCATGCAACTATTTCCCCCCCCCTAGCATTTAAAGCACTTAGTTATTATAGACAGGGAAAACCCAGTGTGTTAACCTCTTCATGAAACCCGTAATCCTGTTTCTTTTCTCCCTCTTCAACAAGAAATATGGCTGATTAATAAAACATTTAGCAGATTTTACAAATCTCATTATCAGCAGACACTAAACAGATGCTGGTTCAGTTATGGTGTCAGCTGCTGCATTCATTTTGCTCTGCAGGAGTCAGATATGAAGGAATGCCAAGAGCCTGAGAACAAGCCTAGCCCTTAGTTATGCTTTTGAGTCTTGGTGAAAGATCTTGGGTGATCCACACGGCAAGGGTAGGCCTCTTAAATGTAATGTAGAACTAATAATGATAATTGCAATAAAGACACTGATGACCTAATCAAAGGGTAATTCAGGCAGACATGTTCAAATTGAAGATTACATTAGAGGCTTTGTTGTGCAATGTAATACCTGGCAGTACATTTCTACACAGACTTTCATCTCAAAAATTGCAAAGTACAGGGCAAAGCCTGGAGTTTTTTGAAGAACTAATGACCCAGAAGAGTCTTCTTGAAGGCATGTTTCCACATGTAGAAGTAGTAGAAGTCTTTTTTGTCAGTTATATCCATGTAATTGCTCTCCTGGAGTAGGTGAAGCATGCTAGGGAGCAGTAGAATCAGTAGTATACGGATGTCCAAGGGAATCTCTGTTCTTTGTCCCTGTCTGTGTTTTAGCCTGGAGAAGAGGAGGCTCAGAGGAGACCTCATTGCTGTATACAACTACCTGAAGGGAGGTTGTAGCCAGGTGGGGGCTGGTCTCTTCTCTCAGGCAACCATCACTAGCACAAGAGGACACAGTCTCACACTGCACCAGGGGAGGTTTAGGCTGGATGTTAGGAAGAAGTTCTTCATAGAAAGAGTGATTGGCCATTGGAATGGGCTGCCCAGGGAGGTGGTGGAGTCACCTTCATTG